>JAJAGP010000713.1:104597-313676 GCA_025084515.1 Ancistrus triradiatus | reverse complement strand
ATATTACATATTAGTGAGTGGCAAAACTGTGAGCCTTTGCTTTCAGTATCCCCCTCCCCGCCACTCACTAATATGTAATATTGGATCATTTTCCTCAATAAATAAATGACCAAGTATAATATTTTTGTCTCATTTGTTATGCAGAAATATAGAAAATTCTAAAGGGTTCACAAACTTTCAAGCACCACTGTAAGTAAACATTATTTTTAATGAATTAAAATTTACCAGTCGATACATTTGTGTTATTGTCTGTATAATAAACAGTTATTGGTAATTCTGTTCCTTGACTTTAATGACTGAAGGGCTTAGCCACGGGGTAACAATAGAATGGAACTATTTTATCTCAGGACGGCTGATAAACAAATCGTTTCTTCTGTGCTCTTTATCTTAAAATCTAACAGTAAATGGCGATAAAGGAGCTGTGGTATAATCGCAGTAATACACTCGAGGTCGTGCTTTAACGTGAGATATTGGCACGGGTGTTCTGATCTTAAATCTATAGCTGCAGCACACTCGTGCCAGTATCTCACGTTAAAGCACTCCCTTTCGTGTATTATTGCTTATATATGTATGTACACACACATGTGCTGCCTGAAGTATGATGTCTGACACATTGTGTTTTATGGTAGTTTGGTGTTAAAGTTTTGGCTTAAACTGTATTTTAATGGCAGAGGGGAACATGCAGGGAGTTACGGCACAGTAGTCGACAATGAGAACTTATTCCAAATTCTCCACTGTTTTACCATCATCAACATTACGTATTTAAAAACTCAGACACGTGTTGGTTCATTGATGGTTTTGGATATTAAACAAAATAGTTATCAGCAGTGACTACAACACAAATAAAAGCATTTTATCCAAATATCACCAGTGATCCGACACATGTTATCTGAGTTTTTAATATTTAATGGTTATTTAAGGGAAAAATTTTAATCTAAAGGGGGAAAAAAAAGTTTAAATTAAATTATCTAAATATTCCTCCTCCATGAGCAGAATAAAATGATTACAATACATTTTAGACTTTACTTTCTGTGAGGGAGCTTTTAGAGGTGGGCGTCTAGTTCCTATCAACACCACAAATGTGACTCTTAACTTTTCTATAGAATTAAGTATTTTATACCAAACCCCTGTGATTGACCATTTAAATCATCTCAGCCATTTAATTATGCACTGAAAATTCAGTGGTGTTCCACTCTAAGAACTGTTGTCTGTTAGTGTTCACATTATGCAGTGTTTCTATTTACTATGTGTACTTCATTTAGTTAGTACTATTTACTACGTTGGTAAATATTGTTTTGTACATTATGTAACATTGCTTTTTATGTGTGTATGCATTTGTTGTGTTTACACTGTTGTATAACTGCTGTTATAATGTTTACAATTCAGTTGCACTAATTCTTTTTATACAATAAAAGCTCTGAACCAACTGCATATCCTCATAAGTAACTGTATGTCTTAGGAGTTTCTCCAGGTATTAGTAATGCAGCTTTCAACTAGACATGGATAAGAAATAAATAAGATCTCAGTGGTGTCTTATGTTTCTTACTTGGATCTCTTTTATGTCTGAATAGAAGCTTATTCTCTTTAAAGGTTCATATAAGACATAAATGAGAAACATAAGACATCATTCAGCAGTAAATCAGTCTAGAATGAGCTCTTATCTTTTTCTCCTTTGTCTCTCCAATGTCTTACAAATTATTTCTTAGGTGTTTCTCCTTTTTTCTCCTAAGTGGGGTTTAGGAGAAATAAATCAGATATAGGTAAGCCTTTGTTGAGACAAAATTAAGAACTTATCTATTTCTTCTGAGACATAGAAAAGACAATCTTAAGAAATACTTTTTTCCTTTGGGAAGGGCCGTTTCTCAATATGCGTACTTCTCTGTGCTTGTGTTCTTGTGAAACGTCATCAGTTGCAGCCCAAGTCCTGTTCCATTTCTAAGTTCACATCTAACCAAGTACGTTCCAAATTCCCGGATGTGTTCTTGATCTGCCCATTTTACTGAGGAGGCATCGGAGCAGACTTGTGCGGACTTGAACAGTGTTGTCTCCATAGCCAAGTACGCTGCCGTTCCAAATGCAGGATAACCAAACTGCGTCCTCCCTTCATCGGGAGAATGTACTCGCAAGTCCAACTTCCTAGTTCAGACTTAGGAAGTACGCAAGTCCGAACTTTGCGTACTTGGTATTGAGAAGCAGCCAAGGTTACATATATACACAAGGTCGCATCAATATGACTTGCTGACTCAGAAAGTTTCTTCTCCTGTCACACTTAAGCAGAGTCTGATTATGATTTGGTGACGGTTGTAGTGCTCTGTGCCTATGAACGTGCTCCTGAGGCTTACCGGCAAGCCTTTAGTAAGTGAAAAAGCTTCTCACAACCTTACGTGTAATTTGCTAGAGATAAATTATTTTTTTAGTTCTACTGTAGCCCATTATTAGCTCATTAGATCCTAATTTCTTCCTTGGCTTGGTGTTTGTGGTGGGTAAAGCCGACTTAAAAAAAAAAAAAAGTTCTGTGGTACTGACAAGACAATGTAAGAAGGTTGTTGTGTTAATCAATAAGCTTTGGTAGTTGTTTTCGGATGGCACTCACTTTGCTCCTCGCTTTGGTTCGTGTACATCTCCGATTTTCGCTTCAGCTCATGTTGGTGTGCATATTGTTGTGTGCGCTTGCAATTTCACTGATGACCTATGCTCATTTTGGCCCTGGCTGTTCGCTTTTGCCGTGGATTTTGTACAGTGTTTGCATGTGGTTTTTGTGTGTTCTTCGGGCTGTTATTTTACCCTCCCCTTCCCTTGTTTCTGCTTTAGCATCCCAAACCTAGACTGGGACACAACAGGTGGAGCAGTGGTTGCCTCACAGTTTGAGACACTGTTGCCTCGCAGCTTGAGAGACCCCGGTGTGATTTCTGGCCTGTACTCAGCTTGCATGGAGTTTGCATGTTCTCCCTGTGTCTGCATGTGTTTCTGTGTTTCCTCCAGTTACCCTGGTTTCACATTCCAAAAGACACATACAGTGGTGTGAAAAAGTGTTTCCCCCCTTCCTGATTTCTTATTTTTTGCATGTTTGTCACACTTAAGTGTTTCAGAACATCAAACCAATTTAAATATTAGTCAAAGACAACACAACCAAACACAAAATGCAGTTTTAAAAAATGCAGTGTTTATAGGCTCTATGCACGCTTGTCTTCCGGGTTCTCGTATACCGGCAGACTAACTTCCGGTTTTAAACGCCGGACACTGAACATGTATCGTTAGAACATACTTCATAATGAAAATAATTATTATTTTTAATAATCTTAATAATAAAGTCAAAGTCAAAGTTAAAGTGAACTTTATTGTCATTCAGACTATACAGCAGGGAGTGTACATCTGAACGAAGTTGCGTTTCTCCAGTCTCCGATGTGCAAGAATGACAAGGGTGTAGAGACGTGAGACACACATACGCTCATATATACATATACACACATAAATAGAGGAAAACCAAAGAATAATAATAAAGATACAAAAATGTACACAACACATATAGACATGTATACACATGTGCATCAGCACATGCACACGATTAAAATATTGACGTGTGGGTGGTATTGTGGGGGGTGTGGGGTGTAGAATATATATATATATATATATAGGAGAGCATGAGTAGATATAGATATATAGATATATATTAGATATCTATATAAAAAAAAGGTTCACCGTTAACGGTATGTATTATGTATGGGTGTATTATACACACACACACCATAAGTTAATACATACCGTGAACTGTGAAAGAAAAAAAAATAGATTATATATATATATTTTTTTTCTTTCACAGTCACGGTATTGTATTACTTATAAGTGTGTGTTGTGGTATATACCAACATAACATAAATACATACTGGGGAACGGGGACAGGGGGAGGGAGGAGAGAGAGGAGGAGAGGAGAGAGAGGAGAGAGAGAGGGAGAGAATAGAGAGAGAGGAGAGAGAGAGAGAGAGAGAGAGAGATATATATTATATATATATATATATAATATATATATATATCACCACATTGAATAGAAATGAATGGCTGTGGAGTTTCATACCCTTGCAACTAAGCTCACATCATTTTCATTCTCAGTTCATGTCCATACCAGTGAAATGGACACTACAGACCTTTGTGTGTTTGGTGATTTGAATGTTATCCCTCTTGATGTTGACAAGAAATTTCTTTCTGATCTCCTCGTCCAGTGGCAACGAATGAAAACTCACAAGAGAATTATACCTTGCTGACACCGATCACAACGGGACAGAACAATGTTCTGATGCCCCTCGTTCTTGTTTTTGAAATCGCAAAACGTTCTTACTCATTATGCGACTGTAACTCTCTGTATTCCCAGCACTTCAGAACTTTCTTTACAGTCGCCTATGCTAACCGGAAGCTGGAATGCCGGTATAAAGACTAACAGAAACGCGTCATGGACTCATCATGCATAGAGCCTATTATTAAGGGATAAAAAAATCCAAACCTACATGGTGTGAAAAAGTGATTGCAAACACCCCCTCCCCCCTTTGTTAAAACATAATTTAACTATGGCTTATCACACCTGAGTTCACTGTCTCTAGCTACAGCCAGGCCTAATTATTGCCACACCTGTTCTCAATCAGGAAATCACTTAAATATGACCTGCCTGACAAAGTGAAGTACACCAAATGATCCTTAAAAGCTACACATCATGCCGAGATCCAACGAAATTCAGGAACAATTGAGAAAGAAAGAAATTGAGATCTTTCAGTCTGGAAAGGGTTATAAAGCCATTTCTAAAGCTTTGGGACTCCAGCGAACCACAGTAAGAGCCATTATCCACAAATGGCGAAGACACTGAACAGTGGTGAACCTTCCCAGGAGTGGCCGGCTGACCAAAATTACCCCAGCGATGAGCACAGCGATGCCTCATCCAAGAGGTCACAAATGACCCCACAACAACATCCAAAGAACTGCATTACTCCCTTGCCTCAGTTAAGCTCAATGTTCATGCCTTCACCATAAGAAAGAGACTGGGCAAAAATGGCCTGCATGGCAGATTTCCAAGACGAAAACCACTGCTGAGCAAAAAGAACATTAAAGCTCGTCTCAATTTTTCCAGAACACATCTTGATTTTTCCCAAGACTTTTGGGAAAACATTCTGTGGACTGACGAGACAAAAGTCGAAATCTTTGTGTGTGTCCCATTACATCTGGCATAAAAGTAACACAGCATTTCATAAAAAGAACATTATACCAACAGTAAAATATGGTGGTGGTGGTGGTGTGATAGTCTGGGGCTGTTTTGCTGCTTCCGGACCTGGAAGACTTGCTGTGATAAATGGAACTATGAATTCTGCTGCCTACCAAAAAATCCTGAAGGACAATGTCCGGCCATCGGTTCGTGACCTCAAACTGAAACAAACTTTTCTGCAGCAGGATGATGAGCCAAAACACACCAGCAAGTCCACCTCTGAATGGCTGATGAAAAACAAAATGAAGACTTTGGAGTGGCCTAGTCAAAGTCCTGACCTGAATCCTATTGAGATGCTGTGGCATGACCTTATAAAGGCCATTCATGCTCGAAAACCCTCCAATGTGGTTGAATTACAACAATTCTGCAAAGATGAGTGGTCAAAATTCATCCAAAAGACCCATTGCAAGTTATCGCAAACGCTTCGTTGCAGTTGTTGCTGCTAAGGCTGGCCCAACCAGTTATTAGATTTAGGGGGCAATCACTTTTTCACACAGGGCCATGTAGGTTTGGATTTTTTTATCCCTTAATAATAAACACCTTCATTTAAAAACTGCATTTTGTGTTTATTTGTGCTGTCTTTAACTAATATGTAAATTGGTTTGATGTTCCAAAACACTTAAGTGTGACAAACATGCAAAAAGGGCAAACACTTTTTTCATACCACTGTATTTGGTTCATTTGCATTTCTAGTGTCCCTGTATGTGTAGGGCATATGGTTTATTTCACATAGCAAAAACAGATCATTAATGTTTATGCATAGGTGTACTTGAGACTTTGGCCCTGCTGTACTATTTTGCATTTTAAGATTTAGAAAATGACCACAATGGTCAATGTGTGTAAAAGAAAACAATTTCACACTAGATAATATTTAGTATCAGTTTGAGCAAAAAGTCTTACAGAATGCAAAACTGTGGCATTTGAGGACAACTGAACAACTGAACTGAGGATAACTATTGCACTTTAGCACTATGAAGGCCTGAAACATCTTAAATGTTTATGAACAGACTTTTTTAATGAGTAATGTTCATTTACTAAAAACTGTACAACTAAAGTGGATTGTGTTTCACACAGTGATGGGAAAGCTTGACTTTCATTTCAAAACTGCAAAAGCAAAAGTCAACCGTTTAAATAATGGGCTACCATGTACTACTACAATTCTGCTTTGCAGGTCACATAATTTGGAAAAGGGGAGGGTCAATAAGAATGGGAGGATTTTCGGCTGAAGCAGCTGGAACAGTCGAGCAACCACGTCAACAGCTGGGAAATAGCTGCGGAGAAGGATGCTGCCATATGAATAAGGAGACTGATTAAATAGCTGAGAACTTATTTTTACGTGTTATTTCTGTCAGGTTGATAAGCATCCCTTTAGAGATTGGATTTGTTTATTTAACGTGCAAGAACGTCCCTAAACGCAGAAGTCATGCATCGAAGATTTAGGATTTGGCCTGATGCACTCTTCTTGCTTTTGTTCGGGTTCTGGCTTGGCGTTCAAGGCGGGTCAATCAAACAAGACTTCAGTCCAGAGGTAAGTAGGGGAGTGTAGAGTGATTACCACAGCAATAAAAAGAAAAGAAACGCAAATAGCCTATCAAAAGCACAAAACAGGCATAGAAATGTAAAGCTATAAGCTGTAATATATTTTTATTAGCCACTTTAGAGTTTTTGAGAAGCGTGTGGGCTTGCGTGAAAATGGCTACTAGTCACCACGGTAAAGTTAGTTTTATTTTCTATCTTCGTTTTTTCGGCTCTAATAACTTTTGAACAGATTATGGTATCCAATAAACACGTTCATATTCAGGACAGGACGATGACAGAGAGTGATGCACACCTTTTCTTTTGCGGTTTGAATGACATTTTACGCTCCCGTCTTTTTGTGGTAACGTCGTAGAAACACAGAGCACATTTACAATCAGAAAAAAATGCATACGTTTCTACACCACAGCTATGCAAACGAATTTGTTGTCCTCCAAATCGTTTCAGTGTATTTAAATATAATTTCCCCCTTTAACATTACTGTACGGAACTTTACAGGAAAACCGTGAATAGCTCCATAACTCCTGTATCTGTACAAATCCCCTAGGTGGCAGCAATGGCACACAGCTTTTGGATTTTGGATCGAGGCTAATGCAGTATATATTTTATATAATTTCAATTATTTGAATTTCAATAGCAATACAGTCACATTACACACAGCAGAAAAAACAGCTGTGTGCTGTGCGTCTGGACAGCAGTAATGATACAGCCGTAAGATTTCGGGTGCAATATTAAATATTTTTTATGGATTTTAATTTTAATAGAATTTCAGCCACATTATATACAGCCCTAAAACCACTGTGCATAGCACAGTTATGTGGCACCTTTGCTTTCAGTAACTGGTCTTTCAGTTACCCTGTGTCCCTGGGGACGTGGTAGCCTAGGTACTGGACTATGGACCCACCTCTGCCAAGCTACCACTGTTGGGTCCTTGAGCAAAACCTTTAACCCACAATTGCTTGGATTGTAAGACTGTATCAGTTGTAAGTCGCTCTGGATAAGGGCGTCTGCTAAATGCTGTAAATGTAAATGTCCTCTGTGACCTCGCCAACTATTACATGCCTTGGAGTGATCTTTGTTGGTCGACCACTCCTGGGGAAGGTAACAATGGTCTTGAATTTCCTCCAATTGTACATGATCTGTCTGACTGTGGATTGGTGGAGTCTAAACTCTTTAGAGATGGTTTTGTAACCTTTTCCAGCAAGATGAGCATCAACAGCTTTCTCTGAGGTCCCCAGAAATCTCCTTTGTTCGTGCCATGACACACTTCCACAAACATGTTGTGAAGAGCAGACTTTGATAGATCCCTGTTCTTTAAATAAAATAGGGTGCCCACTCACACCTGATTGTCATCCCATTGATTGAAAACACCTGACTCTTAATTTCAAATTAACTGCTTATCCAAAAGGTTCACATACTTTTGCCACTCAGTAATATGTAATAGTGGACCATTTTCCTCAGTAAATAAATGAACATATTAGGAGTTGCTATCTGGCCACTAGTGGCCAGTAGTTAACCCGGTTTGGCGACTTGAGCAGCAACAGCGCGATTGTGCGTGCATCAGCCCTTCGCGGGCTTATTATTGATTGATTGGTGACACCCGCTGCTCAGCCCATATAAGCACACCTTTGTGGCTGGCACAGTGTCTCTGCATTGAACCACATGCTTGAGAACACACGCACACACACACACACACGCACACACACGCACACACGCACACGCGCGCGCGCACACACACACACGCACGCGCGCGCGCGCACACACACGCGCGCGCACACACACGCGCGCGCGCACACACGCGCACACACAAGCTTACACTGCTGGCTCTGACTGCTTTTTGGACAGTCCTTGCTTTTCTTGGTGCTTTATTTTGTTAGGGACAGCGGGTACGTCTGGGGACGCAGAGTTTTTAACCTTGTCCTCTTCACTCCCTTCACTACTTTTGTTGCTTTGACGTGCGTGCCCGCACTCCAGTGAGCGTCAGGTCGGGAGTTTAAGCAGTACGACGTCCCTTCTTTTCTTTTGCCGTTTTATCAGTTATATTAATTCTTTCAGTTTTTCTATATCCTTTCCGTTGCCTCCCCGTGCCCGTTCCACACTCCAGTGAGCGTTTTGGCCGGGAGTATGTGTGGTACGTGTTCGCGGGAGCTCCGTTCAGGTTGACGTGCACTGCACGTGCGCAGACCCGAAGCGCACCTTGCGCAGCGGAGATTTGCCGTAGTCATGGTTGTGAATATGAGCGCTCTACGCTTACGGCGTTCCCTTCTTTCTTTAACGTTTTATTCATTCATTAGTTTCTCGGTGAACCTTTTTGGGGTTGATTAATTATATTTTGGTTCACTACTTCCATCTGGAGCTAACTGCACTTGGGTCCCAACCCATTATATTTTATTTACACGGTTCGTCATCGTTTTAGACATGGCGTACCATAACAGAACAAGTATAATATTTTTTGTCTCATTTGTTTAACTGGGTTCTCTTCATGTACTTTTAGGACTTGTGTGGAAATCTGTTTGATGTTTTAGGTCATATTTATGCAGCAACACAGTAAATTATAAAGGGTTCACAAACTTTCAAGCATCAATTTACGAGGAGTCATTTGAATCATAGTTTAAACTTTGCACGTGTGTGTTACGGTACGCCATTCTCAAACGGGCAGCGAATCGTGAAAATAAAATATATTTTAAATATTTTATTTTATTTAATTTTATTTAGGACCCAAATGCAGTTAGCTCCAGATGGAAGTGGTGAACTAAAATAACGTAAGGTGGAATACTGAAGATTCACCAAAAATAAGGGGGAAAAAATAAACTAATAATGGTAAGTCCTGTCATAAGTGTACCGTGCCGCTATTTCCGGTCACATTTACGATGAGACTCTGCTTCGCCAGCGGCGTACAGGACCACGCATGCGTGAGAAGCGCTGGCAACCCGAACAGAATGTCCGCGCACGCCACGTAAATACTATAAATAAATACTCTAGCTGCGTGTAGCATTAGCGCGTAGCATCGTGCTGCTAAAGCGAGCAGTGCAGTTCAATGGTGCGACACTGGGGAAGCCCACAAGCATGCTTAAATAGGCTGACACCCAGGTGTCGACACTTACATGAGGAAAGCCTGGGAAAGGCTGATGCACGTGCGATCGCGCTCTGTGCAGCAAGTGTGAGTCAATGCTGGCCTCTAGCGGCCAAAGCATGGCTCCTAATAGTGTGGGCTACAAATCTGAAACTCTCAAACCTAAACTTGTCCTTTGTATCAGGTACAACACTGTAACTCCAACTAAATGATTAGTTGGATTAATTAGTGTATAGCACAGCTAGGTGGCAGTAATCATGCACAACCACTAGATTTGAATTTCATGTAAAATCGATTTTATATAATGTTTTTAATTAGTTTCATTTTAACAGCATTTTAGCCACATTACATACAGCACTAAAAACTATTGTATATAGCACAGCTAGGTGGGAGTAATCATGCACAACCACTAGATTTAAAATTTTATGTAAAATCGATTTTATTTTAATTTTTAATTATTTTTATTTTAATAGCATTCCAGCCACATTATATACAACACTGAACAACTGTTTATGGTGAAGCTAGGTTTGAACTTGGGAAACAATGATGAAACTAATATATATTACATAGTATATACATTATACATCAAATATACATTTTTTTCCTATTTCAGTTTCAAATGAATTTATAGCAAATCATACAGATCACAATTAACTAATTAATAGTACACACAACCTATTCATTGTGTATTTAATGCAACTTCTGTATATTTGGCACATCCTGGGTACAAAGGGGCATGACAGACAGATGTACAGTGGTGTGAAAAAGTGTTTGCCCCTTCCAGATTTCCTGTTTTTTTGCATGTTTGTCACACTTAAGTGTTTTGGAACACTTTGGAACTTAAATATTAGTCAAAGACAACACACAAAATGCAGTTTTTAATTGAAGGTGTTTATTATTAAGAGAGAAAAAATCCAAACCTACATAGTCATTGTTAAAAAATAATCTAACTATGGTTTATCACACCTGAGTTCAATGTCTCTAGCCACATTCGGGCCTGATTATTGCCAAAAGTTTTCTCAAGCAAGACATTGCTTAAATATGACCTGCCTGACAAAGTGAAGTACACCAAAAGATCCTTAAATGCTACACATCATGCCGAGATCCAAAGAAATTCAGGAACAATTGAGAAAGAAATTAATTGAGATCTATCAGTCTGGAAAAGGTTATAAAGCCATTTCTAAAGCTTTGGGACTTCATCGAACCACAGTGAGACCCATTATCCATAAATGGGGAAGATATGGAACAGTGGTGAACATTCCAAGATGAAAACCACTTTTGAGCAAAAAGAACATTAAAACTCATCTCAATTTTTCCAGAACACATCTTGATGATTCCCAAGACTTTTTGGAAAACCTTCTGTGGACTCAAGAGACAAAAGTAGAACTCTTTGGAAGGTGTGTCCCCCATTGCATCTGGCATAAAAGTAACACATCATTTCAGAAAAGAACATTATACCAACAGTAAAATATGGTGGCGGTAGTCTGATGGTCTGGGGCTGTTTTGCTGCTTCAGGACCTGAAAGACTGGCTGTGATAAATGGAACTATGAATTCTGCTGTCTACCAAAAAAATCCTGAAGGAGAATGTCCGGCCATCTGTTCGTGACCTCAGGCTGAAACGAACTTGGGTTCTGCAGCAGGACGATGATCCAAAGCACACCAAGTCCATCTCTGAATGGCTGATGAAAAACGAAATGAAGACTTTGGAGTGGCCTAGTCAAAGTCCTGACCTGAATCCAATTAAGATGCTGTGGCATGACCTTATAAAGGCCATTCATGCTCGAAAACCTTCCATTGTGGCTGAATTACAACATTTCTGCAAAAATGGGTGGGCCAAAATTCCTGCACACTGCTATAAAAGTCTCATTGCAAGTTATCGCAAACATTGCAGTTGTTACTGCTAAGTTGTGACCCAACCAGTTATTGGGTTTAGGGGCAATCACTTTTTCACCCAGAGCCCTGTAGGTATGGATTTTTTTCTCCTTTAATAATAAACACCATCATTTAAAAACTGCATTTTGTGTTTACTTGTGTTGTCTTTGACTAATATTTAAATTGGTTTGGTGTTCCAAAACACTGTGTGACAAACATGCAACAAAATAGGAAACCAGGAAGGGAGCAAACACTTTTTCACACCACTGTACATGTAAGTGCACACTCTTTATTCCAGTGTTTCTCAGTGCTGGTCCTGGAGCCCCACTGCTCTGCACATTTTAGTGCTTTCCTGTTTCACCACACCAGCTGTTTCTCAATACCAAGTACGCAAAGTTCGGACTTGCGTACTCCCTAGTCTGGACTTGCCAAGTTTGACTTGCCAACCATAACATGTCAGCAGATTTTTTATTTAAGATTAGAACTGTGTTAAATGAAGAGTATTTATAACAAACATTTCAATTAACAGTAAACATTTTTACATTAACATTTTCATTTTCACAACAAAAATATACAGTAAGGGCAAATATACAGTATGGGCATTATTTCAAATTTCCAATAGATTAAAATGTAGCGTGCACACTCTCTACAATTACTGACACTCATTTAAAACTTTGTACAATCTCTTTTTGACAATAAAAGAGTTTTCTACTATATATCTTACAAGGTAATAGAGAAGGATTCTCTCCTGATCTTTCAGTGTCCTTGGACCTCTCTTCTACACTGTCCTCTTTAGCCCACCTCACAGGTTTTGTATGTGTCTTAGATCCGGGGACTGAGACTGCCATGGCAGAGGTTTGTCTGTGTGTTCACTAAACCATTTTTGTGTTGACCTGGAGATCTGTATTTGATCTTTGTCCTGCTGGAAAGTCCACTGGCGACCCATTTTAGTTTTTTGGAAGAGGCAGACTGCTATTGATTTACAATATCCTGGTATGATGCCATGTACCCTGGTTCCCAGGATCTATGTAGGAAAAACAGCTCGAACAACATCACAGACCCTCCACAATATACTTAACAGTGAGAGAGGTCTGTAATTTTCATCATAGGTATACTTCAACTATGAGAGACAAAATGAGAAAAAAAATCCAGGAAATCACATTGTAGGATTTTTTTTTTTTATTTAATTGTAAATCATGGTGGACAATAAGTATTTGGTCACCCACAAACAAGAAAGACCTGTAACTTCTTCTTTAAGAAGCTCTTCTGTCCCCCATTCATTTCCCCGTGGGGACCTGGGATAGAATAGGTCCTCAGCCTCCTCAAGCTGTTCGTAAGACGCGAACGATTGGGGCACCCTTTTTGCCGTGGGGTGCGACCCATGTCTGTGGAGGGAGGAATCCTGGTGTTTGAGGGCAGAGGCGGCGGCTGCTTCTGCCATGCGCCCAACACAGCACTTTGGCCTCGACTTCACATAGACGGGAGGTTGGAGAGGCCCGCTCCAATCAATCGGTTGGTCGGGCCATGACATAGGTAGCATCTCTTACAATATCCCTAGAAGGCACCAGCTTAGGGTCAATCAAGTTCCAGTTACAAACTTGAGTATATCACCCTTATATCCCTGGTGCGCACCCACTGGTAGTCCATGGCTCTGTGCATCTCCTTGTTGGGCTTCGAGGTGGATGGGGAGCAAAGGTGACAAACCCTAAACACATAAGTATGGAATCCAAAATAAACCCAAAATGGAAATTACTCGACCATGACCAAGACCTGATATTAGATTATGCCTCTCCGGCTCTGCACGAGAACTGGCCGAAGTTTATACTTATGAAATCACTAGAAGAAGATAGACCTCTTACGAAGCTTTCCCTCTTTGCGATTCAAAAAGGTATCATGGGAATTGCAGGAACAGTCAAGGACACGAAGAAACTCAGATCTGGGCAAGTGCTGGTGGAATGCCTCAAAAACGTGCAAGTCGACAATCTACTGAGCCTAAAAGACTTTGGCAGCAACCCTGTGAAGGTTTTCCCTTACCCGTCCCTAAACAGCAGTAAGGGAGTCATCCGGACCAGGGACCTGGAAGACATGGATGAAGAGGAGATAACTCTTTAATTGACTCCTCAGAATGTTGTCGCTGTCAGACGGATTAGGATCAAGAAGCATGATCAGTTTGACAACGCAAACTCCTACATTGTTACCTTCAATAAACCTCAACCTCCAGAAAAACTACCTACAGGCTACTAAAGGGTAAATGTCAACCTTTACATGCCTAATCTCATTAAGTGCTTTATATGTCAAAGGTTCAGATACGGCTTGGCCACCTGCAAAGGCAACGTGACCTGCTGCAACTGCGGAGAGAAGGGCCATGAACTACCTTGCCAGAAGATGCCTAGATATCAAAACTGTGGAGGCCCACATAACACCTCTGATTGTATCCCCAACAACAACAGAAAGAATGTCAAGACAGTAACTCAAGCAAACAGGAACACGTTAAAGATATAGAAATGAAAGAGGCAGGGCCACTCTGAAATCGGAGTCTGTCGCCCAAAAGCAGAAGGATCCCCACGTCCCAGCCCAAGTGACAGCGAATCCTGTTGTCCAGTGGAACTGTCATGGTATGAGAGTGAACTTCGCGGAGATCCAACGCCTGGTAGTAGCTCTTGGCCGATGGCTGTGTGCCTGCAGGAGACCCAGTTCATACCGAACAAACACCTACCAGTGAAGAGTCTACATATCATAGTTATGGACCGAACATTCACAGACCATCTGGAGGAATTGCGGTCCTAATACGCTCAAATGTCCCACGCTGCCAAATTATTTTAGATACTAATTTGCAAGCAACTGCTGTGCGGCTTTCGAATGTGATTGCGAGAGCTATTGCAATATGTTCTGTGTATGTACCACCAGACTCCATTCTGGACTTAAAAGATCTGGACAAGCTGGTAGAACAACTACACCCCATACTTGATGTTACGGGATATTAATGGTCACAACCCCCTTTGTGGGGCCAACACACCAATGCAAGGGGAAAGGTGATAGAAGAGTTCATCAACGTCAACAATCTCTGCCTTCTTAACAACCCTGGAAGCATTTGTCTTCATCCGGGATCTGGCACATACACCACTATTGACCTGGCTATATGCAGTCCCGAACTCCTGCTGGAGTTTTCCTGAAAGGTTGGGATGATTTATGCGAAAGCGATCCTTTTTCGATTGTAATCTCACCTGATAGACCGGTGGTGCAGCGAAGGATGCAAAGATGGCTGCTGAGAAAGGCCAACTGGCATGCCTTCCAGTCTCGTAGCCAGGAAAGCTTATGTGGGGCACCCACTGAAGAGGGGAACCTAGCGGAATGGTTTACTAATGAAATCTATCTAATCTAATGAAATCTGAAATCTATAGCAGAAAAGACCATCCCCACATCCTCCCAGGCACCACATCTAAGGTGATTAAAGCTCACAAGCAAGCTGAAAGGCCTTTCTATAAAGGCCCCATGGCAGCGAACCTCAACAACCTTAAGGTTAGCAGAGCCAACGCACGGAGGACAATAAACTTTATTAAGAAACAAAGATGGAAAGAGCTCGTAACGAGAATAACGATCAGCACCCCAACGTTGAAGGTCTGGAACTTAATTCGTTGGATGAAGGGTAAAGGGACCACAATCCAGATCCGATACGTTAATCAAGGGGACGGGATGGCAACCTGCGAGGAAGATATTGCTAACCAACTCGCAGTCTCTTTTGAGAGAAATTTGGCAGTCCAAAACTCCCCGAAGGAATTCCAAAGCTTGAGGGAGAGACAGGAAAAGACTGACCTTAATTTCCAGAAATCTCTGGACAAGTCACGGGATACGGCGACTGGGCCAGATAACGTGCATTACCAGTTCCTCAAGCATTTGCCTATGGGCTCTATGTCTATGCTTTCGAAGATCTTCAATCAGATATGTTAAATTGGAAAAATCCCTGTCTCTTGGAAGGAGGCAACCATCATTCCTGTATCGAAGCCAGGAAAAGATCACCGTGACCCAACTAACTACAGGCACATTGCCCTTACCAGCTGTCTCTGTAAAGGTACCTAGAGACCAATAGACTGATCACGGAATCGCAGAATCGTTTATTCGCAATCGTTTATTAGGCGTGCCTTCATTAGGAAAGAACACGTTATTGTGGTCTTCTTTAACCTCGAAAAGGCATGTGATACTACGTTGAAATATGGCATCCTTCGGTACTTGTACCAGATGGGTTTCAGAGGCTGTCTCCCAATGTTCATATCCGACTTCCTAATGGAAAGACGCTTTTTACAGTCAGGATTAACAACACCCTGTCAAAACCATCCGTTCAGGAGATGGGGGTCCCGCAAGGCAACATTTTGTCAGTCACGCTTTACAATATGAAGATCAACAGTGTTGCGCGAGTGATCCCACCTGGAGTCTTCTGCAGCTTATATGTAGATGACCTAGAATGGGGTAAAAAGTATTTAGTCAGCCACGGATTGTGCAAGTTCTCCTACTTAGAAAAATGAGGGAGGTCTGTAATCTTCATCATATATACACTTCAACTATGAGAGACAAAATGAGAAAAAAATCAGGAAATCACATTGTACGATTTTTAAATAATTTAATTGTAAGTCATGGTGGAAAATAAGTATTTGGTAACCCACAAACAAGCAACATTTCTGGCTCTCACAGACCTGTAACTTTTTCTTTCGGAAGCTCTTCTGTCCTCCACTCATTACCTATATTAATGGCACATGTTTGACCTCATTACCTGTATAAAAGACAGCTGTCCACAGCCTCAAGCAGTCAGACTCCAAACTCAAGACCAAAGAGCTGTCGAAGAACACCAGGAAGAAAATTGTAGACCTGCACCAGGCTGGAAAGAGTGAATCTACAACAGGCAAGCAGGTTGGTGTGAATAAATCAACTGTGAGAGCAATTGTAAGAAAATGGAAGACATACAAGACCATTAATAATCTCCCTCGATCTGGGGCCCTACGCAAGAGCTCATCCCGTGGGATCAAAATGGTCATGAGAACGGTGAGCAAAAATCTCAGAACTACACGGAGGGACCTGTTGAATGACCTGCAGAGAGCTGGGACCAAAGTAACAAAGGCTACCGTCAGTAACACACTACGCGGAGAGGGACTCAGATCCTGCAGTGCCAGGCACGTCCCCCTGTTTAAGCCAGTTCATGTCCAGGCCCGTCTGAAATTTGCCAGAGAGCATATGGATGATCCAGAAGAGGATTGGGAGAATATCATGTGGTCAGATGAAACCAAAATAGAACTTTTTGGTAAAAACTCAACTCGTGTTTGAATGCTGAGTTGAATCCCAAGAACACAATACCTACTGTGAAGCATGGGGGCGGAAACATCATGCTGGGGCTGTTTTTTCGCAAAGGGGACAGGGCGACTGATCTGTGATAAGGGAAGAATGAACAGGGCCATGTATTGTGAAATTTTAAGCCAAAACCTCCTTCCGTCAGTGAGAGCATTGAAGATGGAACGTGGCTGGGTCTTCCAGCATGACAATTCTTCCAAACACACTGCTCGGGCAATGCAGGAGTGGCTCTGTAAAAAGCATTTCAAGGTCCTGGAGTGGCCTAGCCAGTCTCCAGACCTCAACCCCACTCTCCAGACCTCAACCCCATAGAAAATTTGTGGAAGGGAGTTGAAAGTCCGTGTTGCCTAGCGACAGCCCCAAAACATCACTGCTCTAGAAAAGATCTGCATGGAGAAATGGGCCAAAATACTAGCTACAGTGTGTGCAAGCCTGACCAAACCAAAGACTTACAAAAAACTTTGGACCTCTGTCATGTTATATTACAAAGTATTGAGTTGAATTTTTGTTATTGACCAAATACTTATTTTCCACCATAATTACAATTAAAGTCTTTAAAATTATTACAATGTGATTTCCTTGATTTTTTTTCTCATTTTGTCTCTCATAGTTGAAATGTACCTATGATGAAAATCACAGACCTCTCTCATCTTTCTAAGTAGGAGAACTTGACTAAATACTATTTTGCCCCACTGTAATATATATATATATATATATATATATATATATATATATATATACACACTCTTGATAGTAATCTACAGTGGTGCTTAAATGTCTGTGCAGCAATATCTCCAACCAAATGTTTTCGGTAACTGTTGATCAGTCCTGTACACCAGCTTGGAGGAATTTTAGCCCATTCCTCTGTACAGAACAGCATCGACTCTGGGATGTTGGTGGGTTTCCTCACATTAACTGCTCGCTTCATGTCCTTCCACAGCATTTCGATGGGATTAAGGTCAGGACTTTGACTTGGCCATTCCAAAACATTTTAACTTTATCCTTCTTTAACCATTCATTTGTAGAACAACTTGTGTGCTTAGGGTCGTTGTCTTGCTGCATGTTCCACCTTCTCTTGAGATTCAGTTCATGGACAAATGTCCTGACATTTTCCTTTATGGGATAAGGTTCTTATGCTGGAATGCAGTGTTTTCCTTTTTTCCAAACATAACTGTAACGTTTCGCCATACTTTTAATATGAAAACAAAAGAATAAGGGATTTGAGGACCCAATCGCAGTTAGCTCCAGATGGAATAGGTGAATCAAAATATAAATATAGAAATAAACCGATATTCAAAAAAGGGATAAATAAAAACAATAATGAAAAAGCAACCTCAGTGGCTGGGACTTGAACACTGGACAGCTGCGTTGGTGATAAGTGGATTAACCGAATGCACCACCAGACCACACAAAAACCAAAACAAGCTCTTGTGTGTCCGGGGAAGCCCCCACATACACACAGAAGCTCAGACTCATGCTGGAGGGAGAGCGAAGGGAGGGGTGCTGACGTCACCCAGCGCGAGTGACCCCAAAAAGGAGAGCGCACTGCAAAGCTCTACTTGGAGAACTACGGCAGCGCCAAGGAGTCCCGAGGTGTGCAAGGAACGCATGCAACTGATGCGACTGAGAGGCAGAAGCTAAACTGGCAGCGTCCGCGAGAGATGACACTCACGGCAAGCACCTGGAGAGCGGAAGGGACACAAGAGGAAAAGATTAGTGGCGATAGAAAAAAGGCTCTCCCTAGCCTATCGGCTAAGCCCTAACACCTTACCTCGAGCCTTGCAGCTCTACACAGCCCAGCTTCTATGCAAGCCGGGTCGTACCAGTTTCCCTACCGGGGCTAACCCAAAGAAGGTGGAGACAGGTGAGGTCATGAGTGAACAAGTTGCAAAAGAAGTGATCAGAACAAAACACAAGCGATGCCAGGTGCGATCCGCGTAGCAATGAGCGAGGGTGGAACACCTGTCAGCGCGAAAGCGAGCTCTTAAATAACGCCGCTGACAGCTGTGCGCAAGCGTGCCACAATCAATTAATGCATGCACAATTGCGTGAACTGTGTGGCAGATGAGCATCAACAACTCTTTTTCTGAGGTCCTCAGAAATGTTTGTCTCATTTGTTTAACTGGGTTCTCTTTATGTACTTTTAGGACTAGTGTGAAAATCTGATGATGTTTTAGGTCATATTTGAAGTTCACAAACTTTCAAGGACAAGTTTAGGTTTGAGAGTTTCAGATTTGTAGCCCACATGTGCAAAGTTTAAAGTATGATTCAAATGAATCCTCATACAATGGTGCTTTAAAGTTTGTGAACCCTTTAGAATTTTATATATTTCTGCATAAATATGAGCTAAAACATCATCAGATTTTCACACAAATTCTACAAGTAGATAAAGAGAACCCAGTTAAACAAATGAGACAGAAATTATATACTTGGACATTTATTTATTGAGGAAAATGATCCAATATTACATATTAGTGAGTGGCAAAAGTATGTGAACTTTTGCTTTCAGTATCTGGTGCCACCCCTCTGTGCAGCAATAACTGCAACTAAACATTTCCCATAACTGTTGATCAGTTCTGCACACCGACTTGGAGGAATTTTAGCCCATTCCTCTGTACAGAACAGCTTCAACTCTGGGATGTTGGTGGGTTTCCTCACATTAATTGCTCACTTCAGGTCCTTCCACAACATTTCGATTAGGTTAAGGTCAGAACTTTGACTTGGCCATTCCAAAACATTAACTTTATTCTTTAACCGTTCTTTGGTAGAACGACTTGTGTGTTTAGGGTCGTTGTGTTGCTGCATAACCCACCTTCTCTTGAGATTCAGTTCATGGACAGATGTCCTGACATTTTCCTTTAAAATTATCTGATATAATTCAGAATGAATTGTTCCATCAATGATGGCAAGCTGTACTGGTCCATATGCAGCAAAACAGGTCCAAACCATAATACTACCACCACCATGTTTCACAGATGGGATAAGGTTCTTATGCTGGAATGCAGTGTTTTCCTTTGTCCAAACATAGCGCTTTCCTTTTAAACCAAAAAGTTCTATTTTGGTCTCATCCATCTACAAAACATTCTTCCAATAGCATTCTGGCTTGTCCACGTGATGTTTAGCAAACTGCAGATGAGCAGCAATGTTCTTTTTCGAGAGCAGTGGTTTTCTCCTTGCAGCCCTGCCATGCACACCATTGTTGTTCAGTGTTCATCTGATGGTGGACGCATGAACATTAGCCAATGTGAGAGATTTCTTCAGTTGCTTAGAAGCTACCCTGGGGTCCTTTGTGACCTCGCCAACTATTACACGCCTTGCTCTTGGAGTGATCTTTGTTGGTCAACCATTCCTAGGGAGGGTAACAATGATCTTGAATTTCCTCCATTTGTACACAATCTGTCTGATTGTGGATTGGTGGAATCCAAACTCTTTAGAGATGGTTTTATAACCTTTTCCAGTCTGAGCATCAACAACTCTTTTCTCTGAGGTCCTCACAAATCTATTTTGTTCGTGCTATGATACACTTCCACAAACATGCATTGTGAAGAGCAGACTTTGATAGATCCTTGTTCTTTAAATAAAACAGGGTGCCCACTCACACCTGATTGTCATCCCATTGATTGAAAACACCTGACTCTTAATTTCACCTTAAAATTAACTGCTAATCCTAGAGGTTCACATTCTTTTGCTACTCACTAATATGTAATATTGGATCATTTTCCTTAATAAATGAATGACCAAGTCTAATATTTTTGTCTCATTTGTTTAACTGGGTTCTCTTCATGTACTTTTAGGACTTGTGTGAAAATCTGATGATGTTTTAGGTCATATTTATGCAGAAATATAGAAACCTCTAAAGGGTTCATAAACGTTCAAGCACCACTGTAGAATGGCACCATTTTACTTTGCAAAATGTTGATAAACAAATTATATTTTCTATCCTCTTTGTCTTAAAATTTAACAACACATGGCAATAATGGAACTATGGTGCACTCATAAAACAATATTACACTTGAGGTTTTTAACGTGAGATATTGGCAATGATGTACTGTGTGCCTACGACCTCAGTACACCCATGCCAGTATCTTACGTTAAAGCACCCCCTCGTATAGCTTCATTATTACATTTTTAACTGATCAAGTGGTCACTTTCTCACACTGTAATAAGTCATTAGTCAAGTCAAGTCAAGTCAGATCTATTTATATAGCGCTTTTTACAATGGAGCATTGTCTCAAAGCAACTTTACAAGTTTACATTATCTCCTAATATTTACGATAAAATCCCAAATTGAGCAAGTCTAGGGCAACAGTGACAAGGAAAACTCCCTAAGTGTTATGAGGAAGAAACCTTGGGAGGACCAAGACCCAAAAAGGGAACCAAACTCCCTGGGTGGAGTAGATGATAAATCTAAGAACGAAACTAAAGTCATGGAGTCATAGTTCAAATAGAATGTGAAATATGCATATCGGCATTAAGTGGCCTGGGTATGATGGAGGCAGAAGCTGATGACAGCTTGAGTGAAGCTGCAGCGGATAAACTGGTATCTGGAACTGGTATCTTTAGCCTAGACTTAAAATTTTGGAGAGTGTCTGAGTCTCGAACGAAAGTGGGTAGTTTATTTCATAGTTGGGAAGACATGTATGAGAAAGCCTTTCCCCCTGCTGTGACTTTTTTAATTCTAAGAACTAAAAGAAGTCCTGCACCCTGCAAACGAAGTAGACGAGCTGGATTGTAAGACTCTAAGAGTTCACTCAGATAATGTGGGGCCAGGCCATGTAGAGCTTTATAAGTTATAAGAAGTATTTTGTAATCAATGCGGAATTTAACTGGTAACTAGTGCAGTGATGATAGAACAGGAGTGATATGATCAAATTTTCTAGTTCGTGTTAGCACTCGGGTGGCTGCATTCTGAACTAATGGAAGTTTATTTATACATGTACTAGGGCTTCCAGTAAGTAAGGCGTTACAGTAATCCAACCTTGAGGTTATAAACGCATGAACCAGTTTCTCTGCTTCATTAAAAGAGGATATTTCTAAGTTTAGCGATATTACGTAATTGAAAGAAAGCAATTCGAGTGATGCTGCTAATGTGCGCATCAAAGGAGAGATCTGATTGTAAGGCTGTCATTAAACCTTTGGCTGATATGTACAGCTGTGAATCATCGGCATAGCAGTGGTAAGTAATGCCATGTTTACGAATAACTGAGCCTAGTGGCAGTATGTACAGAGAGAATAAAAGTGGGCCAAGCACTGACCCCTGAGGCACACTTCACTTTTGAGAGCTTAGACCTTAGATTATTTGTATGAACAAACTGGTACCGTCCGATTATGTAGGATTTAAACCAAGAAAGTGCTAATCCCTTAATACCTACAGTATTTTCTAGTCTGTTTAGTAAAACATCATGATCTATAGTGTCAAATGCTGTACTTAAATCTAACAGAACAAGAAAAGAAACACATCCCTTATCTGAGGACATTAACAAGTCTTTTAGTACCCTAATTAATGCTGTTTCAGTACTATGAAGGGACCTGAAGCCAGACTGAAATGTTTCATGAATACCATTCGTTTGGAGGTAACTGCAGAGCTGCTGATAGACGGCTTTTTCTAAGATTTTGGACAAAGACGGTAGATTTGAAATTGGTCTATAATTAGATATCACACAAGGGTCAAGATTGGTTTTTTTAATTAGTGGTTTGATAACGGCACACTTAAAGGATTTGGGCACATAACCAAAGGTAAGGGAAGAATTTAAAATAACTAACACTGGCTCTATAATACTAGGTATTACTTGTTTGAGTAAACGTGTAGGAATTGGATCTAATAAACATGTTGATGACTTAGACAAGCTGATCAGTGCGGATAGTTCAGTATTAGTAATTGGGGTAAAAGATTCTAATTTTGATTTACAGCTAATTAAACAGACGTCTTCACTAGTGCTGCATCTGAAAGGTTGCTGAACAGTTTGCTGATGTGATGAGCATCGAGTTTTATGCCTAATGTTTTCTATCTTATCCTTAAAGAAAGTCATGAAATCATTACTGTTAAAATTACACAGAACAGAAGAATCACTTTTTGTAGGGTTTTTTGTTAATTTGGAGACTGTATTAAAGTGAAATCTTGGATTATTCATATTTTTCTCAATGATTGAGGAGAAGTATGTAGCTTTAGCTTTAGTAAGGGCATGCTTATACTCTGCCATGCTGTCCCTCCAAGCAATCTTAAACACCTCCAATTTACTATGTCTCCACTTGCACTTTAGATGCCGTGTTCTTTGCTTTAAGGCACAGGTGTGGTCATTATACCATGGTGCTAGCCTTTTTTCCCTAATGCGTTTGACCCTAGCAGGAGGTGTATTAAATTTCAAATCTGGTAGGTTTTTAATAAATGAAGCTGGAGTAGCAGATGTGATAGTGTGCTTGGTGTGATAATGAGGCAGAAGGATTTTATTTATTAGAGATAGCTCAAATACTAAAAGATAGTGATCTGAAATCAAATCACTTTGCAGGAAAACATCAAGGTTATCTATATTGATACCAAATGTTAATATTAGATTTAAAGTATGACTACAGGGGTGAGTTGGTCCCATCACATTCTGAGTGATACCCATGGACTCCGAAAGCAATTTTAAGTGAATCCTGCTCATTGTCAAAGTGAATATTGAAATCACCTACAATTAAAGCCTCATCTGTTGACAGTAGTAAGCAGGAAAGAAAGTTAGCAAATTCCTGAAGGAATTCTGAATACCAGGGATTCAGAATATTCTGGGACCAGGAGGGCTGTAAATAGTGATAAGCTGAAAAGAGTGTGGTTTTGACTTCCATAACGATGGATCAGTAACATTAAGAATCAGTATTTCAAACGAATTAGCCTTGTAATGGGATTTAGTTGTAACACCTAGCTCTTTGTCAAAAATTGTGGCTACGCCTCCCCCCCGACCATTAGAACAAGGGCAATGAGCATGACTGTATCCAGGAGGTGAGGCTTCATTTAAGGCTAAATATTCATAAGGTCTAATCCAAGTTTCAGTGAGACAGAGAGCGTGTAAGCGTTTATCAGTGATCATTTCATTTACAATCACTGCTTTGTTTGTAAGTGATCTAATGATAAGTAATCCTACCTTTAGTCTAAGGTTGTTTTTTCTATGGGAGTTATCGGTGTTTATACTAATGAGGTTATTAAAACAGACTTTTTGAGAGAGTTTACGTTCAGGACAGATGCGGGTAACAGACTCAGTTTCAGTAATGTGAGTTCCGGGTGACGGTGCATGGCGCAGACAGTTTTTTTAAGCCTGACCCCTGCTCTGGATAGTCAGCCCCTAACCAATCCGGCCATAAGGCTATGGGCAATGTTGCAGGAGATGAGAGCAGCACCCTCCCGAGTGGGATGCTGTCCCATCCTAAAAGGCCAGGGTTATCCTCAAAGGCTGACCAATTGTCTATATAGCCCACGTTGTTTTCAAAGCACCACTTGGACAGCCAGCAGTTCAGTGACCATAACCTGCTGTAGACCTGGTCACCTCGCCGCATTGGGATGGGGCCAGATCACACTACTACATCGGAAGTATTAGTTTTGTGCTTGTTTCCATAAACCTGGTTGCTTGTTTCTCCTGTGTTATCTGGCAACCCTGGAATTAAATGCAGCACCCATAACATTGTTACAAAACACTTTTGGGGAAAAGCTCATCCTGGTAGCAGCAGAGCACAAGAGCTTATATCACAAGCAACACGCTAACCATAAGCATCACCCTAACTATAAAAACATGAATATTAAAGAATTCTGGCAAAATCTAACTGAAAGGCTTGGGAATGATAGTGAAATCCTCACAGTGACTGTATGGAATCGTTTTCTTGTTTATCTAAGTGCATTCTAATTTGTTCAAGCCTTCAAAAACACAATATAGCTTATTGCACTAATCTTCGCTTGTGTCTTTGTTTTTTAAGGTAATGGTAAGGACGATGTAAAAAAGACATGACAAAATCTGTGTGACACATTATGACAAGGAAAATTAAAGAAAGCAAAAGCAGACAGGGAGTTTTTAGAGTGTTTATACAAAAATCGCATCGGACTTGGTGTGAAGATCCCACTACATTAAAAATCTCATCAGTTTTTTCTTGCGTAAAAATAGGACTGTGTGAAAAGGCCTTAAGAGGGACTAAGAAGTATGTAAAGAAACAGATGGACTACAGTCTGTAATTGTAAAACTTCCAAGGACTTTCATGTGGTAAGTGGAACTAATGAAATGGACAATGAGTGAAGAAACAAGGAGGTGGTCATAATAAAATGATTGGACATTGTTTCTTCAATATGCCGGTTGTAATTCTCCTACCAAATTACGGGAGAAACATCTGAGAAACCAACTTTTAATTATACATAAAAGATTATCACCATTAAGCAGTGTTAATTTCGTTGACGAATGATTTTCGTCATAGTTCTCGTCAACAACCCTTTTTCTTTTGAGTGAAAACGAGACAAAGACTAAATTAAAATGAATAAAAAATGACAAAAACTAGAACGAAATGAATTGCCACTTTTGTCAACAAATAAAAACGAGACAAAAATGTAACATCACTTACTTCAGTGTGCTTTCCTCTACCTGGACAGCAAATTCTTAAGCCATAAGCACCGTTTTTCTGGCGGACAAAAATGCATTGCATTTGCCAAGATGTATTTGTTAACTCAGCTATCAAATAGTTCTTTCAAGTAAGGCCATGAATGGGTTTTTGTGTCCGATGCACCACTTGAATTGAGAACTGCCTTAACTTAATGTTTCTGCCTTCCTATTCCCGCCTCATCACTTAAAAGCAGCGTCTCCCCCAAGCAGTAATGCAGCCCTTTCCCACTCTCAGATGCTCTCTGTGACTAGTATGCCTTCATGTCTGTTCCGTGCAGTGTCACAGCCACCCAGTTTGGTTTAGATCCTGTAGTCAACCACCAGCTAAGTGTCACAAGCTTCGCATCTGTCTCCTGTGCCTGGCAGAGCTTGCTTAAGTCTTACCAGCCGACTCCTGGCCCTTCAGTCCATGGAAATGTATTAAGCAGGTTAACAAAATGTGGTCAGTGTGAAACATAAAGGAGGTGCCATACAAATACAGATTCAAATGCCTAAGTTCCACTACCACCAGCCAGCAGCCCACTGTGTGACACAATAGTTGCTGTCTGGTTTGGAGAGGACCTATAGTAATAAGTGATTACTTAATCTCTGCCATCTTTGTCAGTGACAGGACTGCCCCAATACCCACATTACTGGCATTGGTGTCAACAGTACACGGAGAAATAAATAAGGAGAGCAACTGTAGCCGGTGTGTACTAGCTGGTGAGACTCGCATTCAAATACCCCTCTGCGTTGTGAAGCAAGAAGACAACTGGAAACACTTTGCCATTCACCTGGGAATTTATTCTGTATGTAGAATGAATACAATGAATTCCCTCACATGCACAGCACTATGCACACTTCCTCCGGCGCCTCCAGCGCTAACTGAGCATAAAATATAAGTTTATCTTATCTAATAAGATACAATTACATTGCTCTATTATTAACATGTGTACTGCAAAATATAATCCATTCATATGAAACATTTCACCAGGGATACAACATTTTTTTTCTTTTTGTACAATAAACTTAGTTAATCGATTAAGAACTTTGTCCAAATAACCTTTCAAATGACCATACCTGTATGTAGAATGGGAGCATCGTATGAATACAATGAATTCCCTCACATGCACAGCACTATGCACACTGTGTGAGGGGAAAAAAGGCGCCATTAGAGACGAATTGGCGGCAATTCATTCACTGATGGAAAATTACTGCATTCAATAAATCTCTCACTTACAAAATACATGTAAAACATACTCCATCTTACACAAAAAGTATATTAAACATAATAAACAGATGATTAATAAAGGAAAAATACACTTCAGACAAGTTTAACAAACTTTTTACACAGAGCACCGAACACGCATACCTTCCTCCGGCGCCTCCAGCGCTAACTGTGGATAATGAATTAATATGACACCGATATAACTTGCCACAATAGGTGGAAAATTCAAAATAAAACTTCTCTATATAAATCGGATAAAATACAAAACATTATGAAATTAACAAAATGTACATAAAATAAAGCTTACTCACTATAGAAATAAATAATGAATTAAACAAGGATTTTAAGTGAAATGTGAACAATATAAATCTAAATTGCTTTCACATCTGCTACATTCTCCTCCCCTTGAATTTCACTAAAATCCTGACCAGTTACTACCAGAGTATGCATTAGAACATAAATATCTGGAAAATACATCTGATCATGACTGGCAAAGGCAATGAAAACCCTTATTCTTTTTTCTAATTCAGCTAAATGAGCTACCTGCTTAACAGGTCAAGAGAAACCCAAGGTTGATCAAGCCCTAGATTTTCTTGGAATAGTATGATGCCTTGTACATCATAGAGTAACCTGGCCTCACGTATGCCCTGAAATTCACAATGAACATGGAAACACGTCATCTAATAACCTTCTCAAAAAGCATTGAGTAGTGACTGAGATTCCCTAGTTAAAGTGTTGGAAAAACTCTCAACCTTAAAAGACCTTTGGGTCATAGACTCAATTAAGCGACTGACTTTTTTTACGACTCTACCTGCACGAGTTCTAACTACATTCTGAGTGTCAGTGTTTTGTGTCTGTGTCTACACTGGCGTGTGCTGGTAAATCTGGTGCAACTGAAACTGTGTCTTGAATAACTGACGGATCAAAGTCATTATCTAGACTATTAACACTAGTATTACGTGAATTAGGTGAATGAGAGTACTGGTCATTGTCATCTTTGAATTCTTGAATGCTTGGTTCAACTTCAACAGAGCTGAAATCTTCACCTTCTGCAATTCCATCAAGAAACAACATTGAACTCACAGTATCCCCAGAATCATGTGCCACTGAATCATTAATTACATTCTCTGAATTATCGTATAATGAAATTTCATAAGGATTCAGAAGGCTGATGTCCTCCACTGGATTTTCTGCACTAGACTGGTCATTGCTTGTTTCACCATTAGACAAACCCACGGGCAGAAAACTAATGTCCAAGATCAAATTGCGATGGACAACTTTTTGGTTTCCCTCATCATCTTTCAATTTGAACACATTTGTTTGCTAATTTTTGTCTTCCACAGTATAGACTGTTGGACTCCATTTATCGGCAAGTTTTCTTTTTCCTCTTTCGCCTCTATTTGCGAGGAGTACTCAGTCTCCTACATTGAGGTATGTTCCCTTGACTTCTCTATCGTATCCTTCAGCTTGCTTACGTTGTCCTTTGGCAGCATGCTTCTGTGCAATTCCAGCTGCTTCATGTAGATATGACATAAGCTTGTTCACATAGCTTCCATGGTCAACAACAACAGGATCATGTAACACCTGCTTGAACATTACGTCGACAGGGAGTCGTGGAATACGACCGAACATTAGCTGGAATGATGCATAACCAGTAGTTTCATGAACAGTTGCATTGTATGCAAATGTTAATGTCTGAATCTGTTCAGGCCACTTATGCTTTTCTTGAAGGGGAAGTGATCGCAACATATTGCCCAGTGTGCGATTGAATCTTTCAGTTCCTCCATTACCCATAGGGTGATATGCGGTAGTGCGGGACTTGGAAACACCAGAAAGATGTAACAATTCTGCTATAAGTGCACTTTCGAAGTTGGCCCCCTGATCAGTATGAATTCTTTCTGGAAACCCATACACGCAAAACACATGATCCCACAACTTCTTGGCAATTTGTTTAGCCGTTTGATTTGGACATACAAAAGCATGGGCTAATTTTGTAAAGTGATCTGTCAAAACCAGTACATCTACAGAGCGCTGTTTTCTGTCCTCAGTACACCAAAAATCTAAACAAACTAACTCCATAGGAGCTGAAGTCCGAATGTTCTCTAATGGTGCTCTGGCAGATGGCTCAGGTGTTTTGGCCAAAATACATCGCTGGCAACACTTCACATACTCTCTTACATCATACTCCATCTTATGCCAGAAGAAACGTTGACGTGCGAGGTAAAGTGTCCTTGCCTGTCCTTGGTGACCAGCAAGATCATGAATGCCTTGCAAAGCCTTTGTTCTGAGACTTTGGGGTAAGACTAACTGGTGTCTCTTCTGTCTACTGTGGGGGTCTTTAGTGACTCTGTAGAGAAGGCCATCTTGGACCCTCAGTCTGTCCCACTGTTTAAGAAGTCCCAAAGTTCTCGAATTCATCCTACCTCTCTCTCGCCTTGAAGGTGGCTTTTTCTGATTAACTAATGACATGATCTCTGAGATGGTGGGGTCAAGCTCTTGGCTGCGCTGAAGCCCCTCTAAGCTAATAACTGAAATCTCACCACAGCCAGGAGACTGGAAGCTTTGAAGAGACTGGACAACTTGCGAAGCTCTTAGCTCTGATGTCGAATCCCACTGCTCATGTGCATCCAAGCAAGCTTTAATGGTGGAACTGTCACAAGGAAAAAGTGTGCACTGAGACAAGGAAGGAGTTTGCACACATTGCACTCTCAGGCGGAAAGAGTCCTGAATTCCATCCTCACTCATCCCCTCTGTTTCTGCAAGCAACTGGTTATAAGACTCATTGATAAGTCTACGACTGACTGTTTTTGCAAATGGATCTCTGCTCAAAGCATCAGCCACTGTGTTTTTGCTACCAGGTATGTGTTTTATATCAAATGTGTACGGGGCAAGTTTGGACACCCAGCGTTGTTCGCAAGCATCTAACTAACACTAAAGTGTGGCCCTTTAACCAATGACTACACTTCTCGCATACACTCCACTTCAGTGCTAAAAATTCTAGACGATGAGCTGGATACAGTTTTTGAGACTTGGTCAAAGATTTACTTGAAAAATTTTATGGGGCGAGCTTTCTCTTCACCAACTGCCACTTGGGATAAGACAGCCCCAAGACCGTCCAAAGAAGCATCTATGGACAAAATGAAAGGGTGTGAGAAATCTGGGTGTGCAAGAACCACACTGTTTAGAAGACTCTCTTTCAGACTGAAAAGAGCAGCATCACACAGCGGTCCAGTCAGCAGGCAGCAATCTGCGGAATGTTCCTGCCTTTGTGTGCGGTTTGAATTTGCCTCTCCTCTTTTGTCCAGCAGTTAGAGCAAAGAGTGGCTTTGCTATGGCAGAACAATTGGCAATGAAATGTTGGTAGTAGAATACCATACCGAGGAAAGACTTTATTCTTTTCCCTGAGGGTGTGCACCCATCCTCCTCCATCAAATCAACTTTTGTCATTTTTGTTATGACTTCAACTTTGGCTGGATCCAGTGAGACTCCATTACTGTTTATAAGATGTCCGAGAAACTTTACAGACGCACGCATCAGATGGCATTTTCTTGGACTGAGCTTAAGATTATGAAGCCTCAACCTCTGAAATACAACTTCCAATCTCTTCAATGCTTCGTCGTCACTTGAAGCAAACACCAGCAAATCGTCAAGATAGCGTAACAAGCTACTGAAATTGAGGTCACCAAAAATGCTCAACATCATGCATATAAATGAGGCAGGACTATTTGACAAACTTTGTGGCATTCGGTTATACTCATGCAGCCCTAGAGGAGTTGTAAACGCAGTATATTTTTTGTCCTCTTCAGCCATGGGGATGTTGTAGAAACCTGATGTCAGGTCCATGGTGCTGAAAAAGACATTTCCACCTAGTGCTGCCAAACAGTCTGCCTGATGTGGGAGTGGATGTGCGTCTTTGATGGTTCTGGCGTTCAGCCACCTGAAATCAGTGCAAATCCTTAGGCTGCCATCTTTCTTCCACACTAAGACTAATGGCGAAGCGTACTCACTCACAGACTTTCGAATTATAATGGTGTAACGATACGCCCAACCATAATGTGACGTGGCATGGTTTTGGAAGACGTGGGCTCAACAACAACTGTGCTCCCTGGAGACATGGAAACATTGCTTGGGAGTTTTCCCCAAAGTAGGTGTTCTTGTTTTCCCAACAAAGTAACAGCTTGTTGGAGTTTCACAGTTCCTACTTTACTAGGTAACTCATCGCCCCGCCATCGACATGTTTGCCATGAGATCCAAAAACTGTTCACATTCATCAGAGGAACGTACGCCACTGTTGGAAATGAGACGCCAGTAATCATTATTTCCTTTCATCTGATGCATGAGAAATTTAATCACATTTGTGCCTAATATTAGTTCGTCCTTCTGTCCTGGCACAACAAGAACTGGTACAACGCAGCTTTCCCCATAAACTTTTAGCTCAGTTTCATACATGCATTTTGGTCTGGTAAGTTTACCCCCACATCCAACTAAGACTATATTTTTGACAGTACTTTGACATTCAGCATCCTTGCTTCAGCCTCTTCACTAAAGGTGCATGCCATAGACCCAGAATCGAGCATCCCTCGTACTTGAAATTTGTTATTTACAATAACTGGCGCATAAAACTTTTCGTCAAATGACTCAACTCTGCACATTCTGCACTATAACTTTTGCGCCTACTCGTGCCTGAGTGCATGCATTCTGATAGCATTGTTCAAGGTCACTGAGGGGCGATTCAAATTTACCCACACTTTCCCCTCCTGAGTGCAGGTTGTCCAGTTTAAAGACTGTGGCTCTTGGCAAGATGGTGGAAAACTTGGCTTGACACAACATTAGGACAATTCTTTTTTATGTGACCTGGCTGAAAGCAGCTCAGACATAAACGATGTCGTCTGCAATGAGCAACAGTAGAGTGTTCACTAGATCTACAGACCTTGCATGGTTTTGTTGGTGGCTGAGGCGAGCTGAAAGGCTTTGCTGCAATTTCATTATTTTGTGTGAGTGCTCGATCAAGAAGGCTTACAAGTGCTCTCATGCAGTCATCATCGACTGGTGGAATAGGTGTGGCAGTAGAGTCAGAGTGTACAATTGATTCTGTTGAGCAGTTGCTGGGAATGGTTACAGTTGGTTCAGGAGTCTGTACATGAACAATGGCATGTTTCACATGACTGGAACGTTTGTTCTGAACAAGTTTCTGTTCTCTCAACTCGGACTGATAGCGGTCAAGGTGTTCTTGTATCTCACTTGCTGTCCATTTATTTGGTGCCTTGAACTTAAAAACAGCAGAAAGAGCTGGGTCAGGGCAGTACTTAACAAACATCATTGCCACCTCATGGCATGGGTCTTCTATTTGTCATCCCAGCCTCCTTAGACCCTCTTCTGCTGCATCAACAGCCTTATTTAAACGAACCCAGTACTCTATAGGAACTGTACCATAGAAGTCAGCTAAGGCATGCACAAATATTTAATTTCACTAAAGTGTTGTTTTAACACATCAAAGATTACTTTAGGATCATCACTAGGCATTAACGAGGGGTTACTGGGCAGTGTTATCCTTACAATCCTTACAGGCATAAAACTAAATGCTCATCACATCACCAAACTGTTCAGCAACCTTCCAGATGCAGCACTAGTGAAGACATCTGTTTAATGAGCTGTAAATCAAGATTAGAATCTTTTACCCCAATTACTAATACTAAACTATCCGCACTGGTCAGCTCGTCCAAGTCATCAACATGTTTATTAGATTCAATTCCTACACGTCTACTCAAACAAGTAATACCTAGTGTTATAGAGCCAGTGTTAGTAATTTTAAATTCATCCCTTACCATAGGTTATGTGCCCAAATCCTTTAAGTCTGCCGTTATCAAACCACTGATTAAAAAAGCCAATCTTGACCCTTGTGTGATATCTAATTATAGACCAATTTCAAATCTACCTTTTCTGTCCAAAATCTTAGAAAAAGCCATCTATCAGCAGCTCTGCAGTTACCTCCAAAGGAATGAAATTTATGAAACATTTCAGTCTGGCTTCAGGCCCCATCATAGTACTGAAACAGCACTAATTAGGGTACTAAATGACCTGTTAATGTCCTCAGATAAGGGATGTGTTTCTTTTCTTGTTCTGTTAGATTTAAGTGCAGCATTTGACACTATAGATCATGATGTTTTACTAACAGACTAGTGAAAATACTGTAGGTATTAAGGTGGATCAGCACTTTTTTAGTTAAATCCTACTTAAACTGACCGGTGTACCAGTTTTTTGTTCATATAAATAATCTAACTTCTAAGCTCTCAAAAGTGAAGTATGGCGTGCGCTCAGGGGTCAGCGCTTGGCCACGCTTTTATTCTCTCTGTACATGCTGCCACTAGGCTCAGTTATTCGTAAACATGGCCATTAGTTTCTGCTATGCAGATGAATACACAGCTGTACATATCAGCCAAACCTAATGACAGCCTTACAATCAACAAAAATCGTAGGACTGTGTAAAGGAAATAAAAGATTGGATGTTATTTAATTTTCCTCTTACTAACTCCGATAAAACTGAGGTTCTATTAGTAGTGGGACCCAAGCTGTGTGAGAGACAGGTTGTCTACATCTGTCCTAAATCTAGATGGCTGTCCAGTATTGTCCAGTCCATCTGTATAATAAAACTTAGGTGTCACACATTTGATTCAGATCTCTCCTTTGATGCGCACATTAGCAGCAATCACTCGAATTGCTTTCTTTCGAATTACGTAATATCGCTAACTATTACTTAGAAATATCCTCTCTTTTAATGATGCAGAGAAACTTGTTCATGCTGTTTATAACCTGAAGGTTAGATTACTGTAACGCCTTACTTACTGGATGGTCCCTAGTAACGTCTATAAATTAAACTTCAGTTAGTTCAGAATGCAGCTGCCCGAGTGCTTTTAACTCGTAAGCATAGAAAATTTGATCATATCACTCTGTTCTATCATCACTAAATTGGTCTACCAGTCCCCAAATCCGCATTGATTTACAAAATACTTCTTATAAACTTATAAAGCTCTACATGGGCCTGGCCCCACATTATCTGGAGTGAACTCTTAGAGTCTTACAATCCAACTCTTCTACTTTCGTTCGCAGGGTGCAGGACTGCTTTTTAGTTCTAGAATTTAAAAAAGTCCAGCCGGGGGAAAGGCTTTCTCATACATGGCCCCCCAAACTATGGAAAAAACTCCCACTTTTCGTTCGAGATTCCAGACACTCTCCAAAGTTTCAAGTCTAGGCTAAAGACCATAACCTATTACACAGGCTGCTTGTTGACTAGATTTAGACCCAGGATGCATGGCTTTGGGTCACTGGTGTCGGAGTCTGGGGTCATGTTCTGGGCCTGCCTGCCTTGTTCGCTAGCTAGCCAGGAGTGTCGAGTGGGCGGTTCTGGCTGAACTGGGCTTCGGTCCTCGGTGATGGTCTTGACTCATGCATCCTTGCCTTAGTAGAATAAGCTGGGGGTTCATAGTCAAAGAGGTCTTATGGGGATCAGAGACGTTGGGTTGCGTCTTCTGCCTCCCGTGTGGGTTGCCAATGTCTCATGTGATCCCTCTGGCTGTGTTTCCTACCAGTTCTCCTCTTTCTAGCTATGCTTGCTATAGCTAATGCTGCCGGGGTCTCATGCTACACATGGCATCAGTGTGATTGAACCTAGCATCAGTGATTGTTAATAGACACTGTGCTCTAATCAATAACTAATTACATTTTCTGTTTTCTCTCCGGCTGTGTTCCGGCAGTTCCATCCCCACACATGATGTTCATCTGCTGTAGCTCCACTCAAGCTGCTTCCGTCATCAGCTCCAGCCCCATCATACCCGGGCCACTTAATGTCGATGTGCATACTTCACATTTTATTCGAACTTTGACTCCATGACTTTAGTTTCGCTCTTAGATTTATCATCTACGCCGCCCAAGGAGGTTGGGTCCCTTTTTGAGTCTTGGTCCTCCTAAGGTTTCCCTAACGTCACTCTGCATAACCAATCTAACACCTGTCAAATTCAGTGTGTGTGTGTCTGTGGGTGACTGACTTATAGTTTGTGCAAGATTATCACCTTTCTCCCCACAAACCTCTTTTTGCTGAGCTGACATTAGTGTTTTGCCTACCTGACGGGCAATATGTGTTATGAGATTGTGTAAAGCTGGGTCATTAAGATCTGTTAAAACTGAATGTGAAGTATTGGGACCTTTGTCAGCATCAACTATTTGAGTAGAGCAAAATGCAGGTGAGGCTACACTTATTTGGCTCCTATCTGCAACTGGTGTAAATGGCACTTCCCCAAGTATCTGCCTCTACCCAACCCAAAACTAAACGTGTTCTCAACCATGGAATGAACCTTGTCTTTTTCCATAACATATGTCATTTCTGTGTTCTATACTTTTCAAACAATGTAAATAAATACTAAACAGTAAACAGTTTAGGCGGTAGAAAAAAATATCAAAGTACTAAATACAATATTTACAATTCACCAAGTGCATTTACTCTGTGCTGTGAAAAAAAAGGCAACTTAGCTGTCTTAGTTCAATAATAGAATAGAATAAAATAGAATACGTTTATTTGTCGCTGAGTAAACAGTGTTACAAAGAATGTTTAAGCAGTGAAATTAGGCTTAGCATCCTCTGTAAGGCAGCAGTGTTACAACACGAATATTTAAAAAAAATTTACAAATCTAACAAAATTTAAGCAGTTTTACATAATACAAAATAAAAAATTATTTACAAGAAAGAAATATACATATATATATATATATATATATATATATATATATATATATATATATATATATATATACACCCATATACTTACACACATACATACATATACACATACATATACAGACTACATGACTGCTAAAGTGATAGTGTGCAATTCAAGTCGGAGGGGGCCTTTGACGGCTCAACAGGATGGGATGGTCGGATGAGGGCTGATGGCTTTCACAGCCTGAGGATAAAAGCTGTATTTTAACCTGTTGGTCTTTGTCTGTAATTGCCGAAATCTCTTGTTGGAGGGGAGGGGGGAGAACAAACAGTGTCCGGGATGTGTAGTGTCCTTTGAAATGCAAGTAGCCTTTTTCTGGAGTCGGCTATCGTAAATGTCACTGAGGGGGGGTAGTGAGGTTCCAATTATCTTTTCGGCCTCCTTCAACACCCGCTGTAGGTTCTCTTCGGTCCCGAGCTGTGCAGCGCTAGCGAACCAAGCTACACAGCAGTAGGTTAGGAGGCCCTTCGATGGTGGCTCTGTAAAGTTCACCAGCAGGTGCTGAGGGAGGTGGGAAAGTTTAAGTCTTTCCTGAGAAGTAGAGTCTCTGCTGTTGCCTTCCCCACTTGGTGTTTGTACGTTGGAAGTCCATGTTGAGGTCTCGGCAGAGATGTGCACACCGAGGAACTTAAAGCTCTCCACTCTCTCAACCTCCTCACCATTGATGCAGAGAGCAGGGGTCTCGGTGCGTGTGGATCTTCTGAAATCCACAACTAGTTCCTTGGTCTTGCTGGGGTTCAGATTCAGGTTATTGTCCTGACACCATGCTGTCAGATGCTGGATCTCCTCCCTGTAGGCTGATTGTTGTCTGTTATCAGACCTACTATTGTGGTGTCATCAGCAAATTTGACGATGGTGTTGGAGGTGTGAATGGGGGAGCAGTCATGTGTGAAGAGTGAGTAGAGGAGGGGGCTGAGGACACATCCTTGTGGTGTTCCTGTGTTCAGGATGAGAGTGGAGGATGTGCGGTCTCCCATCCTGACATTCTGAGGTCTGTTGCTCAGAAAGTTGAATATCCATGTGCACAGTGCACTGCCCAGGCCTAGGTCGATCAGTTTCCTCACCAGTTTGTGCAGAATGACTGTGTTGAAGGCTGAACTATAGTCCACAAACAGCATCCTTACATATGTGTTTTTCTGCTCTAGATGAGTGAGGGCTGTGTGGAGAGCAGTGATCACAGCATCCTCTGTTGACCTGTTTGCCCGGTAGGCAAACTGTAGTTGGTCAAAGTCCACAGAGAAGGCAGATTTGATATGAGTGACGATGAGTCTCTCAAAGCATATGGTGATGATGGGAGTTAGAGCGACCGGGCGGAAGTCATTTAGGCAGTTCACTGTAGATTTCTTTGGGACTGGGACAATGGTGGCCGACTTGAGGCAGGTGGGAACTGCAGACTGCTGTAGTGAGAGGTTGAAGATGGTGGTGAACACTCCTGATAGTTGATCTGCGCAGGTCCTGAGAATACGCCCAGTGATACCATCAGGTCCTGGTGCTTTCCTTGGGTTTACCCTGCGCAGTGTGGATCTGACTTGGTGTTGGTGCAGCTGAATGGGGGTGTCCTCGGCATCCAGTGTAGGTCGGGTGGCAGCTTCCCGATAGCTGTTCTTATGTTCAAACCGAGCAAAGAACTGGTTCAGTGTGTCTGGGTGGGTTCTGTCTGTGTCAGATGCAGTGCTGCTTTTGTATCCTGTAAGAGACTTTATCCCCTGCCACATGCCTCTGGAGTTGTTGCTGTTGAGGTGCTCCTGAATGCGCTGTTGGTATTCGCGCTTGGCTATAATGATTCCCCTTTTCAGGTCGGTCCTCGCTCTTTTGTAGGACTAATGATGGTTGATGCAAATCAGCAACTCCTGGCGACCAAGCTGATGCTGATCCACTGTGCGAAGATCCACTGTAGACTGATCTGATGCAACAGGATCCGGGTCACGGCACCACATGTAGCCGGTGTGTACTAGCTGGTGAGACTCGCATTCAAATACCCCTCTGCGTTGTGAAGCAAGAAGACAACTGGACACGCTTTGCCATTCACCTGGGAATTTATTCTGTATGTAGAATGAGAGCATCGAATGAATACAATGAATTCCCTCACATGCACAGCACTATGCACACTGTGTGAGGGGAAAAAAGGCGCCATTAGAGACGAATTGGCGGCAATTCGTTCACTGATGGAAAATTACTGCATTCAATAAATCTCTCACTTACAAAATACATGTAAAACATACTCCATCTTACACAAAAAGTATATTAAACATAATAAACAGATGATTAATACAGGAAAAATACACTTCAGACAAGTTTAGCAAACTTTTTACACAGAGCACCGAACACGCATACCTTCCTCCGGCGCCTCCAGCGCTAACTGTGGATAATGAATTAATATGACACCGATATAACTTGCCACAATAGGTGGAAAATTCAAAATAAAAGTTCTCTATATAAATCGGATAAAATACAAAACATTATGAAATTAACAAACAAAATGTACATAAAATAAAGCTTACTCACTATAGAAATAAATAATGAATTAAACAAGGATTTTAAGTGAAATGTGAACAATATAAATCTAAATTGCTTTCACATCTGCTACACAACCATGAGTGAAGAAATCAAAGTGACTCTGAGGCATTAAACTTGTCTTCTGACTCCTCAGACTATTTAAAACTCGTATCTGAAAGTTGGAGCAGGGCAGCAATGTATGCAAAGGCTCATACAAACTGCTGCTAGCAGGATGCCAGCGCCATCAAACTGCAGTTGCTCGACATTTGCTGTTTATGCCATTGCTGAACAGCGTCAGTCTTGCAAACGGATATTTTTAATTAGTAAATAATGAAAAGTAAATGTGGTTCACCAAACCTGCAATATATGCTGCCAGCCACCCAGGAATGTCACAGCCAATTTATGTCATCCCCACTAGGTTTTCATCACCATAATATTATTAGGAGTTATAATCAGTACTCACATGTGGCTGTAAGAAGATAATTGACATCTGATTGAAGAGAAATAGTATTCAAAGGTGGAAAAGGATTAAAATAATATTAAAAAACGGAATATTACTAAATTAAACAAAATGTGACAACTTCACTGTGGGTATCTGTCTGAGTGAAAATCTCATGGTATAAGACAAAGGAAGACCCCACTTCTAAGAAAAACAAAAATATTGACTTGAAAACACACATGAAATCGTGTGATATCTTAATTCCATATGAAACCCACATACTGTGTACACAGATAAGAGGAGACTTTAAAGTTACAACCCCAAATCAAAAAGTTAGGACAAATAAAAAAAAACCTGCAGTGTTCAAAAATAAGTTTGGACGGGGGCAATTTAGGGCTAGTAATGAGGAAAAAACCCCCAAATAATGACCTGATTTTAAACAGGTAATGTCATTAGGTGATTATAATCATTGTAGCAAACTAAGACTACACTTTAATTGGATTAATTTGAATTAAACTTTATTAATTAAAATTAAATAAATTTATTAATTAATTAAGAAAAAGGGGCACCACCAAATCATTTATTATAAATATAAATAATTCACTGGTAGATTTGGAGACCAGTTAAAGAGGGAACAACAACTTGATCAGTCTAGGTCTGAATAGTGAATTCAAAGTATGTTTCTCGACCTTTGAATGAATGAACTCTCACACCAGGTGGCAAATTCAAAAGGTTTATAAACAAGTTTATTAACTACAAACAAGGCAATACCAACAGATTATCTGATGTAATAACGAGTGTATCACAGAGTTAAAATCATAAAATGACGATGAACATGTATATATCACAGTATGGGAAACAGGAAATAATGGCAAACATACATATTACAGTAATAAAAATCAGAAACCAAGATGACTCTATGTAACTTATCGGTCGTGCAATAATTACTAACGTTGCAATGTTACTGGTAACCTTAATTACGTTGAATGTGGATAGTATGGTAGAAGTTACTTAGGCGTGGATAAGTCTATGTTGAAGCGTGGTTTTAAGATTAAAAAACGCAAAAGTACGAGAAATCAGGGGCCCAGATAAGCCAAAATAAAAAAGGTACTCGTCTGGAAGGTCACTCGATTGGTTTGGGGGGGGGGCATTTCAACCCTGGGTCCAGCCGCTGGAAAAGGCGACGATCTTTTGAGGAGCGTTGGTGTCCGTCTTTTCGATGGCCACCGTCGGTCCGAGACTGAGACTGCCTCAGCGTCTTTAGCCCGGGGGTTTCTTCTTGCAGATGGCCTCTGCGTAACCACGTGACTTGAGATGGCGGTCTTCCCAATTTTAGGCTGCAGGCTTCACGAATACTCGACGTTTTGCGTGCGTACAACTCAGAATTTATCTTGGCCACAGATAAAGGTGGAGTTGACGCGTTTCTAACACCACGAGCTTCAACACAAACTTGGAAAACTTGTATGGTACGAAAATGGCAGAGCGTGAAGTAGATCTTGGCTGGCTGGTCTTTCAACTATCTTCTAATTCGGCAATACCAAACTACTTAAGACTGCTGTACACAGAAAACTTAAAATAAACTTAAAATAGCGCAGACTAAAGAAAGCTGGAACTTTTCAGGAACAAAAGAAGCCCCTTAGAGAACAAAGAAACACACACAAGACTTGAAGCTAGCTCACACGAGGTCTGCCCGCGTTGCTTTCGAATGCTCCGGCTCGTAAGCGGCTGGAGGCGGGACATAAGGAGTTGCCCTTACTTAGCCAATGAGAAGCTGACTCCTCAGTAAAGCCCTCCTATCGTGGTTGTGTCTTATTTCACCATATGAGCCACAGACATTCTAACTTGGATTAATAATATTCCTACATATCTAAAAGAGATTAAAAGTATCACATAACCAAAAATCCTCAAAGTTACAAGTTTAGATGCAGACTTTGTAAGGTTCACATGATCAAAGGCACCTTGAATCGATAACCTAGAACATCGTTAAAGCATTCTAAATACAGCACATACATTTACTATATTTTTAACTAAACAATAATATGATTAATAAACGGTAGATTCTAAATAACTTCATTTCGGTTCTTTATAAGTATGAACAGTATTAAAACCCGATCGATCAAAACACAGGGATGACTATGCTATCATTTCTATATATCATAATGATCAGCACAACACAATGGGACCGTATTACGAATAAAACGGTCACTATACTAAAACATTAACCAAGTGGATATGAGATACATAACAAATCAGTACATGCACATACGTGTGTTTATAATGGGGGTGCGATGCGTATGTGCATGTTTGGACTCATCATGAAGCAAATATCATTTGTTATGTAATTAAAAGGTTTCGATGAAAATAATCTGTTCCCAGAAAAAGTTGAATACAATTATTAAAGTTTGTCTCAGAACAAAAGCTTAATATTTTCTTGGTGTCATAAATCCAGGGCTGTCTTTCTGGCGCCAGGCTGAGAGGTCGTAAACGCAACCTAGGTGGAAGCATGTTTGCTTTCCTTTGGAGAAATTGGGGGAGATCTCTCTTGGGAAGGGTGAGTCTACGGTGGACTTGTCAGGATTCCTTTTAAAACCACACATTGGTTTATTTTATGATGGCGAGATGCACAGGTTATCTGGGCTTGGCCATGTCTTAAGCTTCTTCTGTTGTTATCTGGCCTGTTAAGCCAGAGTCTGGTCCAGATGTTGGGCCTTCACTTGGTGGGGGAGTAAGATCCTGTCCAAAGGGGCCCTTTTGCATTTCGAAATGTCGTAAAGTTTTATGACTTGGGGGAAGAAGGTAAAGAGAGGGAGATACAGCGATCACGCTACATCATGATTTGGTGCAAAAGTAGTATCCATGAAAGGCTAAGTCTTTTGAGGAGTAAAGATGGACAGAGGATCTCCAGAGGGTTTCAACAAATGTGTAAGAAACTGGCTGAAATTTTTAAAAACAATGTTCCTCAAAGAAAGACTGGAAGGGATTTATATATTTCTCCCTCTACAGTACATAATATCATTAAACAATTCAAGGAATCTGGAGGAATTTCAGTGTGTAAAGGACAAGGGTACAAGCCTAAACTGAAGAGGCATGATCTCCGATCACTCAGACGGCACTGCATCAAGATCCGGCATTAATCAATAGCTGATAGAACCACATGAGCAAGAGATTACTTTATCAACCCTTTATCAAGCACTCCCATACAGATTTACATTCTCAAAACATTACTGTGCAAGAAATAAGCATTATTTTAAACTTGTCCAGAAGCAGTGTCAACTTCTCTGGGCTTGGGGACATCTGGCATGGACCATCATAAAGTGGAAATGTGTATTGTCGTTAGACTAATCAGTACTCAAGATTTTTTTTGGAAGAAATTGATGCCATTTGCTCTGGACCAAAGATGAAAAAGACCATCCACACTGTTGTCATCAAGTCCAAAAGTCAGACGTGGTATGGGGTTGGGTCAGTCCCCTTGGCATAGGTCATTTACACTTCTGTGATGGCAGCATTAATGCAGAAAAGTCTACTGAGAATTTAGAGCAACATACGACATCTTTTCCAGGGATGTTTGTGCATTTTTCAAATCAGAAAAAGTTAGTACTGAAATATGTCAATCCCTTAAAGTCTTTCTTTGAGGAACATTGTTTTTACACATTTCAGTAATTTTCTTACACGTTTGTTGATGAACTGGAGATCCTCTGGCCCTCTTTACTCCTCAAAGACTTTCGTGGATACTGCTTTTCTACCAAATCATGATTATAATCACCTCTTGTCATTACCTGTCACATCATTATTTAGTTTTTTTTAACCTCATTAATAGCTCTAAATTGTACCTGTCCCAACTTTTTTTTGGAATGTGTTGCAGCCCTGAAATGCAGGAATGGATGTTTATTAACACATGAAATTAAATTGGGTTCAAACCATCTGCAATGAAAATGAAAAGTCAAAGGAAATATAAGGAACACTACATATATATATTTTTTGCATTTTCCATTTTATTTGCCGTTTCTCAACTTTTTTTCTGATTTGGGGTGTAAATAAAAAATTTCCACTGTAAATAAAAACCAACCTTAAACTTAGACTTAAATTTTCAAGGTGATGGTGATCATTTAAGTGAAACATATTTTACGACAACCCCAAGAAAAACCGTATAATCTAATTGATGCTAGAAGACAATGCTAAAATGCAGTCAGTAATACCAGTGTTTGCTACAGCATTATCAAAGAGACATGCATAATAAAGATATACCTTTCTAGAATAAATTACAGGTACATTAACTAAGCAAACTCGCTGTAATATCCTAAACAACCAGCCATAAACAAATGTATTTAACTTGCCTTCTATTACGGTTCGCCATATAAAAACGATGACGAACCGTCTAAAATAAAACGTAAGGTTTGGGACCCAAATGCAGTTAGCTCCAGATGGTATTAATGAATTGAAATAAATGAAAGAAACCCTTAGCGTGTCCAGTCCTTCCTCTTACCCTCACAATATAATAAAACACAACGAAAAGCGCTGGGGCTCTTTAACAGAGCCTGAGACGGGTGAGGTCTTAGATTCACGCGGCGGAAAGCGATACGCACTGCAAGGCCGTGGCTGACATCGTGGGGCATAAACGGCGTGATGGTTGAATGGTGCAACACGTGCTATGACTGGCGAGGCTCTTAAATAGCCAGAGTAGCAGGTTTTGCATATTCTGCCGCAATCAGGCAGCTTACCAACAGGCTTGCCCGGTTGCGGCGGCTGCCAGAGATCCTACTGAGGAAAACCATTCCAATGCTGCCCTCTAGCGTCGGTAAGTAGGACCTCTGACACCTTCATTATTACAGTTGCAGTTTTCTCTTAGTTATATGGAACCTTTTCAGCTGTTTTCATTCCACTGTCCACAAAATTTGGTAGATAAATTGGTTTCTTTATTTTTTTTTATGTAACTATTTTCTAATGAATAAAGTAACTTTGTTTGCCTGATTAAACCAAAATTGTCTATCCAGTGTTAGAAATTCAGCTTCTCAGGAGTCAGGAGAAGGGACCTTCAGCATAGGAGTTTATTTACACATACAGAGGATCATGTATGGGTACAGCAGCATAGATCACCATTCTGAAATACATACTTCTTAGTAAGCTTTATGTACCCTAGGTTTGACAGGAAGGGGTAAGAGAAAGAGGTGGAGATTAAAGAGGTGTGATATTCAGGTGCTGGTGGAAGAGGTGTGATGTAGACCAAGGATGTTGGTGGATAGAATAGACAAAAAGGTGAAGGGAGACAGGATGGGAAGCCAAAAGGTGTGGGGAAGAGGGTGATTTGGAGTGTGAGAGACAGAATGGGAAGGACAATGGTTATCAGGACAAGACAGATGAGAGGGTGTGAGACAGTGACTAAAGTAATTTCTCTCAATTCCCCCTTTGATTCTCCCTAATGGAGAATCACAAAATTGTTATATATAGACAGTAAGTAAGAATATGGAGTAAGTTCCAACTGGTGTATTGCAACACCTAATGTTGGCTGGTCAATTTAGAGTAACCAGTTAGCCTAATGCATGTTTTTGAAATGTGGGAGGAAACCAGTGTACCCGGGGAAAACCCACGCTTACACAGGGAGGTCATGCAAAACTCCACACGGAGTCGGAGGACAAGATCCAACCAAGGGACACTGGAACTGTCTTCAAGCTGCAGGATCAAACTGGGATCTCTGGAGCTGTGAGGTGACTGTGCTAGTCACATACGCCACCGTGCCACCCAAACCATTAAAAGGTCCATAACTATACAAAACAGGCCAGTGCCTATTTTATGTTATGCCTAAGAATGTCTGAGAAGTTCATGCAGCCAAGTTCTGAAGTTTGTGGATGAAAAATGTATTGATGCAGGTCAGGAAGCTTGGATGATTTGCTGTCACATGGTGAGACGTCACATTGCTGTTGTTCGTCAGTTGACGGGGCATTCGTTGTGAAGGTACACTCATCTGTGGTTTGCTGGCCATGCCATCAGTCGGTTGCTCAGGTCGTTGTGGAGATGGACTCAGCTGTCCCACCATCTAGCTTCTGTGTGGTTCTGTGGGATACACAGAGAAACATGCGCAGTGAACTGTTCATCACAGAATTTTGAGTTTCTACCACTCAGTTCTGAGGAGCAGACAAGACACAATCTTTTAATGTAAAACATGAATCGATGTTTTCTTTCCTTCACACTTTACTGCTGAATCAGTAATTAGCAAAGCCTGATATGGGCTATCCCATCTAGGTTCTAAGGACTGTTTGTCGTGTTTCCTCACCATGACCCATTGACCTGGAATTATAGTGTGACCTCCTTTAGCTGGTTTGCCCCAAGTGCTTTTTACCTGATTGTGAGCTACCTGTATTGCTTGTGTGAGTGTTTGGCAGTAGTTAAGAAGTGCATCTGACAACAAATGCACATCTGCTTTACAGAGATCACACCTGGAACTAACATAGGTCTACCTGTCAGAACTTTATAGGGGCTAAGCCCAACAGTTTTGTTGCTAGTTGCCCTTAAACTACAAAGTACAGCTGGCAAGGCCACAGTCCACTTCACACCCTGAGTGTGAAGTTTAGTCAGTTGCTCTTTTATTATGCGGTTTGTACGCTCTACCTGTCCTGAGGCTTGTGGTCTGTATGGACAATGAAGTTTCCAGTTCACATTCAGAAGTTTACAAACTGCCTGTACTACCTGTCCAGTGAAGTGAGTTCCCTGATCAGACTCAATTTGCTCAGGAAGCCCCCACGTGGGAATGAAATCCTGCACTAGCATCCTAGCAGTGTGTGTCGTGGTACCTTTAGAAGATGGATAGGCCTAAACCCAGTGAGAAAACTTGTCAATTATGAAACATTGAAACATCTTGTTTTCCCTCGCATTTAGGTAAAGTGATGTAATCTAGTTGTAAATTTCTGAACGGGCCTGGAGATGCCACTGTTTTAATGCCTGGAGTTTGCATCCGAGGTGCAGCGATAATTTGGTTACATGCAACACAATTTTTAACAACTACTTCAGCTTGTTCCCTGAATTTAGGATTCCACCAGAATTGAGAAAATTGATTGACCATCTTTTCCACCCCAATGTGACCGAAAGAATGTATCTGTGTAGCTAGGTATGGAAGTAATGATTCAGAAGCAATAGGTCTTCCCCTTTGGTCCAGATACCATCTGGAGCAACTTTTGCACCTGAGTTAAGCCATGTCCAGAGTTCCTAGTTTGGAGAGTCAGACTGTAGCTTAAGAATTGAAGCAATGTCCTTAGTATTTGTCACGACGGGTGCCTACCGGCAAGCAGGAGACATGCGCAGGTTCTATGTGTATAACCATGATGGTTTATTTAAGATAGTGTAACACAGGACAGGAGAAACCAAAACAACCTTAACTAATGCGGGCTTAACCGCGGAACAAACAAGCAACAGCATAAAGCTGACAACCTAGATAATGCGGGCTTTAACCGCCGAACGAACACGCTACAGCCTAAAGCTGACAAAATAGATAAAGCGGGCTATAACCGCCGAACGAACACGCAACAGCCTAAAGCTTGCAACCTAGATAATGCGGGCTTAACCGCCGAACGAACACTGAAACTAAAGCAAGCAGAAACCGCTGAATACACACTAACCGTCATGACAATCCAAACAGGAGGTTTCCCCTCGATAATTCCCCGCGCCGAGGGGGAGCCGGGATGCTGTTTAAATAGTCCTGTATACAGCTGCAAGTCATTACGGTAAGCATCTCAGCTTCTCCCTCGGCGGCTTTGCAAACCGGGTGGCGCAGCAATTGTCCAAGTCCAGATCGCCACCCGGCGACCAGGAGGCGCGTAACACCCCTGTCCATGGCGAACCGTGACATAGCTCCCCCCAAGGGGCCCGAGACGGAGCCAGGGCCCCTTAAAAAAAGGGCCCAACAGATTCCAACCGTCCAGTCTGGGGGCTTCCTCTCCGGGCGGAACCTCTGGAAGACAAGTAGAGTCGACGACGAGAGGCAGACGGGCTGAGTCGACGACGAGAGGCAGATGAGCTGAGTCGACGACATGTGGCAGACGAGCTGAGTCGACGACGTGTGGCAGACGAGCTGAGTCGACGACGTGTGGCAGACGAGCAGAGACGACGAGGCGACGCTTGACAGCAGAGACGACGAGGCGACGCTTGACAGCAGAGACGACGAGGCGACGCTTGACAGAGCAGAGACGACGAGGCGACGCTTGACAGCAGAGACCGACGAGGCGACGCTTGAAGCAGCAGAGACGACGAGGCGACGGCTTGACAGCAGAGGAGACGAGGCGACGCTTGAGGCAGCGAGTCGAATGAGGCGACGCTTGACAGCAGAGTCGACGTGCCGACGTTGACAGCAGAGTCGATCGTGCCCGACGCTTGACAGCAGAGTCGACGTGCCGAACGCTTGACAGCGAGAGTCGACGTGCCGACGCTTGACAGCAGAGTCGACGTGCCCGACGCTTGACAGCAAGAGTCGACGGGCCGACGCTTGACAGCAGAGTCGACGTGCCGACGCTTGACAGCAGAGTCGACGTGCCGACGCTTGACAGAAGAGCAGAGTCGACGGGGCGACGCTGACAGCAGCAGAGTCGACGTGGCGACGCTTGACAGCAGAGTCGAAGAGGCGACGCTTGACAGCAGAGTCGACGTTGCCGACGATTGACAGCAGAGTCGACGTGCACTGGACGCTGCTTGACAGCAGAGTCGACGTGCCGACGCTTGACAGCAGAGTCGACGGAAGCCAGACGGCTTGACAGCAGAGTTTGTCGACGTGCCGACGCTTGACAGCAGAAGTCGACGTGCCGACGCTTGACAAGCAAGAGTCGACGTGCCGACGACGTTGACAGCAGAGTCGACGTGAAGACGCTTTGACAGCAGAGTCGATCGACGTGCCGACGCTTGACAGCAGAGTCGACGTGGACCGACGCTTGACAGCAAGTCGACGTGGCGACGCGTTGGACAGCAGAGTCGACGTGGCGACGCTTGACAGCAGGGTCGACGTGGGCGACGCTTGACAGCAGGGTCGACCGTGGCGACAGCTTGACAGCAGGGTCAGATCGTGGCGACGCTTGACAGCAGGGTCGACGTGGCGACGCTTGACAGCCAGGTCGACGTGGCGACGCTTGACAGTGCAGGGTCGCACGTGGCGAGACGCTTGACAGCAGGGTCGACGACGTGAGGGCTTGACAGCAGGGTCGACGACGTGAGGCTTGACAGCAGGGTCGACGACGTGAGCTTGGACAGCAGGAGTCGACGAGACCAGGTCTTGACAGCAGGGCGACGACGTGAGGCTTGACACAGCGGGGTCGACGACGTGAGGCTTGACAGCAGGGTCGACGACGTGAGGACTTGACAGCAGGGTCGACGACGTGAGGCTTGACAGCAGGGTCGACGGACGTGAGGCTGACAGCAGGGTCGACGACGTGAGGCTTGACAGCAGGGTCGACGACGTGAGGTTGACAGCAGGGTCGACGACGTGAGGCTTGACAGCAGGGTCGACGACGTGAGGCTTGACAGCAGGGTCGACGACGTGATCAGGGACGACCTCTGAACGGGTCTCCCTGGAAGCAGCAACAGGCACTGCCGACGCCCTGGAGGCGGTCACTGGAACTGCAACAGAGAGGACGGGACCAGTCACGGATGTCCGTGGAACAGGACTGGGCCCGAATGTCCGTGGCGCCGGACTGGGCACGAGTGTCCGTGGTGCAGGACTAGGCACGAGTGTCTGTGGTGCTGGTGTTGGCACCTTACCAGCGAGTTCCATCACACCATAACGAGACACCATAGGCTCGACTACGCAACTAGTGCGGTCCGAAATACCACTCTCCACTACGTGAGGACTACACACGGAACCAGAGCGGCCTGAATCATGACTATCCAACACTAGAGGCTCAAATACGGCATCAGAGTGGCTTACCTCTGGACTTGCACGCACTCGCTTACGCTTCACTAGTGTGGTCCGGTTGCTGGCAATCTGGGGATCCAGCACACAAAACTAGCCAAAGCAGACCGGACAGGGCGGGTGACGAACTCTGGTTTGGAGGCCTTACAAAGACCGAACTGGTCCCACAGCTCGCTAATGAGCTGGTCATAAGACCCTTCGAACAACCGGGACCAGTTGGTCACTGCCCAGTCAAGAGCCTTGCCTGTGAGACGCCATTGTACAAACACCACACGTTCCTCATTAGTGTAGTGAGGGTACTGGCGCAAATAGGCTGAGCACTGCCGGAAAAATTCGCCGCATTGACGTGGGTTACCATCAAATTTTTCTGGCAGCTCAGCCCTTATCTTACCAACCGGTTTTACAAACAAACCTGCCGTCTCCATAGGTTGGCGGGGAATTCTGTCACGACGGGTGCCTACCGGCAAGCCGGAGACGTGCGCAGGTTCTATGTGTATAACCATGATGGTTTATTTAAGATAGTGTAACACAGGACAGGAGAAACCAAAACAACCTTAACTAATGCGGGCTTAACCGCGGAACAAACAAGCAACAGCATAAAGCTGACAACCTAGATAATGCGGGCTTTAACCGCCGAACGAACACGCTACAGCCTAAAGCTGACAACCTAGATAAAGCGGGCTATAACCGCCGAACGAACACGCAACAGCCTAAAGCTGGCAACCTAGATAATGCGGGCTTAACCGCCAAACGAACACGCAACAGCCTAAAGCTGGATACTGAAACTAAAGCAAGCAGAAATCGCTGAATACACACTAACCATCATGACTATCCAAACGGGAGGTTTCCCTCGATAATTCCCCGCGCCGAGGGGGAGCCGGGATGCTGTTTAAATAGTCCTGTATACAGCTGCAAGTCATTACGGTAAGCATCTCAGCTTCTCCCTCGGCGGCTTTGCAAACCGGGTGGTGCAGCAATTGTCCAAGTCCAGATCGCCACCCGGCGACCAGGAGGTGCGTAACACCCCTGTCCATGGCGAACCGTGACAGTATTACACTCTGTGTTACTAAGTAATGCAATGCTTGCTGGTGGTAAAAAACTAGCCCTTTTTTGCCACTTCATCAGCAAGTGTCATGGATAGCCAGGACTGAGACTCATTGTCCTTCCCGACTGCTGGGGGTGATCCGGACAAGACTTTGGCAGCGCCCCACCGGACTGCTAAGTAATCGAGGGAGAAGCTAGGGCACTTGTGGGGACTGCCTTCAGCTGTTCTGAACGGTATTTAGGCAGCGTCCTAGCTCTCCCACGGTGCGGGTTGTTGCTTGGGTGTAGCTCCCTTTTGAATGTTACGCCGGTTTTGTGATCTCCCGGCACGTTGTTATTTTAGACCTTACCAAGACGTGTTGTTCAATGTCCCTGCCTCGCGGTAAGCCCACTGTTTATTCAGTTTCACGTGTAAGCCTGGTTATGTTAACGTTTACTGTAAAGCCGGATCTGTTAAAGTGTTGCGATTACGCCTGGTTCAGTTAACGTGTTGCTGCGAGCTTCGGGTGTGTTTATATGTGGCTGTTAAGCTTGGTTATGTTAACGTTTACTGTAAAACCGGATCTGTTAACGTGTTGCGATTATGCCTGGTTCAGTTAACCTGCTGCTGCAAGCTCCCGGTGGTGTTTAAATGTTACTGTAAGGGTTGGTTATGTTAACGTTTTGCTATAAAGCCAGTTTTGTTAAGCGGAACAGCCTGCGTTTTTCTATGTTTGCAAGCAAGCACGGCAAATAAAAGGAAACTAAGATGGTCATAAGTGTAGAACCTGTGCACGTCTCCTCTGTCCCCACAAAGCCCCGTCGTGACAGCAAGTCTGTTGCCTTGTGCTTCAAATGTAAAGCTTCCACTATGCGATTTCACTTTCACAATAGCTAGGTAAATGGCAGGTAAATGAACAGCATCCAAAAAATTCTGCACCAAATCAGCATTCTTAACTGGGGTACCTGCAGATGTCAGGAAACCACGATGGCTCCACAAGTGCCCAAAGTCATGGGCCACCCCAAATGCACAACAAGAATCTGTGTAAATGGTAGCCCTCTTACCTGATGAAAGTTTACATGCTTCAGTTAGCCTGCTGGGCTGAGCAAGAGGAAGGAAGACTACCGCTGGCTAAAGTTTAAAAGCTGTCTGTTACTGCCCATCCAGATCTGCGTTGACCATCAGTGTCAGTAAAAAAAATCAAATCAGCGTTATCAAGAGTAGCATTTTTAAAAACAGGGTGAGGATTAGACAATTCTGTGCAATAATGATCGTCCCCTTCCTCACAGGCATCACCTGGTGGACACTCATGGGCACGGAAACCGGGCCTTGCCTGTCCAAGATGGCATAATCGTGGAGCGGTTGACGTTTATCTTTCAACGGACACAGCCGTTCGGAAGGCCTATAGATGGCGTAGGCTCTTGGCTTCTCGGTTATGCAGATAGGCAGTCACGTAACCACAGATGTTTCCGGGCCGTGTCTTCAGTTGACCCGGTGTACTTCACAGTTTAGGCTGCGGGCGATTCACGGTCCTCGAAGATTGCTTTCGGGCACACTCAAATCTTTACCCTGGCCACAGTGACGCGAACTTTACACAAGCACAATTCACTAAACTTGGAAGGTTAGGATATACGAACGTGGTCGAGCGTGAAGGAGATCTTTGCTAGTTGGTCTTTCAATACTTTCTTTAACTTAATTTCTAATTAGGCACTACCGAACTACTAAGACTGCTGGACAAGGAAAAACTTCAATGTAAAACAAAGACTCTAAACTAAATACTAAACCCCAACAACTAAGAAAAAGACTGCCTCTGCTAGCTTGCGCCAAATATTTTGTACATGCTCTGATGTAAGCGATCAAATACAAAGCAAAAAGCTCACACTACACTGAAAACTACTTCCCTAACGATAGGTTACCTCACGCTTCCCAGCGCTACGTGAACTGAGCCCATTGGCAGGCCCAGTCCGTCCTCTCTCCCTAACAAAAATAAGAAAAATAAATGAACAAAGGCACGGAAGGCTCAATGACGAGCAGAGAGACGGGTGAGGTCTTAAAACACGCAACTGAAATGCGATCGCTATTCCGGTCCGAGGCGGCGATCGGAGGACATGAGTGGCATGCAGATCGAATGGCGCAACACCTACTACGACTGGCGAGGCTCTTAAATAGCCAGAAGTAGCAGGTGTTGCGAATTAATTACCACAATTGCGTAGCTTACCAACATGCATACGCGATTGCGGCGGCTGCCAGGGATCCTACCACGAAAATCAGACCATGAAATGCAAATATATAAGATGTAAATAATTATATGGGTGCAAAAATGTGTGGCTTTCGTAGTTACAAAGGCATATGTGTCTAACAAATCTTCAACATTCCCCCCTTGACATGGCTGGTAAGCCATGTCACCTAACTACATAATTTTCCCTCATACTGTATGTAAAAAATAATAACTCAATGAAGTTATCACAACTAGCATGAGCAAACTGGAACTCTAACTTCAAATAATAATGATTAAAGTCATAAATCGATAAATTTAGTTTTAAGTCAATAACTGTAAGACCAATTAAATGCTGATCAGAAGGTAGGTCGATCAGAAGGTAGGCCCTCTAACAGCATATTTGTTTTTCTTGCAAAAGTTAGACCAGACGTCTCCTAGAGTGGTGGGGGTTTGGTGTACAGAGTGTCAGAAACTCTTTTAAAACTAGCACATTGGCTTAGTTTACGATGGTGAGATGCAGGGGTTATCTGACAACTGGGCCCGGTCCTAAATTTCTTCTGTTAGTTTGAGAAAAGGGTTGGTTATCATGGCCATCAATCTGTGAAGAGTATGTCCAGGTAGTGGTCCTGTCATGGTTTTTTTGACAGAATACATTCTGCTCGCTTAATCAAAAATCACACTCAAGTCGAATTAAAGTTTCAGTGGAGAAGCAGACAATTTTATTGCAAGCAATAAAGGACAACCGCACATCGCAGCAGCGATGCGGAGAAGCCGAAGAGCCACAAATCTCTGGCCCATATATATAACTCAGTCATTTTCAAACATTATGTCATCATTGTTTTCCAACTTTTAGAACATCTGCTGCCCAGGCGCCCCACCCTTATTCCTCCATTGTCTCCCCCTCGGGTCATTCTGACCTGGCAAGTGAACTTCATATAAATTGTGTTAAATTTTTTATATTAAATCCAGATCATGATTAATCTCTGTGACCATGAAAAAGCTTTAAATTAACACTTTAACGTAAAAAATATTGTTATTCATTATATGCACTAACAGAATAAAAGGATCACTTAGAATAAATTTGCTTATTAATCAAATTACAAATGATTGAGTAATTATACACATAAACATGTGAAATAACCCAAGTTACTGGAGTATACAGCGTCTCTGTACAACAAATCTTACGCACACACATACCCACACTTCGCAAAACTGGTAAACACTTCCAAGGCCAAAGAACATTCTGTACTTTTCCAGCTCAGGGTGAGACTTAGTCTGACCGAGTGACATCACCACAATTAGAAATGCAAATATATAAGATGTAAATAATTATATGGGTGCAAAAATGTGTGGCTAGCCGAGGTCAAGCGGCATGAAACGGCGTACTTGGCGCGATGATCCGACAGCTACTGCCTGTGACGAGGGTCTTAAATACCCACAGGCAGCAGCTGAGGATCCTTTGCTCTGATTGAGCTATCAATAGACTTTGACAGCTCAACCAAAGCGGCTGTCAGGAGTCATGCCAGGAATGTGAAGCATTGCTACCACCTATCGGCCATTCCCGGCATGGCATCCTAACAATTATGAGTTCACATTCAACTAAAGTGTTAATATCAAACCCATGGGTCACCTGGATACCCGTGCATTTACACAGCTCTAAAGCTGAAACGACAGTCAGCATTCCTGCAACTCATGGCTGCCTCTAAATGAGATAGCATAAAATCATTATTATTTAGCAAATAAGCTGTTCATCAATTTGACCTACCAAAGTATATTCCAAGCTAGGTCTAGCATTCAGATAACATCCAGGAACCAGGAATCTATTTAATTACAATCAGCTGAAAAATTTATTGTTACTTGTCCCAGACTTCCCCATTTCAATTTGACCTCATGCTCCAGTTGTCGTTTCTGTACTACACCCCCCTTGTGGCCCTTTCATATCAGCTAATATCACATAAACAAATGAACATTTATACTAATTCTTTATCCCTTTCTCATGTCTACCCATGTTCTCTAACGTGTCTTGCAAATCTGTTCTGTTCAGTTTCATCCATCCATTCACTTTAGTATCTCATAACTGGGGTCTCCTGCCAGTTCTTGTTGTTGTTGCTGATGTTGGTGCTATTGCCCATGCAGTTCTGGTTTTTCATTGTCTTGTTGTTCAGGTTCAGGTGGATGTGTTTCTGGTTCTTCCTCAGCTTACTTCTGGGACTGTTGTAATGCTAAGGCTCAGTTGTTCCGGTGATATCATGCCGATGCTCGTTCCACTTGCACAGTCGTGGATGTTGCCCTTTTTTGCCAGGTCTGGGCCCTTGGATCTTCTCCAGTACTCTCTCTCTCTCTGTTTTTTCCTGCTTAAATAGCTTTTTGTATTTTTAATAAATTCTAAAGTTGGAGTGTGGTACACACATCTCAGTCTTGGTCTGATTCTGAGTTTCTGCCAAATTAGCCTCACTAGCTTATTACCAAATTACTTTATGATCTCTGAAGTAATCATTATTGTTATTCCAAATCTCAAACTTCCTTTCTAACATTGTTCTTGATACAAATTTCACATCTGCCTAGGATTACATCTACAAATTACTGTATATTTTGTACCCTAAATCCCCTTTTTGCGATATTTGCAATTTTCCTCAAAGTTTTTCTCACTTTTTCCTCAAATATTTTCTTACTTTTCTCACTACCTAGTACCTCCCCCCTTGTGCAATGGTTAACACCATGCACACCTAGAATTAACAATGATAGCAGACTGATTGGTGCTACTGTAAGGCCACTGTCACTTCTTCAACGTTTTCTTTATCTTTTGTGGTTCCTCTGTCTTTCCATATTTTCTGCTTTTATTATATTTAAACTTCTTTCAATGTCAATTATGTATTTTAGTGTTACTGCTGAGTCAATTCTACTTGCTACCTGTTTGGGCAATTTTACATCTTTGAGTAATGCACTAATAAATTTATAGTGTACTTTCAGCTATACCAGCTTATCACGCCTAACCCATTATTAATTTCTTTTTTAAGTCGTATAATGGGAAAAAATTGTTCTTTTAAAATTATTATTATTATTAATATGACTATTTATTCGTTATTATATTTTTCTTTTGTACTTACTAAAATATATTTTAGTATACTGAAAGCTGAGTGATACCAATTTGTCCATTTTCTTTCCACTCTATTTTATGTGATTTCAGTCTAAAATAGGTCTACTTACCGGTAATTTTCTCACATCAGCCAGTTCAATTTGTCTAAGCATTTTTAGTCACTCTACCTTAATACTCCCTCATATGGACCAAATATTCACCAAATCTTGCACAATGCCAAATGCATAACATCAGTCTGGATAGATCGTGAACCAATGTCCCTCTAAAGGTTTGCTTGATCCCAATGTTTTTGAGTACTGCTCGATAATAAGACTTTTTGTAACCATCAGCTCTTTCCAACTCTCCTTTGACCGCAATTGCAGGTCATTTTCTGCCTTCCTCTCAGCAATGTTCAGCATTTGTTCCATGTTGTGCTGTGGCCAGTACTACGGCTGTGCCTGCCTTAGGTTGTCCTGATTTCATGGTGGGATCTTACCCGTCATTGACTAACCAGCCCTCTCACCGGCCATTCAGCAGATGCACTTGTACAGGAGGGAAGAGTCAGACATGGCATTATTACTGAGCAGTATAGATATTAATACTGTAATTTTCACTGTTTTTGCACATACACAACCTGTGTCTTTAAACAAGTGCCATTGTCACAATCAACTGAAATATTCAAAAGAAACATCAAGTCACAACCCAACAGACCTCAGTGGTAAATTTACAACAAGTACCAAAACTTGCATAAGGAAAATAATTTTTTAGCAACCGAAAATGTAATAGCATATAGGGAGTCTTCAGGCAGAGATTAGAATTATCAATTTCACCTATAAGCTAGAAACAGATCCAATATCAAATCAATTTTTCACTAACTTATGAATGCATGGCTCCAATGGCCATAGAAACCATTTATTTCTATTAAATTATTTTATAATCACTGGTAACGTTTAGGTCAGATTGGTTAAAATGATCTATAACCCTTAATGATTTTCCTGCTAAGGCCTCAGCCTGGTGACCTCTGTTGTAAGTTTAAGTTACACCCAGTCAATTCTCCCTGACTATAGAGTATGATTTTCATCTGCACTGTCCTGACTCTGGTTTACAGCAGCACCATTAGCCTCCTTTTTTTACCCTTATTTATCCAACATTCAATTACGAATGGTCCAAATTTTACCCCTAGAACGGCAATTAGCATTACATTATTGAACAAAAAAGTCAAACAAGTCGAATAATACCTCTTAATAAACTTTTATCCTTTAATTTTTCATTTTTCAGCTAATTGTCTTAAATTTAAATGATCACACTTAAAGGTCAGAACCCACCATGTGCTAACACCACTACTGGTGTTTCACATAGATCTATACTTAAACCACTTTTATTTGGTCTTTAAATTTATCATGTACCCACTGTTTTTACTTGGGTAGAAATATGACTACATGCTGATGATGCAATAACTTGTTCATAAAAAAAAAAAAAAAAGTGCGTTTAGTCAATCATGTTTCTCTGTAACAGCATCTAAACAATGTAATTCATTATTAATCTTATATCAGAGAAAATAGTACTTATCGTTCTTCTACTGGTCTGTTTAAAGTTGTGGTTTGTTAGTAATCGAAGTCTACCTAATCTATTCATTTTTCATTAATCATTCCTGCTACTCTTTTGTGTTTTCGGTTTTATGCATATTTTTTAATGATGTTTAATATTTATGATCAACTGATTTATTGTTTAGGTTGCCATATTTTTAGGTTGCCCCCATTTGTAATGTAAGTATTCACATAATATCTGTTAAATTCATTTTGCACATTCACATTTATCATCAGTAATTTCCTTCGGGATAATCCATCCGTCCGTTCGTCCATCCATCTATCTATCTGTATCATTAACAACAATCCATGGATCTCCTAGGAATGGGGAAAAATATATTATTTCCTCCAGTTCAGAGAAATGTTTAAATCAACCTGTAACAACAAAAACATGTAACGTTAGCATGGTCTTATACAAAATATAATCATATGTTCCAGCAGAGATTTCTTATTTTATTCTACCTTTCATATGTACATAAATAAAAAAAAAATGCCATGCCCAAATTAAATCATACCTCATACTGAGTAACATGAGTTACTAATTTCTGCTTACAATTTAAAACATGCAAGAGCAGTGTTCAAAAATCTCCCAGTTAAATAAAAATTAAGTTATCCATGGTAAAATATTACTTCAGTAAAACCAAACCATCGCCCTACGGTATTTAAAAGAACTACAAAAATGGTGGCGCTTACAGCACATACGCAGTTCGAAAAGATAACCTCACAGAAAAATGCAATGGCGACTGAAGGTTTAGTGCCGTGATTTACGAGAGCCTAAGTTAACCATATACTCAACAATATATCTAGTCTATAAAAACTACTTATGATATAAGATCTCAAAACTTAAGAGAGTTGAAAATATTAGAAATAGATCCGCTCGCAGAAAGTTTAGCGCGGTAGCGTTCTACTGTTTAAAATACGTAGCACGTTCACGTTCGCAAATATTCACAAATATACTATAGGCTAAGCTAATTTTATTCCTGTAATCATTACTTCAGGTGAGCGATTTGTTAAGGTTTTATCTGTTTAAATTTTAGACAGTCTTTTATTACATCTGTACTTTTAAATGTTTATGTTTTCTTTCATCTTACTGTTTTATCATTCATATTAATTATTATACTTTTATTTATTCTTTTGTTGTAAATTATCTTGCTTGTGTAAAGCACTTTGTAAAATGTTTGGAAAACCACTTAATAAAACTTATTATATTATTATTACCGTTATGGCTGAATTTATTTTTAACATCTAGGTTTATGTTTATAAATAAGTTCCAACACTTTAAAATCAATTCTGTTCAGCATTATCGAACCTGTTCTATGTGTAGTTTAAAACATACTATACCCACAGACTTTAAAATTCCCCTAATCTGAGCACTTGAACGTGTAGCTCACAGTCTATAAATTTTGTTTATTTTATGTATTTCTAAATAACCTTTCCTAAAATCTATCAGATACTATACTTATTTGCTGGTCTAATATAGGAAATCTCATATTTTCAGCAAATAGATAGGTAGAATGGGACAGTTTTGAACAGTTCATGTTTTTCTGTCACCCTTTACTATAATATTAATATCCATACATGATAATATGTATAATCCATTGATAATATATACTAGCATAATATCATTTAAAGTTTAGGTTTTATTTTTCACAAGTTAACAATAACAATGATGATTTCTCAACACAAATGTAAATTATGCGTCTTCCAACGAACTAATAAAACTCCAAATATTTTACAGAATATTTAGGAAAAAACTTCCCTTGAATACTTGGTGTGGTTAATCCATAAACACACTTTTGCGTACCACACTCTGATAATTATCACACCCTACAGCGTATCACGCGTTACTTTATTTTCTATTTTAATTACGTCTACCTTTATTAAGTTGGTTCTTATATTAAATAATTGATATATCTTATTTTTACATCCTCTAATAATGCACTCTGTTTTAAACGCTCAAGGTCATGCTCATAAAACTGCCTCTCTCACATTCACACTCGTTTCGAACTAAACACACACACATTTTAATAACATGTAACATTTATACACTTCACTAGACATATTTGGACGAGTGCAGCCAGAAACTCTGTGCTTCATCACTTAGACTAATTGTGCTTTCCACTTTCACAAAAACAAAAAACTATGGGACGGCTTAGCTGCTACCCAGCGTCCATCAAAAACCCTTCCAGTCCTATCTAACTGGGCTACGGCGGTAGAACAAGCACCCAGGTCGCGGCTTTAGATGAAATTATTCATCTAAGTTAATGGAATACCTGGAACTGTCCCCACCGTTTCAGAAAAACAGCACTAGTCTTATTTGCAGGTTCCCTATTCAGAGAACCAGCCTCATTGCTCCGAAAGCAACACGAGTTTATGTCCAAGTTACGTTGTAGGACCAAGGGATTTCCCTGAGTGACTCGTGATCACTGAAGTCTAATCAGTTGCCACAAATCCCTATTTTTCCAGTTAACTGGAAAAATTGGTCCCTTGTTCTGGGCATGCTGGGTCCTCCTTCTCCCTTGCCTGGAGGTTCCCTTCTGTGGGTGAGGTTCTGCGGAGGGGTGAGAGTCGAAGGGAAATCGCCTGGAGGTCCACACCCAGGATCGGTCCCTCGTCCTGGGCATGCTGGGTCCTCCTTCTCCCTTGCCTGGAGGTTCCCTGCTGTGGGTGATGTTCTGCAGAGGGGTGAGTGTCGAAGGGAAAGTGCCTGGGAGGTCCACACCCAGGATCAGTCCCTCGTCCTGGGCATGCTGGGTCCTCCTTCTCCCTTACCTGGAGGTTCCCTGCTGTGGGTGAGGTTCTGCGGAGGGGTGAGTGTCGAAGGGAAATCGCCTGGAGGTCCACACCCAGGATCAGTCCCTCGTCCTGGGCATGCTGGGTCCTCCTTCTCCCTTGCCTGGAGGTTGCCTGCTGTGGGTGAGGTTTTGCAGAGGGGTGAGAGTCGAAGGGAAATCGCCTGGAGGTCCACACCCAGGATCGGTCCCTCTTCCTGGGCATGCTGTGTCTTCTGAACCCCTTGCCTGGAGGTTGCCTGCTGTGGGTGAGGTTCTGCGGAAGGGTGAGAGTCAAAGGGAAATCGCCTGGAGGTCCACACCCAATTCCCAAGCCTTTGAAACACGCCTTGCGACGCCTCCTGAAACCTCCCGCACACAAAATGACAGTCCTCTCTTCAATAACTCTTGTCTCTTTAATTACTCTTACCTCTTAAATTCTTTACCTGCTCAAGGATCCTACAAACACAAATGACAGGACATACAACACATAACATAAATGCTGTCTGCTTCTTCATCAGCAACAATTTACCCTCAATCTGCAGGTTCTTAATACTTTTGAATTTGGCTTGTATTTAGTCTAGATAACACTCTTACCATCCAGCATCAAAGAAACACCCCCACACAAACACAGAAATTGTAAGCATAATTAGCTTACCGTGGCCACGTCTTTCTGCAGTTGAGTGGAGATGAATCCACACGCTGGAATGTGATGTTTTTATTGTTGCTTTTCTCCAAATCCCATCCTCGTCTCCAATTTTTTGTCATGGTTTTCTGACAGAATACATTCTGCTCACTTAATCAAAAATTACACTCAAGCTGAATTAAAGTTTCAGTGGAGAAGCAGACAATTTTATTGCAAGCAATAAAGGACAACCGCACATCGCAGCAGCAGTCATACGGGTTATCTGCCCCCAGTCAGTGGTTTTGCGACACTTATGGCTAATCCGTTCCCTAAATATTCTCCACCCCTGATCAATGTCCTGGCTTCTCTCACCTACACCATCCAACACCTTGTTGAAAAGCTGCCTGCTATCTGTTAAGTTTAGCAACTGGCTTGCTACAGCTACAGCATCATTTGGATGTAATGAATAAAGGTTTCTTTTTTTTCTCCATGAGATCAATAAAACCAAGCCCCATTTCCCTTGGGTGTTTAAATTCTTTGGAAAGTTTATCTAATGTGGCTGCATCTAAAGGGACCTCTACTCTAGTTTCCTTAATTTCACCTCCTCGATTAAGTACCTCAGATGATATGATTGTTACTGGTCTCTTCTGAGCGTGTCCTGAAAAAGATACTTTTGCACTAGCATGGTCAGAGTCATTGTCAGATTCTGATCCATCCGAGTGGTCAGTCTCACTACCTCTGGCAATTGCAGCTAATTCTGTATACAAAATAGTTGATGCAGGAAGATTTTCATCTTTAGTGTAGCATGGCTGGCCTGGTGGAGGAGCTACAGGTGGTTGGCGACATTGATGTTTTGGCTTAGATTTACATCTTGCATGTTGTTGTTCAGCATGTGAGAGTGACCGCTGATGTTCTCTGGGCATTTATGGTAGCTGTTTTATGCATGGTACATTCATTAGTTAGCTCTACAATCTTTCCTTCAGCTTCTTTTAACTTTTCATACATAGATTTCAACTTGCATTCCCAGTATTGCTTAATAACAAAAAGACATTCCTTAACTGAATTGTGCTTGAGGCCATAACCTAAAGCTGTTTTACACTCAGCAAGAGTCCATTCTCTGTCAGCAGGGAAGCCTTTGGATGAGAAGTACTGAACCCTCTTTTGTTCTTTAATATGTTTCTTCACTATGTTATTGGTTAATGTTTCAAAATCTGAATCAGTCCACTGAGGCTGAAGGTGATGTTTTTATAGTTAAGAGGTTTCCAATAATCTTTACCAAGATTCTGAGCATTTTTGACTGTACTAGACATCGTGAGGAAACAGGAGAACAAAACCAACCCTTACTTAGCTGAAATTACAGCAGAAAAGCGACACTATTTGCAGTAACACAGAATTTTCACAATTTTCAATTAGAATAGCAGTTGCAAATGCAGTAACAATAGTAACAAACAGACTTATTTCCCTTCAGAAAACAACAATCAACAAATTTCCTAACACCTAACACCAAACTTCAACAACAAACTTCTCTTTTGCTTACAGAATACTACTTACAAACAGTAAGAAATCAAACGTCTCTCATTCGAGGAGAGGAAAACAGTTACAAACGCTGTAATGACATACACGTCCCTCAAGTCATAGGGGATCCCAGTTACAAAAAAATACAGTAACAAACATACGTCCCTTTATTTCAAATAAAGAGGATAAAGTTACTTAATGCGGTAACATGCACTTCCCTTGATTACCAAGAGGGTACCAGTTACAAATGCAGTGTAACACAAAAATAGACTTCTCTCTTTGTTTAATGAGAGGATACCAGCTACAACTACACTGTAACAACACTTTACTTACTCCAGCCAAAATTTCTCTTAGGTTCAAAATGGCGTTTACTCACCAAGTAGGTTTCTGTTTGCCATTCGGGTCATGGTACCAGGTTGTTAGAAATTCAGCTTCTCAGGAGTCAGGAGAAGGGACCTTCTGCATAGAAGTTTATTTACACATACAGAGGATCATGTATGGGTACAGCAGCATAGATCACCATTTTGAAATACATACTTCTTAGCAAGCTTTATGTACCCTATGTTTGACAGGAAGGGGGGTAAGAGAAAGAGGTGGAGATTAAAGGGGTGTGATAGTCAGATGCTGGTGGAAGAGGTGTGATGTAGACCAAGGATGTTGGTGGATAGAATATACAAAAAAGTGAAGGGAGACAGAATGGGAAGCCAAGAGGTGTGGGGAACAGGGTGATTTGGAGTGTGAGAGACAGGATGGGAAGAACAATAGTTATCAGGACAAGACAGGCGACAGGGTGTGAGACAGTGACTAAAGTAATTTCTCTCACCAGTGTTGTCATAGTGTCTCATAGTGTTTTATTGATAAAATGGTTATTTTTGCAACAGGAGTCAAATTAACTGACTTACAAATTGACCAACTTTCATTTACAATATTCACATACAAACCAGTCATATACAACTGTCACATGCTAACAGCTATTATTCAATTTTTTTTAAAACACTCTTTTGTTTAACATTTAAATATGAACTCATTTACTGATCCATGAAAGTAAGATGATGGGAGTGAGGAGTGAATATATTTGATTTGTTTGTCACGGAAAATAAAAGTGTAGGGTTATCAATCATTTCATCCATGTCTGTATTTTCTAGGCTTGGCTCCAGCAGTATGGGTACCTGCCTCCAGGTGATCTCCGTATGCAAGCAGTAAAATCACCTCAATCTATTTCCTTCGCTGTTGCCAAAATGCAAAGATTCTATGGCCTACGTGTCACCGGAAACCTGGACTCAAACACCGTGACGTGAGTCAACTTCACACATAACTTTTGTCTAAATGGTCAGTATTTACCTGTATAAAGAGCACATATCACAGTTTGAAACAGACCAAAGTATTTGGTCCAAATTATTGGGTGACACAGTGGCACAAGTGGTTAGCACTCTTGCGTCACAAGTCTAGGCACCCCTAGATTGATCCCAGCCTGGACTTCATCTGTGTGAAGTTCCCAGTGTCTACATGGGTTTATTCCGGCTACTCCCATTGGATCAACTGGTGTCTCTAATCATTTACATTTACATTTACAGCATTTATCCAGAGCGACTTACAATTGGTACAGTCTTACAATCCAAGCAATTGTGGGTTAAGAGTCTTGCTCAAGGACCCAACAGTGGCAGCTTGGCAGAGGTGGGATTTGAACCCTGGACCTTCTGGTCCAGAGTCCAGTATCTTAACCGCTAGGCTACCACAGTCCCCAAACTGAGTGAGTGAGAACATCTGCCCTGTGATGGATGATGCCCTGTCTAGGGTTGGTTCCCATATTGCATCTTGTGCTGGCAGTTTTGCCCCGGCTCCCCTGCGAACTTGAATTGGTTTAAGCAGGTATGAAAAATACAGTATAGTACAGTACAGTATACAAACCCTAATCAGAAAAAGTTGGGAAGTTGTGGAAAATGCATATAAAAACAGCGTTCCTTACATTTTTATTGACTTTACTTTGACAGCATGAACGCAATATATTTAATATTTTGTCTGGTCAACTTCATTTAATTTGTTAATACACATCCATTCTTGCATTTCAGGCCTGGAACATGTTCCAAAAAAGTTGGGACAGAGGCAATTTAGCAGTAGTAGTGAGGTAAAAAAAATTAAATAATAATCTGATTTCAAACAGCTGATGTCAACAGGTGATTGTAATCATGATATGGTACAAAAACCATATCCACAAAAGGCTGACTATTTGAGGAGCAAAGGTGGGCAGAGGATCACTGATTTATCAGTGCAAATTGCATTGTCTGTGATTGTCCCACCAATGCTCCCTTCCTCTCACTGTGCATTAGCCTACCACCTCTAATAGAAACGAATTCTCAAGTAGATAATAATCTGCTGCAGAGATAAAAACGTTGCAGTGCACAAATCCATTTGTCATTACAGTTGCTGTACTACAGCAGCTAATGTATCTGGCAAGGTAATACAGTATATGTTAGGGTCCTACCCTCTAACTGACGCTAGTGGATGGCGTCGATTAAGTTTTCATCTGTAGGATCCTGACTGGCTGCGTGATTACGGAAATACGCAACAACTGCGATCTCATGTATTTAAGAGCGTTTCTGAGTTTGGCAGGTTTTTGGCAGATCACCATTTGCTGACCTTGCTGCCTTAATGCTACGCCATTTTTCATAGGTGGTATTGCGTTGTTCTGGCCCGTTAGGCCTAGTGGTGGACCATTTTCACAAAATAGATTGGTCACGTAGGGTCAAAAGACACGAGGTAACATAGGGATTAGACACTAGCGTAGGAACCTAGAATTCCCCTTTGGCGCTATTTCCCTATCCCCTCGTTTCTAGTGATTGTGCGCTAAGTTAAACTTACCGTGCCTATTAGCTTCATACCTGAGCAGCTAACTAGCAGGTGTCGCACCATTCACTGACCTCGCGGTTTTATTGCTATGGTGTTTTTCAAAGGTGGTATCACATTGTTCTGACCGTACCTGAGCTTGTCACGCCAATTAGTTCTGTACCTGAGCAGCTAGCGCCGCCCAGCTCTGTACCTGAGCACGCTGCGCCCATTAGCTCCGTACTTGAGTAGCTAGTGCCGCCCAGCTCCGTACCTGAGCTCACCGCATCCTTTTGCTCCGTACCTGAGCAGCTAGCACCACCCAGCTCTGTACCTGAGCTCGCCGTGCCCATTAGCTTCGTACCTGAGCAGCTAGCACCACCCAGTTCCGACCCCTGTGCTGCGGTCTTGTTAGTGTTAGTGTTAGTGTTAGTGTTCTACCCTCTAACCAACTCTAAGGGGTGGCATCGGTTCAGTTTTCATCTGTAGGATCTGTAGGATGCAACACCTGCCACCTCAGGTATTTAAGAGTGTCTCTGAGTTTGGCAGGTGTCGCACCATTCACTGGCCATGCGGCCTTATTGCTAGGGCGTTTTTCATAGGTGGTATCACGTTGTTCTGGCCCGTTAGACCTAGTGCTGGACAGGTCTCGCAAAGGAGATCGGTCACGTAGGGTCAAAATACAAAGATAAGGATTAGACACTAGCGTAGGAACCTAGAATTCCCCTTCAGCGCTATTTGCTTATCTCCTTGTTTCTAGCGATCAGTTTCTATGTGTGTGTGGGCTAGCGTTTCTCCACCTCACCCATGGAAGCTTGTTTTTGTTGTTTTTTTCTGTTCTCTTCTTCAGTTGTCTGGTGGCGCATTCGGTTAGTTCAGCTATTGCCGACGCGTCCATCCAGGGTTCAATCCCCAGCCACTGAGGTTGCTTTCTTGATTGTTTTATTTATTTTTTATTTTTTCCGTTTTTGTGAACCATTTCTTCTTTTATTTATTTATATTTTGGTTTACCACTTCCATCTGGAGCTAACTGCATTTGGGACCTAAATCCCTTTTTCTTTTTGTCTTGATGCATGCTTAATAATCCAGGTAAGAAAATCCCAGAAGTTCATCTAGACATAGATTTTGTCGGAGAAACGTTTCGTCACTCATCTAAGTGACTTCTTCTGTCTCAGCAGTTGGAAAACTTCCCCAATCTTATATACAGCACCTTTGCATAACGACTGGTACCAGCACCATTGCATAACAATGGGACCGGTGATCAGTTTAATATGCAGATTGACATAGCCATTAACGACAATGGCCACGTGTGCCATTCACACAGGATTGGGGAAGGGAAGTTATTAAACCAGGCAGACTATCATGGGACTATCAAGGGAAGTTATTATTACTATCAAGGAAAGTTATTAAACCAGACAGACTATCATGAGAAAGTTATGACTCTCCTTAGAGACATTAACACGTATGAGCCCCTGAAACGAGATCCTGGTAGTGGGTATAAGAAGAAGGTGATAGATTGTCTGAAGTTTTTAGAACAGGACAATGCTATTGACCGGCCTCTGTACCACAGATACCCAGGGAGGTTACACCCCAAAACACGCTACGCCAGAAACTGGTCCACCCCAAGGATCAGGTCCCCCAGCACAAACAGAGTAATGTAATGTATGCTGTTAAGTGCCGGGAGGATTGCCAGGAATTGTACATCGGGGAAACCAAACAGCCACTGGTGAAACGGATGGCACAGCATAGAAAAGCTACCTCATCAGGTCAGGACTCTACGGGTTACACCCACCTACAGGCCAGTGGCCACTCTTTCAAGGATGAAGACGTGCAGATCCTTGATAGGGAGGAACGATAGTTTGAACGCAGAGTAAAAGAAGCCATTTTTGTAAAAAGGGAACGTCCATCCCTGAACCGAGGAGTACACCTCTCACCATCTTACAACGGAGCCATCGCAGCCCTTCCCCCTGGGACCAAAGTAACAAAGACTACCATCAGTAACACACTACGCCGAGAGGGACTCGGATCCTGCAGTGCCAGGCATGTCCCCCTGCTTAAGCCAGTACATGTCCAGGCCCGTCTGACGTTTGCCAGAGAGCATATGGAGGATTGGGAGAATATCATGTGGTCAGATGAAACCAAAATAGAACTTTTTGGGAAAAACTCAACTCGTCGTGTTTGGAGGAAGAAGAATGCTGAGTTGCACCATGGCTACTGTGAAGCATGGGGGTGGAAACCTCATGCTTTGGGGCTGTTTTTTTGCAAAGGGGACAGGATGACTGGTCCATGGTAAGGGAAGAATGAACAGGGTCATGCTTCGTGAGATTTTAAGCCAAAACCTCCTTCCATCAGTGAGAGCATTGAAGATGGAACATGGCTGGGTCTTCCAGCATGACAATGATCCCAAACACACCGCTCGGGCAACGAAGGAGTGGCTCCGTAAAAAGCATTTCAAGGTTCTGGAGTGGCCTAGCCAGTCTCCAGACCTCAACCCCATAGAAAATGTGTGGAGGGAGTTGAAAGTCCGTGCTGCCCCAACTGCTCCGTGCTGCCCCAACATCACTGCTCTAGAGGAAATCTGCATGGAGGAATGGGCCAAAATACCAGCTATACTGTGTGCAAATCTGGTGAAGACTTACAGGAAACGTTTGACCTCTGTCATTGCCAACAAAGGTTATGTTACAAAGTATTGAGCTGAACCAAATTTATTGAGCAAATACTTATTTTCCATCATAAATTACAATTAAATTCTTTAAAAATCCTACAGCGTGATTTACTGGATTTTTTTTCTCATTTTGTCTCTCGTAGTTGAAGTGTACCTATGATGAAAATGACAGACATCTCTCATTTTTCTAAGTAGGAGAACTTGCACAGTCAGTGGCTGACTAAATACGTTTTTGCCCCACTGTATGGGCTAAGTAGGTTAAAAATTTTACACCATGTCACAAAACAAGTATATACATTATTCAGTTTAAACTGGTTGAATATGTAATGATAAGATTTGTAGATAACTGTTATACTAATTAAAAGTTAACAATCTGCTTACAGTATTATTACAAAAAAATTAGCTTTTACAACTTCTGAAGGCTATCAACAATATCAAGCATACCAGTACTTTTTGATGCCTGAATATTAAAAGAAACTTCTGCTGAATCACTCGAGTTACAGTGGTGCTTGAAAGTTTGTGAACCCTTTTCTATATTTCTGCATAAATATGACCTAAAACATCATCAGATTGTTTCACAAGTCCTAAAAGTAGATAAAGAGAACCCAGTTAAAAAAAATGAGACAAAAATATTATACTTGGTTATTTTTTTGTTGAGGTAAATGATGTTTAGCTGTTTTGCTGCGTCTGGGCCAGGATGGCTTGCCATCACTGATGGAACAGTGAATTCTGAATTATATCAGAGAATTATAAAGGAAAATGTCAGGACATCTGTCCATGAACTGAATCTCAAGAGAAGGTGGGTCATGCAGCAAGACAACAGCCCTAAGCACACAAGTCGTTCTACCAAAGAATGGTTAAAGAAGAATAAAGTTAATGTTTTGGAATGGCCATGTCAAAGTCTTGACCTCAATCCAATCGAAGTGTTGTGGAAGGACCTGAAGCGAGCAGTTAATGTGAGGAAACCCACCACCCTCCAAGCCGGTGTGCAGGACTGATCAACAGTTACAGGAAATGTTTAGTTGCAGTTATTGCGGCACAGGGGGGTCACACCAGATACTGAAAACAAAGGTTCACATACTTTTGCCACTTACTAATATGTAATATTGGATCATTTTTCTCAATAAATAAATGTCCAAGTATAATATTTTTTTCCTCATTTGTTTAACTGGGTTCTCTTTATCTACTTTTAGGACATCTGATGATGTGTTTTAGGTTTGTATTTATGCAGAAATATAGAAAATTCTACAGGGTTCACGAACTTTCAAGCACTACTGTAAGCCTGTACCATAGTTAAAATATTTTCCAGGGCAATGAAGAGGCCTCGCTGTGGTGTTCCAGATAAGTTTGGTGCGGAGTTGAAAAGCAACTTAAGAAGGAAGCGATATGCTATCCAGGGGCTGAAGTGGGAGAAGAAGGAGATCACATTCTGGTAGGGTGCAAATTCTGCTGCAGTCATGTAAAGTGACAAAAATTGAAGATGTGAATCATCTTCGCCCTTCCAAATAATTTCTGGTAAACACATCTGGTTAATTTACCAGGCCCTATTCTGGTAAGAGAACTTTTTCCACACATTTGGAAAAATCATCTGTGCAATCAATTTCACTTTTATTTAAGTCGAGCGTAAATGTCTATGCAACTTAAACTAAATGTTTGTAATGTTAATCTTTCTCTTCTCATTGATTCTTGTGCTTTACATCCTGTTTTACCTGTGGCCTAATTTCCTTGGCCTAACTTCATCTAATTCAGCCAATCTTCTGATCTCCTTTCTCCCTTTTAGCATACAGAACTACACCCCAAAAATTGGGGAGTATGAGACCTATGAGGCAATCCGAAAAGCCTTCAAAGTGTGGGAGAGCATAACTCCATTGCGATTTCGAGAGATCCCTTATAGTTATATAAGGGACAAGACCATTGACTTTGCAGACATCATGATCTTCTTTGCTGAAGGTTTCCATGGTGATGCCAGTCCATTTGATGGTGAGGGAGGGTTCTTGGCACATGCATACTTTCCTGCGAGTGGCATAGGTGGAGACACACATTTTGATGCTGCAGAACCCTGGACAATTAACAACCGAGATCTGTGGGGTAAGCAAATATGAAGAACCTACAAGGAGAAGCTGAAAATAGATGCATAATTAAGATGCTAATAAAACTGCACACCTGCTTTTGGGCAATTAATTAATTTTGTTATGATTACACTATCCTTGTTGTATGTTATTTATTATTAACCAAATTGCAATTACATTGGTCATTGTAAAATTAGGTTGATTGGCTTCATGGCAAATATATACAGTATGCAAGTTCCCTCTACTGAATTCTCACGAGTTTGATCACTTCTATTGTGCAATTAAGAAAATAAAAGTCTTACTTTTATTATAGATCTTTCATATACCATATACAGTATAATGGGGCCACTGGTCTGTCATATGCCAGACTCTGCCTGACGTAAGTTGCGTGAATTTTTCTTAGACAATTTAAAATCACATTATACCTCCCCCATCGCATATACGCTCATGAAATCCTTGACTTCAATGTTAGTCTATTTGTTTGGGGTTTTTTAGGGCAAACACCTGCCATTTATACAGCTACCGCTCTACAAGTATTTTTTAAATGACGGTTGAGCTCAACACAGGCACTTGTGTCTGGACCAATCACTATACACCTGCGTTACTATGTCTGGACCAAGCAACATACTCTTACGTCTGGACAAATGACCGCAAATTTGCCTTTCCTCTGTGTTTCTGTGCACCAAGAAAGGTGCCTACCTTGAAGCTGATGCTAATATAGTCCATATGCATGGGGACATGGTAGAAGGGGGCACAGTTCTAAGACCTATGAAAAACGTCTTCCGGTGCGAAAGATCCTATGGTCTCTAGGTTTGAATGGCAAGTTACAAACTGGGGTGTTCTTTTTGGAGAGCAGTGGATTTCTCCTTGCAACACTGCCATGTACACCACTGCTGTCCAGTGTTCTCCTGATGGTGAAATCATGAACATTAACATTAATTATGAACAACCTTTTTGGGCAACATAGATTTATGTAAGAAATAATTTAATTTACCTAAATAATACATTTATATGAATTGTTTAAATACAAAGAACCTAAACATAAAAATTAAAAAGAGGAATTGGGCTAGGGCTCAGGGAGCAGCCTTGGGACAGAGGAACTAAGAAATATGCCTGGAAGCTAAGAAACCCAGTGACCAGGCAACAGTCCCAGTCTACCGCCACTAGATGGAGACAGACCGGAACCATCAAAACATGACGGAGAAAAGAGACAGAAAGAAACGTACCAGGTAGAGCTGGGCGATAAACGGAATTTTGGTATCAATCCGATAGCAAGTAAATGCAGGGCCAGTATTACCGATACCAATACTTTTTAATATTTAAGCTTAATAGATCCAAAGGATCCAAAAGACCTAGGATAGAATTTCGCCAAACATTGTACATGACAACAAAATGCTTTATTATCACAATCAGCATTTTTGTTTAGAAACAATGGAACAGTAACAAAACAAAGTTTGCCTTAACATTAAGAAAATAAATATTTTTTGAGGTAGAAAAGGAGAAACCACAATACAAAAATTAAATAAAAATTCTCCCCTCACTAGACATCTTTTCTAGTTTTTTCTTTCTTTGTTTCTTTTTTCAAATAGAATTGTTCTTAGGAAAAACAATAAAAAATAAGGAATTTTCTTCCTTTCAGTGCAATTCTGTTTTTTCTTAAATAAACAGAATGTAAAAAAATATCACTCAACACAAAACAAAATCTCCTGAGGTAGAGGGCTGACGAACCACAATACAACAAAATTAACACAACACAACAAATACTGTAAACAGTTTCAAACTTATTTTGTTTTTCAAGTCGAACAATACAATAACATAATACAAAAAATTATAAATTTCTTCCCTTCAGTGCACTTCTCTACGTTTTGTCTGAAATAAAGAGTGTAAAAAAATATAAGTTAAAGCTAATTAAAACCATCTTCTGAGGTTAGTAAGCTGACAAACCACAATACAGACAAATTAACACACCACAACAAATATTGTAAACAGTTTCAAAGTTTTTTTTTTCCAAGTCGAACAATACAAAAAATAATACAAAGAATAAGGAATTTCTTCCCTTCAGTGCACTTCTGGCTTTAAACATGGTGACTGAGGAGAGCGCTGAGTGGGCGGGCCAGGCTGAGCCTACCTGCATGGCGGATTGGCTGGTGCCGCTGAGCCACGTGACGGTGCAACTACAAAAGAGGAGAGAGGGGCGGGTGCACTGCTCCCCCTAGTAACCATAGCTGCTAGTGTTCCTGAAGGGTTAGCTAATTTCGTGTATCTTAGGATAGAGTCACCTATAATCAGAGCTCAGGTAAATAGTGGTGCTCTTGTGGAATAGTCTTATCATTTTGACTATGTCGCCGAACTGTCACGCACTTACCCTGCCGAGGGGCACTGCTAGAGTGGGTGGCATATCTTCCATTATTACACTGTCTGAATGTGTATTGCTGGAGTACATAATCTTTCAAGATTATTAAACCACATGCAAATTGATTTATTTCCATTACACAATCATCAATCTTTCTGTTTGTATGGACGTCATTTGGTTGGCTAATATACACAGCTCAAAAAAATAAAGGGAACACTTAAACAACACAATATAACTCCAAGTAAATCAAACTTCTGTGCAATCAAACTGTCCACTTAGGAAGCAACACTGATTGACAATCAATTCCACATGCTGTTGTGCAAATGGAATAGACAACAGGTGGAAATTATTGGCAAGACACACTCAATAAAGGAGTGGTTCTGCAGGTAGGGACCACAGACCACTTCTCAGTACCTATGCTTTCTGGCTGATGTTTTGGTCACTTTTGAATGTTGGTGGTGCTTTCACACTCGCGGTAGCATGAGACGGACTCTACAACCCAGTGGCTCAGGTAGTGCAGCTCATCCATGATGGCACATCAATGCGAGCTGTGGCAAGAAGGTTTGCTGTGTCTGTCAGCGTAGTGTCCAGAGGCTGGAGGCGCTACCAGGAGACAGGCCAGTACACCAGGAGATGTGGAGGAGGCTGTAGGAGGGCAACAACCCAGCAGCAGGACTGCTACCTTCGCCTTTGTGCAAGGAGGAACAGGAGGAGCACTGCCAGAACCCTGCAAAATGACTTCCAGCAGGCCACAAATGTGCATGTGTCTGCACAAACGGTTAGAAATCGACTCGATGAGAATGGTATGAGGACCCGATGTCCACAGATGGGGGTTGTGCTCACAGCCTAACATCGTGCAGGACGCTTGGCATTTGCCAGAGAACACCAGGATTGGCAAATTCGCCACTGGCGCCCTGTGCTCTTCACAGATGAAAAAGCAGGTTCAGACTGAGCACATGTGACAGACGTGACAGAGTCTGGAGAGCGATCTTCTGCCTGCAACATCCTTCAGCATGACCGGTTTGGCAGTGGGTCAGTAATGGTGTGGGGTGGCATTTCTTTGGAGGGCCACAGAGCCCTCCATGTGCTCGCCAGAGGTAGTCTGACTGCCATTAAGTACCGAGATGAGATCCTCAAACCCCTTGTGAGACCATATGCTGGTGCGGTTGGCCCTGGGTTCCTCCTAATGCAGGACAATGCTAGACCTCATGTGGCTGGAGTGTGCCAGCAGTTCCTGCAAGATGAAGGCATTGAAGCTATGGACTGGCTCGCCTGTTCCCCAGACCTGAATCCGATTTAGCACATCTGGGAAATCATGTCTCGCTCCATCCACCAACGTCACGTTGCACCACAGACTGTCCGCCACCTCATCAGAAGCATGCCCAGGCGTTGTAGGGAGGTCATACAGGCACGTGGAGGCCACACACAATACTGAACCTCATTTTGACTTGTTTTAAGGACATTACATCAAAGTTCGATAAGCCTGTAGTGTGTTTTTCCACTTTAATTTTGTGTGTGACTCAAAATCCAGGCCTCCATTGGTTAATAAATTTGATTTCCATTGATGATTTTTGTGTGATTTTGTTGTCAGCACATTCAACTTTGTACAGAACAAAGTATTCAATGAGAATATTTCATTCATTCAGATCTAGGATGTGTTATTTGGGTCTTCCCTTTATTTTTTTGAGCAGTGTAGATAATATAATATATTGGCTAATATATCTGCATAGCAGTGGAAATTAATACCATGTTTACAAATACTTGAACTTGTAGTGTGTACAGTGAAAAATGATAGTGGACCCAGCACTGACCCCTGTGGGACACCACACAGTTTGTGAGCTCAGACCATAAGTTATCTACAACCCCAAATTAGATTTAAGTTGGGACAGTATGGAAGATGCAAATAAAAAAAAATGCAGAATTCTTTACATTTACTTTGACTTTTATTACAGTGCATAACATCATTAAAATAAAGGAATCTGCAGGAACTTCAGTGCATAAAGGGCCAGAGAACGAGCCTAAACTGGACACTCATGATCTCCGATTCCTCAGACAGCACTGCATCAAGAACCGTTATACATCAGTAGCTGATATTACCACAAGTGATTACTTTGGCAAATCTTTGTGAAGCGCTACAATATAGAGTTACAATCAGAAATGCCACTTATAACATTACTGTGCAAAAAAAGAAGCATTATGTTAACCATGTTCAGTTCTCTGGGCTTTGGGAGGCATCTGGGATGGACAATCACCATGCTGGCATATCTTATTGTGCATATCTTCCATTACAATGCAGTCTGTCTGACTGTGGATTGCTGGAGTCAAAACTCTATAAAGAGTGTTTTGTAAGAGTTTTCAGCATGATGAGCACAAAAAACTATTTTTCTGAGGTCCTCAGAAATCTCCTTTGTTCATGCCATGGTACACTTCTACACGTGTTGTGAAGATCAGACTTGGATGAAGTCAAGTCAAGTAAGATTTATTTATGTAGCACTTTTTTGCAGTGGAGCATTGTCTCAAAGCAACTTTACAATTTTTTCCTAATTTCCTAATATTTATGTCCAATCCCAAATTGAGCAAGCCTAGGGTGACAGTGGCAAGGAAAAACTCCTGTTATGAGGAAGAAACCTTGGGAGGACCAAGACTCAAAAAGGGACCCAACCTCCTTGGGCGGCGTAGATGATAAATCTAAGAATGAAACTAAAGTCATGGAGTCATACTTCAAGTAAAATGTGAAATATGCACATCAGCATTAAGTAGTCCGATACACAGAGTCACTCTAGGATCCTGAGTCTAAGCAGGAAAGTCGTTGGCGGCACTTCGACCCCAGATAACTGGAAGACGGTGAGGGTTACTGCCCTCTGGTGGCCCGGATATGGTGGGACTGGAGCTGATGATGGAAGCAGCTTGAGTTAAGCTGAAGGAGATGAACAGCATGTGTGGGGCAGGAACTGGTACCGGAACACAGCTCGGAGAGAAAACAGAAAATGTAATTAGTTATTGATTAAGAGCACAGTGTCTATTAACAATCACTGATGCCATGTGTAGCCTGAGACCCCGGTAGTATTAGCTATAGCAGCATAGCTAGAAAGAGGAGAACCGGAAGGTAACACAGCCAAGAGGGATCACATGAAACATTAGCAACCCCACGGGAGGCAGAAGACAGCAACCCAACGTCTCTGATCATCATAAGACTATTTGACTATGAACCCCCAGCACTGCCCTCAGTCTAAGGCAAGGATGCACAAGTCAAGGTCAAGAGGACCGAATTCCAGTTCAGCCAGACCGCCCACCCTACACTCCCAGCTAACAGACAAGGCTGGCAGGACAGACATGACTCCAGACTCTGGCCGTAGTAACCCGAGCCATGCATCCTGGTCTAAATCTAGTCAAAAGCCTGTGTAAATAAGTATGTCTTTATCCTAGACTTAAAATTTTGTATAGTGTCTGAGTCTCGAACGAAAGTGGGTAGTTTATTCCATAGTTGGGGGGCCATGTATGAGATCTCCTGTTCTTTAAATACAACAAAGTGCCTTCTCAAACCTGATTGTCATCCCATTGATTGAAAACACTGACAGTAATTTCAAGTTCAAATTAACTGCTAATTCTAGAGGTTCACATACTTTTGCCACACATAGCTATTAAATATTAGATCATTTTCCTCAACAAATAAATTAACAAATATAATATTGTACATTTACATTTACAGCATTTAGCAGCCACTCTTATCCAGAGCAACTTACAGAAGTGCTTTACATTCTTATTAGTAGACATTACCTCATGTTCGTACAAATAAGCAATATCCCAATAACACAATCAAATCAGATCCTGCTATTATTTGATGTAGGTAAATCCACAACCGACCATTTTTAAGTGCTGATTGAAGAGCTGAGACTTTATTCAGCGGCTGAAGACAGCATGATACTCACATATTCAGACATCCAGGAGAAATTCATCCCACCACCTGGGTGCCAATATGGAGAAGAATCTTGGTGCTTGTCATCTTTTAAACTTGTGTGGTGGGTCTAGTCGAGCCAAGCTCATGCCTCAAAGGGTAAGAGGTTCAGAGCATTGTTTGATTGGAGCCTTTAGGTAAGAAGATGCTACTCCACTGGTCCACTGACTTTGTAGGCAAGAATCAGGGTTTTGAATCTGATGTGGGCAGCAACAGGGAGCCAGTGAACTGAATGTGCTGCTGCATTCTGAATCAGTTTGAAGGGTCTGATTGTATGCATGGGAAGTCTGGCCAGAACAGCATTTGCACTAATCTCGATTTGATATATGTGTGCACCAGCCCTGCCCACAATTCACACCTTATATCCTGATTATCTGATACTAGTTTACAATGCACACCTGAGGACTCACCTTTGAAGTAGCAGTTTACCTACAGCACTGAAACTATCAGAACCACACAGATAGTATACTTAGGCAACAGCCTACCTTACCACGCAGTGGAAAAATCCAAGACAGAATCACATTTTTGTCTCATTTGTCTCACAAATGGCACTTAAATCTTTACTGTGCAAAAAAGAAGTCTTTGTTCGGAAGCAGCGTCAATTTCTCTGAGCTTGGGGACAACTGGGATGGACAGTCACACAGCTGACACGTGTACTGTTGTTAGATGAATCAGTATTGCTTTTTTTAGAAGAAAGGGATGCTATGCGAAAAAGCAAAAACACGAAAGGACCATCCATAAGTACAAAAACCAGGGTTTGCCATGTTATGGGATTGCATCTGAGATTCCATCATTATGCAGAAAAGTACATTGATATTTTAAAGCAACATTTATTGCCTTCAAGATTGCCTTGCTTTTCCAGGGACGTCTATGTATTTTTCAACAAGGTAATGCAAAACCACATGCTGCACACATTACAAAGGCTGATACTGGTACTGAACTGGCCTCCCTGGAGCATTTACCTGTTTCCAATAGAGAATGTGTGTTTTAAAAGAAAAATGTGACAACAACAACCCCATACTGTTGCTCACCGAAAGACATGTTTGCAGAAAGAATGGGACAAAATGACAGGTGAAACACTAAATAACTTGGTATCCTCGGTGCCAAAACATCTTTTAAGTGGTATGAGCAGGAATGGCAACATTACAAAGTGGTAAATGATTTACGTTCCCAATTTTTTGGAATGTGTTGTCAGCCTGAAATACAAGAATGGCTGTATATTAACAAATGGATTCATACTGTCTGCATTGAAAGTAAATAGTCAAAGTCAAAGTAAATATAAGAAACACTGCGTTTTTGTTTGTTTGTATGGTTGTTTATTGTGGATTTTTTTGTGATGTTTTTGTGATGTTTTTTTCTTTGTTTCGTTTTTCTTTTTTTTAATTTCCATACCGCCCCAACTTTTTTTGAGTTTTGGTTAGACTTGTAGGACTTGTGTTAAGAACTGATGATGTTTTATGTCAGGTTTATACTGAAATTGTCAGGGGGGTGCGCCATTCAGTAAAAAGTCCTTATTCTAATAGCGCCGTAGTGAGGATCGGGGCTTAGGAAGCGTGTAGGAGTCGAGATGATCCGACAGCTACTGCCAGTGGCAATGCGCTTAAATAGCCAAAGGCAGCAGCTGAGGATCATTAGTAGTCAGTCACCTTACTGACAGGGCGACCGATTACAGAAGCTGTCACGAATGTCACCAAAAAAGGAGCTCAACGACGACCTCCAGCGTCGAGCTGATGACACCCGTGACAGAAATACAGAAAGTTATAGAGTGTTCACAAATTTGAAAGCACCCCAATCTGGTTTAAAGCTTTGTTTTTATTTGTATGTGACAGCAACAACAAACACAACAGCAACAATGTTAATAACAATATAAAAAAGTTAAAAAGTCATAATACCACTTTTTTGGGCCCAAAACATTTTGGTATATCAACTGTTATATACAATTGCTATTAGGAACTAGTAGAGCTGTATGTTTAAACTGATGCATTTTCTCCCTTTCAGGTAACGATGTCTTCCTAGTGGCTGTGCATGAGCTGGGCCATGCTTTGGGGATGGAGCACTCGAATGACCCCTCTGCCATAATGGCACCTTTCTATCAATGGATGGACACAGACAATTTTGAGCTTCCAGATGATGATCGCCATGGCATTCAGCAGCTTTATGGTAAGAAAGAGAAATCAGTAGGATTAGGTTTGTGATTAAATTTGTAACTTAGGATGCTTCAGCATTTGTTATGATGTAGGTTTCCTAAAACAGTGTAAGAATTATTTCTCTATCGTTACTCTGTAGGACCCAATCCTGATAGCAATCCGCTACCCTCGTATAGTCCACACACCCCTCATGCCACACACCTTCCAATTAAGCCAGGGGCCCCTCATTATGGCCCTGATCTGTGTGAAGGCCACTTTGACACCATAGCTATTTTCAGAGGAGAAATGTTCATCTTCAAGGTATTATGTGATATACTTTAATATTAATTAAAAACATAATGTATTCATCTTAATTCATGTATTCATGCCTGGTAGGATAAGTGGTTGTGGCGTGTTCGTAATCACCGGGTTATGGAAAATTACCCAATGCCAATTGGACATGTTTGGAGAGGTCTACCTACATCAATTAATGCTGCTTATGAAAGAGAGGATGGCAAATTTATCTTTTTCAAAGGTAAGAACTTGAGTTACTTAATATGCTTAATTAAAAACTCCTCTGGATTTATATATATTGTTTAATTGCTTAATTATTTTATGTACTTATTTGATTAATTAAATATTTTGCATACATATAGACAGGAGTGTTCTGTTTATGTTAAAATGGGTAATGTAAAAAGAAGTAGCAAAACTGCACATACAAATGTTATGTATGTATATATATATATATATATATAGAATATATATATATATATATATATATATATATATACATACCATACATACCTAGACAACTTATATCGAATATATAATATATATATATATATATATATATATATATATATATGATATATATATCTATATTGACACATATACATACATACATATATACGTATATATATAAATAAACAGAACTGTCTATATGTATACAATGTGCATATGTATATCTATATGTCTCAGGTGACCGGCATTGGGTATTTCAGTGAATCAAATTTAGAGTCAGGGCTACCCGAAGACACTGACAGAGATGGGATTTGCCTTCCGAATGGACAGAATAGAACAGCCCTTCTTTACACGCCAACAGGAAATACCTATTTTTTTAGAGGAAATAGGTAGGTGACTGTTGTTTGCTTATATGGCGCGTGTCTTCATTATTTAAAAAACACTGTTTGTATGTTCCTGTCTCAGATATTATCGCTACAATGAAGACACACAGTCAGTTGATGTGGACTACCCTAAACCGATAAGAATGTGGCAAGGTGTCCCTGATAACATCAAAGCAGCCTTCATGAGTCAAGACCAAAGTAAGAATCACTTTAATAGTCTATTTTAAAAGTAAATGGTGGGAACTTTGTTCCTTTAGAGCTGTTTAATCTACAAGCAGTCTAAGAGGAGCAATTTAAGGATTGTCAGTATTAAGAATACCTTTGGCCCTGTATAGAATTAAAAAAATAACATGAAATAAAAGAAAAACATTTCAAACTGCGTGCAGTGACAAGAAAGAAGTGACTAGCTCCAATAGATAAGGACCACTGTGTGTGCACTAACGTGGGGAAACCTAGTTGAAGAGATGGGTAGAGTTCAGCAGTTCAGGTTTTAACCAATGTTAGCTTTAGTATAATTTATTATATTATATTGTTTGTGGGATGTTATGATAGTGATCAAAGCATACTGGGAATGTTGTGTGTTGCATTTTGAGACATTCCAGAATTTTGAGGCAAATACTGAACATCAAACAGGGTTGACGAAAGTAAGAAAAGATGGGCTAGACTGAAAATGGTTAAATTTGTGTCATTAATTCACAATGAGTTATGTTTTGAGTAACAATTTGAATTAAAATCAAAATAGGTGTAGACGCTATGAAAAGTACTATACTATAAATAAACCCAAAAATGTATTTTATAAAATATTCAGAATATTATATAAAATAATGTCACTGTCACAGCATTAGTTTTTGACGGTATTTGTTTTTCTCGTCTAGCGAGCAGGAAAATTCCTAACATAAGTGATTGGCCAGTGCTAGCATTCCATAAACTTTGTGAATGATATTACAGTGCCTGTCGGAGCTTCTCACGAGAAGGTGTTCTCATTATTTACTGATCACATGCGTATTGAACCCCCACCTGCAGACTTTTTAACTCCTCTGCCCCAAGGAAAGCAGTTGAGAAAAGAAAACGTTGCACGCGCATTCCCACCTCAGCTCCAGCGTCAGTCACTTCTCCACCATCCAAGAGATCCCAAACCAGCTCAAGCATCCAACAGCGCTGAAAAAGCGGATGACTTTATGTCAGCTCTATCCAGCATTCAGGCATCACTGGCCATTATAAATTCCATAATCCAAGCTATAGAATTTGCAGCCCGAATCTGTCAGCCTTCCACGTCCACAGTGAGACCTGTGCCGGTGTTGCTACTTTGACTGCGTCTGAAGTGGCATACTTAAATAGTACCTACTTGATTAGATGGAGTATGCACTGCTCGATCGTTAAAGCAGTATGTTCTTTCAGTACGTGAGTGTGCAGTATGCACAGAACTTCAGATGCACTACATGCGTCATCTTACCAGTGTCATGTGACAAATGACATCACATCACCTCCTAAAAACTGGCATTTTAAGTAACCATAATATTTCTATTTTTTATTTTTGTGATTATATCTTATTTACACTTGTAAACAGTCGCCTCCTTGCTGTCTGTCATTTTTATTCCTTAATTTCGAATGTCTCCGCTGCTCCAGTTGAATCATGGGTTATGATAGTGCACTTTTCCTTGCATACTTAAGATGGCTGCCGATAGAGTAAGTCATCCAGGGAATTTCCGCATACTGCAACCATGCTGTGTATTCGGACACACTATCTGGTCTCGTGTACAGCTTTCACATCATTTTTGAGAAGCCAAATTCTATCTGGTAATGGCATTAATCTTGTAAAAATGTTGTTGGGCTCAGAGCCAGGCAATAGGCATGATTGTAGAGACATTAGAAGACAGCGACCCCTGACTGTCAATATCTCTGAAGACTCGATTTCAATGTGGCTTTCAATGTGTTTAGAGATGCCATTTGCGAAGCTATTCAGCTCGTAGAGCTGAGATAGACACCTACCTCTCAGATAATCTCAGATCTTTGTATGAGCTACAAAGGAATTTTATGCTATGAGTATCACAAGTCTTTTTTTTCTGCAAAAGCTGCCAGGTATATTCAAAGGGTGCATGCCCTGCCCCCGGTGTTTTTGTTATTTTCACGGCGTCTTGTGGGAGTGGACTTTATTTCCCCCAATTCGCCGTGATTTCCAAGATGGTCGCACCCTGTACTCATGCCGGCTGATCACGTTGGCGTGGCTTTACGTTATTGTTTTTTTGTAGTTAATTACTCTCGCGCAGCGGGCTGGGACGTATGTATTTAAGTTCTGATTTTCCCCCGGTCGAGTCGCGGTAGCATTGTTTCACTCTGCGGGTGAACTACGGTCGCGTTCATGCCATGTTTGTATCATCGTCTATGCTGTGCTATGCTACGCTAGCGCTACGGACGTTTATACCACGCCACACCACGCCATGCCATGCCACGCTAAGTAATCCGAGTGGATTAATTTTTGCTTCCATTTGTTTTTTTTTTTGTGAACTGCTGGGACTTTGTTACCTGTGTTTTGGACTTGTGCCTTGAACCGTTAGCCTAGCAGTGGCTAACGGTTGCTTTTGGGTGTTCTTTTTGGCTACCAAGCCAGGTCTACTTTCCCTGTGTTTTTTCTGAGTTCAGTATATTGCTCTGTTGGTTTTCGGCTCCTACGCCAGGTTTTGTTTGTAGTTGTTTTTTCTGAGTTACTGTTTTAATTTGTGTTGTGGGTTTTTTTGTATTTTGTATCTGGTTTTTTTAAGGAAAAATAAAAATGTTTTATTATTGTCCAACTGGGACCTGCAACTCCGTCTGCCTATGTCCACGCCCCCGTAACAGAATACTCCCGCCAAAAGAGCAGACGGTAGGTCCTGGTCTTCCCCGCGACCAATGCTCCAAGGGTCGCTATGGAACTCATGCAGGTACCAGGACCAGGCCAGCCCAGGACGTGTCTTCCCCGGAGACAATCCTCACTTCGGGAATTCTTCAGGACACGTCCTCGCCCCTCAATGACGTCTCCAGGGAGGATTCCCTCGCTGAGGATGCTCTTCGTGCCGCAGCACTTGCCAGGAAGCTTCTGCGCGCCGCTTCACGCAGCAAAGAGGCCATCAATGACCTCCTGGATTATGCTCCGAGAGTCACACTGCCTCTGGAGGACGTCGCTCGCCCCAAGCCGCTCACCCAGGTAACCTTGCAAACAACTACCGTTTCCGTCTGCAGCTGTACGTTTTCCTCCTCGTCTCTGTGGGCGTCTGCACTGCTTAGCTTGGATATTGAGCCGCTAGCCGTCGTGCCCCCATCGGTTAGCCCCAGTCCCAAGTCATTCTGGTCGCTTAGCTCGGTTAATGAGCCGCTGGCCGTCGTGTCCCTGTCGGTTAGCCCCGTTTCCGAGTCAGTTTTGTCTTGTAGCTCTGATATTGAGCCACTAGCTGCCTTGCCCTCATCGGTTAGCCCCGTTTCCGAGTCGGTCTCGCCGGAAATGTGCCGCTAGTCACTTTGTCCACACCATTTATCCCCGCTTCCGAACCGTCAGCAAAGCTTAGCTCGGTTATTGAGTTGCTAGCGTCTAGTTACGTGCCTTCAGAACCCCTCAGTCCCTTGTCAGGGCCTTCTGAGCCCTTCAGTCCTGTGTCCGGGCCTTCAGAGCCCCTCAGTCCTGTGTCTGGGCCTTCAGAGCCCCTCAGCCCTGTGTCAGGGCCTTCAGAGCCCTTCAGTCTCATGTCAGAGCCTTCAGAGCCCTTCAGTCTCATGTCAGAGCCTTCAGAGCCCTTCAGTCTCATGTCAGAGCCTTCAGAGCCCCTCAGTCTCATGTCAGAGCCTTCAGAGCCCCTCAGTTTCGTGCCAGGGCCTTCAGAGCCCCTCAGTTTTGTGCCAGGGCCTTCAGAGCCCCTCAGTCTCGTGTCAGAGCATTCAGAGCCCCTCAGTCTCATGTCAAGGTCATCAGAGCGTCCCAGTCCCACATCAGGCCCTCAGGGTCTTTTTGTCCTGGATCTGAGCACCTCGCGCTATGTATCTCTCTGCCCGAGCCCGTTAGCCCCGTCTCCAAGCGTGCTCCTCCGGTCTGCCTCGCTTCCAAGCCGTTTACGCAGCCCAGCTTGGTGGATGAGCTGCTAGCTGTCTTATTTGCACGGCTCAGCTTTGGTGATGAGTTATGGGCCATCTCACCCTCGCGGGTTGTTTCCGCTTTCGGGTCTAAGTCGGTCGTGTCGCCTGGTCCCATAGTCGCATCGGTTAGAGGTCTGCCCATGCTTGCAGGGTCTCCTGGGTTTGGGGCTGAGCATGTCATGACACCATCAGCCCCAGTACCAGCACCAGGGTCGTCAACCACAGTACAAGCACCAAGGTTGTCAGTGACTGAGTCTGCGTCAAGGGCATCAACTCCAGTGCCTGCACCAAGGTCATCAGCTCCTATGTCTGCACCGACAACATCAGCTCCTGGATCAGCAGCAAGGTCATCAGTTCCTGTATCAGTGCCCAGGTTGTCTGTCACGGGAGGCACCATGTCAAATCAAGCCTTCATGGGAGGCACCATGTCTAGTCAAGCCTTCACGGGAGGCACCATGTCAAGTCAAGCCTTCATGGGAGGCACCATGTCAAGTCAAGCCTTCACGGGAGGCACCATGTCAAGTCAAGCCTTCATGGGAGGCACCATGTCAAGTCAAGCCTTCATGGGAGGCACCATCTCAAGTCAGACCTCTGTGGGGGCCGTCATGCTAAGTCATGTCCCGGGAGTTATCAAGTCAAGTCGGGCCATCCCGGGGGCCTTCAAGTCAAGTCAGGCCATCATGGGGGCCGTCATGCCAAGCCAAGTCCCGGGAAGTATCAAGTCAAGTCGGGCCATAACGGGGGCCTTCAAGCCAAGTCAAGCCATCCTGGCTGTCATGCCGAGTCAAGCCGTCCCGGCCATCATGTCAAGTCAAGCCGTCACAGCCATCATGCCTAGTCAAGATGTCATGGCCGTCATGAAAAGTCAAGCTGTCACAGCCGTCATGCCAAGTCAAGCCTTCCCGGGAGCAGTCAAGTCCAGTCAAGCTGTCCCGGTGGCCGTCAAGTCAACCCAGGCCGTCCCGGTGGCCGTCAAGTCAAGCCAGGTCGTCCAGGGGGCTGTCAAGTCTCCTGAGGCCGTCTCGGAGGCTGTCAAGTCAAGAGAGGCCACCCAGGAGGCTGTCAAGTTAAGAGGGGACTGCCAGGAGGCCATTAAGCCAAGAAAGGCCTTCTTGATGGCCATCAAGTTCCCTGAGGCTGCCCAGAAGGCCGTCATGTCTTCAAAGGCCTCCCAAGAGGCAGTCAAGCCAAGTCAGGTCTCCCAAGAGGCTGTCAAGCCAAGTCAGGCCGTCAAGTCTTTTGTGGCCCTCCAGAGGGCCGTCAAGTTGCCTGAGGCCTTCCAGGAGGCGGTCAAGTCTCCGGAGACCCTCCAGAAGGTCATGATGTCTCCAGAAGCCTTCCTGGAGGCCGTCAAGTCTCCAGAGACCCTCCAGAGAGCCATCATGTCTCCAGCAGCCGTCCAGGTGGCCGTTCTGTCTCGCCAGGCCTTCCTGGAGGCCCTGTATTCCAGGGGGGCTACTCCAAAGGCGTCTTCGCAGGCAGTCCACCTCCGCCTCCACGTCCACGTCCACCCTCTGGATCTTCAAGGGACCCACTTGACTGGCGGTCCGGACCCTCCGTCCGGCCTCCCACTGCCCACCCGGGTTTGGTGCCAGCGCCCGGAGAGGAAACTACCGGACGTTCCTCGCACCCCTGGGTTTCCTCTCCGGGCGCTGGCACCCGGGTGGGTTTGGGATCCTGTGGACGGACTTCTTGGGGGGGGGGTACTGTCAGGGTGCATGCCCTGCCCTCGGTGTTTTCATTATTTTCACGGCGTCTTGTGGAAGTGGACTTCATTTCCCACAATTCGCCGTGATTTCCAAGATGGTTGCACCCTGTACTCCTGCCGGCTGATCGCGTTGGCGTGGCCTTACGTTATTGGTTTTATTTTTTAGTTAATTACTCCCGCTCGCAGCTGGGGCGTATGTATTTAAGTTCCCGTTTTCCCCCGGTCGCATCGCAGGAGCATTGTTTCACTCTGCGAGTGAACTACAGTCGCGTTCATGCCATGTTTGTATCATCGTCTATGCTATGCTATGCTATGCTACACTAGCGCTACGGATGTTTATGCCATGCCACGCCAAGCCACGCCACGCCACGCCACGCCATGCCACGCTAAGTAATAGCTTCCATTTGGTTTTTTTTCGTGAACTGCTGGGACTTTGTTATCTGTGTTTTGGACTTGTGCCTTGAACCACTGCTAGGCTAACGGTTGCTTTTGGGTGTTCTTTTCGGCTACCAAGCCAGGTTTACTTTCGCTGTGTTTTTTCTGAGTTCAGTATATTGCTCTGTTGGTTTTCAGCTCCTATGCCAGGTTTTGTTTGTAGTTGTTTTTTCTGAGTTACTCTGTTTCAGTTTGTGTTATGGTTTTTTTTGGATTTTGTATCTGTTTTTTGAGGACAAATAAAAATGTTTTATTATTGTCCAACTGGGACCTGCGACTCCGTCCACGCCCACGCCCCAATAACAGGTTCAGCCAGAGGCTGGACAGTTCAGTACTTGACCTGACTCTCATGATCAGACATTTTACGGGGCATCAAGTGCTATCTTACGCACTTCAGTCACCTTTGTTAATAGACTTGTAAGGCGCCTTGCCTGGGGCCTCATTTATAAATGGTGCATATGCCAAAAAATTGGTCAAAAAAACATTCATACCTAAGCATTACTTTGTTTGATGTATTTATTGATTTATTAGAGTATACCAGTTCATTAGCCTATTTTCATATATTGACATTCTTCTTCTTCTTCTTCTTCTTCTTCCCTTTATCAGGGGTCGCCACAGCCAGTTAAACTTTTCCACCTCACCCTGTCCTCTGCATCCTCTATTCTCACCCCAACTCCCTGCATATCTTCATTTACCACAACCATATAACTCCTCTTAGGTCTTCCTCTCCGTCTCTTGCCTGGCAGCTCCATCTCCAACATCCTCCTACCAATATATCCACTATCCCTCCTCTGCACATGTCCAAATCATCTCAGTCTTCCCTCATGAATTTTGTCTCCCAATTTTCTAACCTGTGCTGTCCCTCTGATGATCTCATTTGTAATCCTGTCCATCCTGGACACTCCTAAAGAGAACCTCAACATCTTAAGTTCTGCCACCTCCAGCTCTGCTTCCTGCCTCTTTTTCAGTGCCATGGTCTCTAACCCATACAACAAGGCTGGTCTCACGACTCTCTTATAAATCTTTCCTTTCACTTTTGCTTCATCCCTTTTGTCACACAGCACTCCTGACACTCCTCTCCATCTACTCCATCCTGCCTGTACTCTCTTCTTCACCTCCTTTCCACATTCCCCATTTCCTTGGATAGTTGATCCCAAGTACCTGAACTCCTGTACCTGTGTGTAAATCCACACAGACGCAGTGTAGCTCTGTCTGACCTTCTCTATACTTCTCCATCAGCAGTCTCAAAGCAAAAATTGCATCCATGGTGCTCTTCCTTGGCATGAAACCATACTGTTGTTCACACACTGTCACCTCCTGTCTGAGCCTAGCTTCCAACGCTCTCTCCCGAATCTTCATCGTGTGGCTCATCAACTTTATGCCCCTGTAAGAGCCACAACTCTCTACATCACCCTTCTGCTTGAAAATCGGTACAATTAAACTTTTCCTCCACTCCTCAGGCATACTCTCATTCACCAGAATTCCATTGAATAATCTAGTCAAAAACACCACACCCAGCTCTCCTAGACTTTTCCATATCTCAACCGGTATGTCATCAGGTCCTAATGCCTTTCCATTCTTCATCCTTTTCAAAGCTTTCCTCACTTCATCCTTGCTAATCTTTGCTACATCCTGTTCCACAATTTCTACGCCATCCAACCTTCTTTCCCTTTCATTTTCTACATTCATCAACTCCTCAAAATACTCCTTCCATCTTTCCCTCACCCTCGCCTCACCGGTCAGTACATTTCCATTTCTATCCTTGATCACCCTGACATGCTGCACATCCTTTCCAGCTCTCTCTCTGTCTTGCCAGCAGATACAACTCCTTCTTAACCTGTCATATAACTCATCGTAGGCCTTCTGCTTGGCCTTTGCTACCTCCCTCTTTGCCCTGTGCCGCATCTCCTTGTAGTCCTGCCTACTCTCTTTAGTCCTCTCCATGTCCCATTTCTTCTTTGCTGACCTCTTTCTCTGAATAACCTCCTGCACTTCCTCGTTCCACCACCAGGTTTCTTTTTCATCCTTTGCCTGTCCAGAAGACACACCCAGTACCTTTCTACCTGTCTGTCTAATCACTGTTGCTGCTACTATCCAGTCATCTGGAAGCTCTTTCCTACCACCCAAAGCCTTTCTCAGCTCCTCTCTGAAATCCTCACAACATTCTTCCTTTCTCAACTTCCACCATTTGGTCCTCTGCTCTGCCTTTGTCCTCTTCCTCTTCCTAACCACCAGAGCCATCCTGCACACCACCATCCGATGCTGCCTAGCTACACTCTCCCCACCCACTACCTTACAATCACCAATCTCTTTTAAGCAACCTCTTCTACATAGGATGTAGACTACCTGTGTGGTCCTCCCTCCACTCTTATAGGTCACCCTGTGCTCCTCCTTCTTTTGGAAATATGTGTTAACCACAGCCATTTCCATCCTCTTTGCAAAATACACCACCATCTGTCCTTCTAGATTCCAATCCTTAACACCAAATCTGCCCATCACTTCCTCATCTCCTTTGTTACCTTCACCAACATGACCATTGAAATATGCACCAATCACAAGTCTCTCCTCCCTGGGAATGCCCTCAACCATTTCATCTAGCTCCCCCCAGAATCTCTCTTTCTCCTCTGATTCACAGCCAACTTGTGGTGCATAGCCACTAACAACATTCACCATTACATCCTTGATTTCCAGCTTCAGACATATTATCCTATCTGACACCCTTTTCACCTCAACGACATTCTTTACATAGTCCTCCTTCAGGACCACACCAACTCCATTTTTCTTCCTATACTCGACAATGTCAACCGTGTGGGGCGACTATCTCCGGTAAAAATACAACAAAGATTAAATGTCATCTGCAGGCATGTCGTCCTGAAACTACAGTCAAGCGGTCCGCACCTAAATGGCAAATAAAGTAGGAATTAAAATATGTTTTCAGTTTGCGACTTGGATATATTTGAACTTTGTCTAAAATGTGTTCATATTATCTTTAAGGAGTATTCAGGTAGCATAACTTTTTATACGTTTTATACTGTAATTATTTTTAAATCCATATAGAGCATGCACATATATCTGATCTTCTTATCTTATGTTTAATAAAGCTCATAATATATCATTTATTCTTACTTGATTGAGTTTTTGTGACCACATTACTGTATACTTTTATTATAAGGCATGCATATAGACCTGAGCTTATATCTTTATTAGATCTTATAATATATCATTCATTCCAACTTGCTTCTATTCTAGAATATCAAGTGAATATCCACACCGAGTGTGAAGCAGATCTATGATGGAAATTTTGAGTAATAAACACTTTAATGTATACTTTGTTATTAATGCATGTATGTAGATGTTTAATTTTAAAAAGGAAATGTTAAAAAAGCATTTACGTATTGCAACATTTACATTTCATATTTTAGTCAACTAAAGCTACTGTTTATTTAGTCGACTAAAATGTTATTATAATTAGTCGACGAAAATTAGACAAGCTAAAAACAATTCAGATGACTAAAACTAAATTACATGTTAGTCAGAAAACTATGACTACAACTAAATTAAAATTTGCTGTCAAACTGAGCACTGATGCTAACATATGAGAATATATGTTATATATATATATATATATATATATATATATATATATATATAAACTTTTATATCTCAATTGGTAGCATTCCAAATATTGTATTGAGTTGCATTTGTAACCCAGCATCTGAGAACGCAACCTTCACTGAAGGTGCGTGGGGATTGTAAAACACACACACACACACACACACACACACACACACACACACACACACACACACACACACACATATATATACTTGCACAATCAGTGGCTGACCAAATACTTTTTCGCTCCACTGTGTGTGTATATATATATATATATATATATATATATATATATATATATATACACACACAGTGGGGCGAAAAAGTATTTCTGAACAATCAGTGGCTGACCAAATACTTTTTCGCCAAAAAGTATTTGGTCAGCCACTGATTGTGCAAGTTCTCCTACTTAGAAAGATGAAGGAGGTCTGTCATTTTCATCATAGATTCACTTCAACTATGAGAGACAAAATGAGAAAGAAAATCCCAAAAAGGAAATCACAGTGTAGAATTGTAAGGAATTTAATTGTAAATGATGGTGGAAAATAAGTATTTGGTCACCCACAAACAAGCAAGATTTCTAGATCTCACAGACCTGTAACTTTTTTTCTGTCCTCCACTCATTACCTGTATTAATGGCACCTGTTTGACTTTGTTATCTGTATAAAAGACACCTGTTCACAGCCTCAAACAGTCAGACAACAAACTTAACCATGGCCAATACCAAAGAGCTGTCGAAGGACAACAGGAAGAAAATTGTAGACCTGCACCAGGCTGTGAAGAGTGAATCACGAGGACCGAAGCCCAGTTCAGCCAGACCGCCCACTCGACACTCCCGGCTAACGGACAAGGCAGGCAGGCCAGACATGACTCCAGACTCCGGCCCCAGTGACCCAAGCCATGCATCCCGGTCTAAATCTAGTCAAAAGCCTGTGTAAATAGGTATGTCTTTAGCCTAGACTTAAAACTTTGGAGAGTGTCTGAATCTCGAACGAAAGTGGGAAGTTTATTCCATAGTTGGGGGGCCATGTATGAGAAAGCCTTTCCCCCGGCTGTGACTTTTTTAATTCTAGGAACTAAAAGAAGTCCTGCACGCTGCCAACGAAGTAGACGAGTTGGATTGTAAAACTCTAAGAGTTCACTCAGATAATATGGGGCCAGGCCATGTAAAGTGTTACGACCCAGTCTAGGGTTAGGGGCCGCAACATGTGTAATGTTAACGTTCTTGTTTCGGTGAGAGAATGGCTGGACCAGAACTAAGGCGGAACTAACAGTGCTTAGGACAACAGGGAAGGTATTTACAACAGACGTTTGACACAATTAATCCGTGGTGCAAAAATAACATACACAACAACCGCCCGGCGGGGACAACGACAAGGGAAGGGACAACCAACTACACTACCAGAATTTACAGAATCAACAGCACACTTGAGCCAGAACCCGAACATATGCGCACCGACTACACACAGACACAGACAGAAATGTAGCGAAGTGAGCCAACAGCGAGGCTCCCGAACGAACACCGAGCAGGGCTTTGACAGCTGGTGCGCCCGCCTCCACGCGTAGATCCGCCAATGTCATTGGTTGCCGCGCTCCGCTGACAACGCGATCCATTGGCCGGTCTTCACCCTTGCCTCCATGCGGTACAGAGATCCATTTCTTTGGGGGACCTGTCACAGTGATAGTAGGAGGGACAGAACACAGCATGCAGAACTCTTTGCGCCCGCCTCCAAGCATAACACCCCCACCCACAGAACAAAACCTCTACAGGAGGTTTTACTTTACGAACTAAACACAAACCAACCAAAACTAGCCGCTGCCCCGTGAAAGTGCATCAGCCACCAGGTTGTCACGTCCGCGCTTGTGCCTTATGTCAAGGTTATATCCCTGCAAGATCAATGACCAGCACATTAAGCGCTGATTGGCATTTGCCATTCTCTGCAGGAAAAGTAACGGGTTGTGATCAGTATAAACCTGAATGGGATCAGCACTACTACCTAAGTATACTTCGAAGTGTTGTAAAGCAAGCAACAACGCTAGGGCTTCCTTTTCAATGGTGCTATATGAAAGCTGATGCTTGAGAAACTTCTTGGAGAAGTAACAGATCGGATGATCAATTTGCCTGTCATCTTCCTGAATTAGAACCGCACCTGCACCGGTCCCACACGCGTCGACCTCTAATTTGAACGGACGATCAAAAACGGGTGCAGCCAAAACAGGTGACTCACTGAGAAGTGTCTTCACTGCTGAAAAAGCGTTTTGAGCATCCGTTGACCAGATAAATGGGGTGTTGGCGCGCAGCAAGTTGGTAAGGGGATTTGCAAGCACAGAAAAATTTCTGCAAAAACACCTGTAATAATCCGCCATGCCCAAGAACCTCCGCAGTTCCCTTTTAGTAGTGGGCGCCGGAAAATTCTGGATGGCATACATCTTGGCATCCAGCGGTTTAACTTGCCCGTTTCCTACTATTTTCCCAAGGTAAGAGATGAGTCCCTTGCCAAAATCACACTTGTCTAAGTTCAACACTAGATTCGCCTCTTTTAGCTGGACGTAAACGGATTCTAACACAGACAAATGTTGTTCCCACGTGTCGGTGTAAACGACCACATCATCAAGATAGGCCGTACAATTTGTTATCCCTGATAGTACGGTATTCATTAAGCGCTGAAACGTAGCTGGGGCATTCCGTAATCCAAATGGCATAACTGAGTACTGTAAAAACGAATCCGGGGTGACAAAAGCAGAAATCTCAGATGCGCGCACTGTGAGGGGCACTTGCCAATAACCTTTCAACAGGTCCAGTTTGGTCACGTACTTGGCGGAGCCTACCCGGTCTACACAATCCTCCATTCTGGGCAACGGGTATGAGTTTGTCAACGCATTCACTTTCCTGAAGTCAGTGCAAAAACGATAAGTACCGTCTGGCTTAGGTACTATAAGGCACGGTGATGACCAAGGACTGGTACTAGGAAGGGCAAGGCCATGCTGGATTAGATAATCTGTCTCCTGCTTGAGAATGGCTCGTTTAGTTGGGTTGACCCGATACGGGTGCTGTTTGACTGGTGGGTGTTCCCCCACGTCAACATCATGGCACAGCACTGAGGTTCGTTTCAGTGTATCAGAAAAGAGGTCGGGAAATGAATGAATCAAACGTTCAAGGTCTCGCCTGTGAGTCGGATCTAATTGTGCCAGTTTCGCATCTAGATCCTCTAGAGCGACAGAGTTCTTCAAACGGGTGTACGGTAGTACGTAGCAACCTAAGCAGAGGTCATCAGACTCTGGTGAGTATTCGGAAACTGCTAACTGAGTAACGGCTGCCACAGCTGACGACTCGAGTGGCGCCTGTGGCGAACAAGCTTCATAAAGCTTTAGCAGGTTAATATGACAAATGCGTGTCTTCTTCCTACGATCGGGTGTCAGAATTACATAGTTGACATCGCTTATCTTTTCCTTAACTCGGTAGGGTCCGGCGAAACGCACGTGAAGTGCTGAGCCAGGAACTGGAAGTAACGCCAGCACCGAGTCACCAACTTGGAGAGTCCGGTGACTGCGGCCCGATCAAAGTACGCTTCATTTTATCCTGAGCTAGCGATAACGAGCGAGCGGCTACTTGCCGAGCAGCACTCATTCTTTTCCTTAAAGCACTCACATACTCCAGAACTGGTTTCGTCTTATCCGGTCGATCAGGTTTTAGCCATTGCTCTTGGAGTGCCTTAAGCGGCCCACGAACTATGTGTCCGAACATAAGCTCTGACGGACTAAAGCCAATGGAGTCCTGTACTGCATCTCGAATGGCAAATAACAGAAAAGGAACCCCTTCGTCCCAATCTCCTCCATTTTCACAACAAAAGGTACGCAACATATTCTTAAACATTTGATGAAAACGTTCGAGCGCTCCCTGTGACTCCGGATGGTACGCACTAGACACACAGTGGGAAATTGCCAGTTCTTTCATTACCTGGGCAAACAAACGGGACATAAAATTCGACCCCTGATCGGACTGAACAATTTTTGGCAACCCAAACGTAGTGAAAAATTTGATCAGAGCCCTAACAACTACGCGTGAACGTAGGGTGCGGATGGGAATTGCTTCAGGGAATCTAGTGGCGGCACACATGACAGTTAACAAATAGTTGTTTCCGGAGCGAGTTTTCGGCAATGGGCCCACACAATCAATCATGATACGTTCAAATGGTTCGGACATAACTCGAATTGGTCGAAGCGGGGCGGGTTTAATTATCTGGTTTGGTTTACCAACCAGCTGACAAGCAAGACAGGTGCGGCAGTACCTTGTGACATCAGACTTTAACCCTGGCCAGAAGAAGTAGCGGAGAACACGTTGATATGTCTTCCGAACTCCAAGGTGACCGGAACAAGGATGGTCATGGGCTAGACCGAGAACTTGCAACCGGAGTGGCTGAGGCACTACCACCTGGTGTACATCATAACAGTCATCTGAAAAGGAACCAGAAGGAGACCACCGCCTCATTAGCAATTCACTATCTATATAGTACCCATGGAAAGGTTTAGTCGTGTCAGGATTCCTAGCTAATTCAAAATGCTGCAGAGTTACATCGACCTTTTGAGCCTCCACAAGTTCCTTCCGAGTGACCCACGATTGGTCATTCATTCTATCAGCAACAGGAAAAGACAATTTTCTATCCTCTACGTCAACCACGGGACTATGGGACAGCGGGTTTTCTTTAACAAAGAGAGTGTCATCCAAAGTGACCATATCAGGGCATTTTTTCTTCATGGCGCGAGTCAGCACACAGGAAGGAAAAATGTCCAGCTCTGTATCGTCTGTGTCCAAAACTGGTTTGGCAACAACTTCGGGAACAGTAAACAGTCTAGCCCCTGCCAAGTCGTTTCCTAGAATAAGGGAAACACCACTGACAGGGAGTTGCGGCCGAATAGCAACTTTTGCTTGCTGGGTAAGGTTAGGCAACTCTAAGACTACATTATGTAAGGGTGCACGAATGATACCCATCCCCACCCCCTGAAGTAAGACGTCACTGCCACAGTAACTGTCCGCTGAAAAAGGTAGCACAGTATCCAACATTAGTGATTGGGCTGCCCCAGTATCTCTTAAGATAGACACATGCTGTTTCCCCTGAACTCCTGGGAGTGACACATAACCTGTGAACGTAAAGGGTTCAAAGGTAGGCTCTACGTCACCCACCATGGGTGGACCCAACGGACTAGACCCATTCTCTTGAGCAATAAATGTAGTCACCTTCCTAACTGGTGTACGTTCATTCTTCTTCTTCAAAACGGGACAATCCACGATCAAATGGCCTGACTCATGACAATAAAAACACCTCCTCGGTTCTGAATTGTCACTCCTTAAAGTGCTGAGTTTAGCACGTGAACGAACCTGTATGTACGAACTGTTTTTAGCTGTGGTATTACTGAAAACAGTTTTGTGAGTGAGCGCAAACTCGTCAGCAAGTGTCGCCGCTTGTGACAAGACCGACACCTTCTGTTCATTTAAGTAAACCACAAGTGGGTCAGCTAAACACTTCTTAAATTCCTCAATTAGGATTAATTATTTTAATTCTTCGAAAGTCATTACATTACTGGCGGAACACCATTTATCAAATAAGTTAGCTTTCTCACGAGCAAATTCCGTAAAGGTCTGACTCAGGCGTTTCTCAGCGTCCCTGAATCTCTGCCTGTAGGCCTCAGGCACCAGCTCATAAGCCCTCAACACTGTTGCCTTCACAACCTCATAATCCATACTCTGACTAATGGACAATGCAGAACAAACCTCCTGAGCTTTACCTACGAGTTTACACTGAAGTAACAGAGCCCACAAACGTTTTGGCCAATTTAAAGTTAGAGCTATCCATTCAAAGATAGGAAAATAAGCATCCACCTCATTTTCTTTGAATGGCGGGACCAAGCCAATGTGTTTGCTCACGTCGGTGCTCCGGGACAATATCGATGTTGGCTCTGGCGGCAGCTCTGGAGGCAATGCAACCAAAGGAATGGGAGGGGTGGCTTCGACTGGATCCTGGACCCGATCAGTCACCGCTCCGCCGGTGACCCTTGGTGCGATCTTCACCGCATGAAGTTCCAACTCCCGGAAACGGATCTCCTTCTCGGCGTCCAGCTCCAATTTTTGTATTGCCAACCTCACCTCCATCTCAGCCTGATGAGCCTTTTCCTTCTCTTCTGCCTCCACACGTAGCCGTGCCAACCGAAATCTGTACTCGGACGTCCTAGGAGACACCGTAGATGGTGAGTCACACAAAGGCAAGGTTTGCGCTACCCGAGGTGAAGCTTCTGTTCTATCAACCGGCGAGGTTTGTAACTCCATTTCACCAGACCCCACGGTGGTGTCCGCCATAGTATCCATAGCTAAAATATTTAACTCTACTAGCCTGTCCCCAACCAACTGTCGAATATCCTTCTTAAGCATCTGCCGTGAAACGGAAATCCCAAAATGTTTAGCCAACTCACACATGTCATATATTAAGCTGTTCCCAAGTAGGGCAACGCACAAATTCGGTCAGTTTAAACCCAGCGACAGCCATCCTCTATAAAAAACACTATATATAGTTATACCTATACCGACAACACAAAAAGAAATAGCAGGCAGAGGACAACCAAAAAAAAAAAGAATGAAAAACCAGCTAGGCGACACGAACGGGAGCGTACTATGCCCATATAAATAAGAGAACTCAAAAAGAGCACCCAAGACGAACATCACTAGAGGGATCCCAGATGAGCCCCCATTTAATGTTACGACCCAGTCTAGGGGTTAGGGGCCGCAACATGTGTAATGTTAACGTTCTTGTTTCGGTGAAAGAATGGCTGGGCCAGAACTAAGGCGAAACTAACAGTGCTTAGGACAACAGGGAAGGTATTTACAACAGACATTTGACACAATTAATCCGTGGTGCAAAAATAACATACACAACAACCGCCCGGCGGGGACAACGACAAGGGAAGGGACAACCAACTACACTACCAGAATTTACAGAATCAACAGCACACTTGAGCCAGAACCCGAACATATGCGCACCAACTACACACAGACACAGACAGAAGTGTAGCGAAGTGAGCCAACAGCGAGGCTCCCGAACGAACGCTGAGCAGGGCTTTGACAGCTGGTGCGCCCACCTCCACGCGTAGATCCGCTAACGTCATTGGTTGCTGCGCTCCGCTGACATCGCGATCCATTGGCCAGTCTTCACCCTTGCCTCTATGCGGTACAGAGATCCATTTGTTTGGGGGACCTGTCACAGTGATAGTAGGAGGGACAGAACACAGCATGCAGAACTCTTTGCGCCCGTCTCCACGCGTAACAAGAGCTTTATAAGTTATAAGAAGTCTCTTGTAATCAATGCGGAGTTTGACTGGTAACCAGTGCAGTGATGATAGAACAGGAGTGATATGATCAAAATTTCTAGTTCGAGTTAGCACTCGGGCAGCTGCATTCTGAACTAACTGAAGTTTATTTATAGATTTACTAGAGCATCCAGTAAGTAAGGCGTTACAGTAATCCAACCTTGAGGTTATAAACGCATGAACAAGTTTTTCTGCATCATTAAAAGAGAGGATATTTCTAAGTTTAGCGATATTACGTAATTGAAAGAAAGCTGCTAATGTGCGCATCCAAGGAGAGATCTGAATCAAATGTGACCCCTAAGTTTTTTACAGACGGACTGGGCAATACTGGACAGCCATCTAGATTTAGGATAGATGTAGCCAACCTGTCTCTCACAGCCTTGGGTCCCACTAATAGAACCTCAGTTTTATCTGAGTTAAATAAGAGAAAATTAAATAACATCCAATCTTTTATTTCCTTTAAATACAGTCCTCGATTTTGTTGATTGTAAGGCTTGTCATTAGGTTTGGCTGATATGTACAACTGTGTATCATCTTTTTTTTTTTTTGCATAGCAGTGGAAACTAATTGCCATGTTTTTTTACGAATAACTGAGCGCCTAGTGGCCAGCATGTACAGAGAGAATAAAAGCAGGCCAAGCACTGACCCCTGAGGCACGCCATACTTCACTTTTGAGAGCTTAGACCTTAGATTATTTATATGAAACAAAACTGGTACCCGGTCAGTAGGATTTAAACCAAGAAAGTGCTGATCCCTTAATACCTACAGTATTTTCTAGTCTGTTTAGTAAAAACATCATGATCTATAGTGTCAAATGCTGCACTTAAATCTAACAGAACAAGAAAAAGAGACACATCCCTTATCTGAGGAGGGACATTAACAAGTCATTTAGTACCCTAATTAATGCTATTAATGCTGTTTCAGTAATATGATGGGGCCTGACTGAAGCCAGACTGAAATGTTTCATAAATACCATTCCTTTGGAGGTAACTGCAGAGCTGCTGATAGAAACGGCTTTTTCTAAGATTTTGGACAGAACTGTTAGATTTGAAATTGGTCTATAATTAGATATCACACAAGGGTCAAGATTGGCTTTTTTAATCAGTGGTTGATAATAACGGCAAGACTTAAAGGATTTGGGCACATAAACTAAGGTAAGGGGATGAATTTTTTAAATAACTAACACCTGGGCTCTATAACACATATAGGTATATACTTCTTTGAGTAGACGATTGTAGGAATTGGATCTAAATAAGCATGTTGATGACTTAGACGAGGATGATCAGTGTGGATAGTTTCAGTATTAGTAATTGGGGTAAGGGTGGGTTGGGTAAAGGAATTCAAAAATCTTGATTTTACAGCTCAATTAAACAGATGTCTTCACTAGTGCTGCATCTGGAAGGTTGCTGAACAGTTTGGTGATGTGATGAGCATTGAGTTTTATGCCTAAGGTTTTTCTTTCTATCTTATCATTAAAGAAAGTCATAAAATCATTACTGTAAAATTACACAGAATGAGGAGAGTTTCACTTTCTGTGGGGTTTTTAGTTTTTGTTCATTTGGAGACTGTATAAAAGAAAGAAATCTTGTATTATTCTTATTTTTTTCTCTATGATTGAAGAGAAGTATGCAGCTTTAGCTTTAAGTGAGGGCATGCTTATACTCTGACCATGCTGTCCTCCCAAGCAATCCTAAACCACCTTCAATTTTACTGTGTCTCCACTTGCGCTCTAGATGCCGTGTTCTTTGCTTTAAGGTACGGATTGTGGTCATTATACCATGGTGGCTGAGCCGTTTTTTTCCCTAATACGTTTTTGACTCTAGCAGGGGCAGTCGTGTTTTCAGGGTTTGAGCGAAGCACACCTTCTAATGCTTCATTTACATACTCAAGATGAATGATCTCTGTAGGTGTATTAAATTTCAAGTCTGGTAGGTTTTTAACAAACGCCAGCTGGAGAGTAGCAGATGTGATAGTGCGCTTTGGTGTGATAACGAGGCAGAAGGATTTTTATTTATTAGAGGATAGCTCTCAAATACTAAAAGATAGTGATCTGAAATCGAATCACTTTGCGGGAAAACATCAAGGTTATCTATATTGATACCAAAATGTTAATATTTAGATCTAAAGTATGATTACAGCGGTGGGCTGGACCCATCACATTCTGAGTGATACCCATGGATTCTAAGATGGACTCGAAAGCAATTTTAAGTGGATCCTGCTCATTGTCAAAGTGAATATTGAAATCACCTACAATTAAAGCCTTATCTGTTGACAGTAGTAAGCAGGAAAGAAAGTTAGCAAATTCCTGAAGAAATTCTGGACTCTGGACCAGAAGGTCCATGGTTTAAATCCTTGTTCAAGGACCCAACAGTGGCAACTCTGCCAAGCTGCCACTGTTGGGTCCTTGAGCAATTGAACAATTGCTTGGATTGTTAGACTGTACCAATTGTAAGCTGCTCTGGATAAGGGCGTCTGCTAAATGCTGTAAATGTAAATGTAATGTAAATGTTGTAACATAAAGTGTTATACTGTAATTAGTTTGTTTGTTGTCACCATTTTAGACACCAGTTTTTGTCCTCCTTCCCACCATACCTCCCACACCAGCATATAGATCACCATCATTAAATAAGAACCCATCCTGTGCACCTGCGATCCCTGGATCAAATCACACTCTGAGTGACACGACCAGCGCACACAGCACTGACAAGCACAGTTCACACCAACATGTGACCATATCTTGCTTCACTTTAGAGCTTCCCTCAACCCCTCATCCTTTCATTTATTGAGTGAGAATACTTTCTATGTGAGAGCATAATGTACTTCTGTTGTACTTATGACTCAAGCAGGTACTTCACAAGTAAGCAGGGAAGTGAGAACTATGCAGAAAGTGTGAAACAAGAGCAAGGCTGTGAGGAGCAAAGCAAGAAACAAAGATGCAGTGTTACGGTTCACGTGGGGTGAACCGTGGCAGATGAGGAGGAGGACACAGGTGCAGGTGTGTCTAAGTGAGTGTATGTGTGTGTGAGGGTGCAGAAAAACCCTCCATGAAACTCAAAACTTAAAAAGGGAAAATAAGGAAGCTGAACCTGAGAAACAAGCAGTAGGAATTGAACTCTGGTTGCTGGCGTCAGGGTTGGACACGCTACCACAGCACGAGGTCCTAATATGTAGTTCTTGTTTCTACCCTATAGTTGCTTAAATGTCTTGATTCTCTGTGCTCACCAGCTTCATTTTGCTTGGTTTAACATACAATGGGTCTTGAAAGTTTGTGAGACCTTTAGAACATCTATATTTCATCATTTCGGAAAAAATATATTCTAAAACATGATCAGATTTATACACAAGCCAAAAAACTAGATAAAGAGAACCCAGCTAAAAAAATGAGACAAAAATACTATTCTTGGTCATTTATTTCTTGAGAAAATTGATCCAGATGTTAATTATATTTAAGTGGTAAAAGTATGTGAATCTTTGCTCTCAGTATCTGAAGTGACCCCATTCTGCAGCAATAATTGCAACTAAACGTGTACAATAACTATTAATCAGTCCTACATATCAACTTGCAGGAATTTGGCACATGGGATATTGGTGGGTTTCCTCACATGAATTGCTTAGTTCAGGTCCTTCCACATTTCTATTGGATTTCTATTGGAATTAGATGTGCTTATGTGTTTATGGTCATTGTCTTTTGGTGCATCATCCACTTTCCTTTCAAATCAAATTCAAGGACAGATGCATGACATTTTCCTTTAAAATTTGCTGGTATTTATCAGAATTCACTATTTCATCAATAATAGCAAGCCACCCTTGAGAGAGAAACCACCATGACCCAAGTTTTAAAGATGGAATAAGGTTTTATTTTTACCTTTTTCCAGACATAACACTTCTCATTTAAAACAAAGCGTTCTGTTTTGGTTGGTGTCATCTCTGCACACAAAATTTTTCCACTAGCCTTCTGGCTTGTCTATGCAATCTTTGCAGATGGGACAGTTTTTGGAATGCAGAATTCAATTTTCGGCAGCTATTACGCAAGTATCCTAATGGCAAAAAATGGCTAATTGGTTGTTATAGAAACATTTCTAATTGTGTTAGTACAGTTGAACCCTGTTATTCTGTTCAATTAAGCAAGCATGCAGTGATGCTGCAGTCTTATTAACAAAATAATGGGTCATACAGGAAAATAAAAAGAACAGGTTTGATTGGATGAAATAAGACTTTTCTGTGATTAGCTGTCATGGTATGTGATTCATCTGCAGCTGCTGTTTTGAAATTGTTTACTGCCAGGGGCCCCCCAAGGCGGAGACTTTCTGGATAACATATTAGCGGGTTATGGAAAAGGTCATGAGACGTCAGCGTATTATTCTATGATGACTCAAAACTCAGGCAAAAGTACTTCACTGGCCCTTATGAAGATATGGGAAAGGGACCTGAATCAATCAATGAAGGAAGACGAATGGGATAGGATTTGTAGAAATATCAAAATAATGTCCAGGGATGTACGGATAAGAACTTATCCAATTTAAAATAATACAGCGCTTTTTATTGGACTCCTCCAGATTATTATAAAATGGGGCTAAAAGACACGCCAATTGGCTGGAGATGCGGAGTGGAAAATGGCATCTGTTCATGCGTTGTGGTCCTGTGAGAAAAGTCCCAGGAATTTTGGGATAAAAATATGCAACATTCCTTTCTGACATTTTAGATATCCAGATTCTGTTTTAGCCCTAGGTTGTTTGTTTCTGGGTGGACGACTCAGTCCTCACAGTAAGAAGCAAATACACCGGGAGATTGATTCAAACCAGTGTTATGGTGGGTAGGCAGATTTTGCTCAGAAGATGGAAGTTTGAAGGGGTTCCACCAATTAGAGAATGGGAAGAAGAAATGGCCAGAGTGGCAGCATTTGAAAGGTTGTCATATAGACAGTCAGGACAAATGAATGAATATGGGAAAAAATGGGGGAAATATTTGGATTTCCTAGAGGGTACAGGAAACTAATACCAGTGGAGAGACGCAAGTTTGATTGACTTATTTATTTTCTTGTCACTTTTTTTTATTATTATTATTATATTTTAGCTTTTTATTTTTCATCCAGTCCCCCACTTTCTTTTCCTTTTTTTTTTATTTTTCACATATATACTGTTGTTATTGTATTCCATCTATCCCCTTGGGGGGTGGGGGGTGGGGGGAGAAGTGTCAGGGGTTTGTTATATAATATTGTTTGCTGTTATAATTGATGTACATTTTGTGTGAATTTGTGAAATAAAAAAGTGTTAATCATAAAAAAGAAATTGTTTACTGCAAAGCTAGCATATGCCTCAACAATGACATATGCAATTGTAAACATATAGCAGCTTCTTCTACAGTTCAGAAAGTCAGCTACAGGTGTTGACAATGTTCTATAGGACATATAAATACATAGTGGTTATATTAATGGTTTGAAATGGAATGGGTTATTGGAGATAATGTAGTCTTGTTTCATAAACGTGGCACTATTTTCATAAAATAATTTCAGTGTTATAATTATTAAAGTTTGATTGTTTGATATGTTTAACCAGGTAAAGTCATTTTAGAAGCAGCACCGTTGAGAGGAAACAGAAACCACTTCTGCTATAATTCTTAAACTCACCAGACATACATTTACACCCCATACTAAGCAGGTCCATATTTGGTCAGATGTACAGATAATGAAAGTGTCTGACCTCATCCATCTCCCATGAGAGTATGAGGAAGCTAGTGTATTAAATAAGTCATAGAAGAAATCTGTGTAACAGGCCTCTTATTCAGCAACAATGTATTATTGTGAGGGGTTACAGTTGCTTATAATTGTAACATCCTGACCAGGTTCTTATAGACTTTATTATTCCACTTGATCCTCCTATATTTCCTTCTTGAGATTGTTTTTGTGTGTTTATGTGCAAGGAGATATGTGTCTCATGATAGTTATATCATATCAGCTCGACTGCATGTAAATATTTGACTGGTCCTAATGAAGAGAGTGAATGAAATTAAGTGAAAAAAGGAAGTTAGGATACTTTTTGTTATGGTACCATGGTCAGGACTGGGATATAAAGTATCAGTGTCTGTCCAACATCAATACTATCAGTGCTAAAGGTAAAGACAATGGAATCTGACACTGACACATGCATACAGTACATAATGAAAATAACCCAGTTTCACAGGACAGGATTGAAAGGATCCTTAAAAAAGACAATAAGAGGTTTAAAATGAGTGTATCCTGACACAGAAAATCATGTGCTTTTTGAGGTCAACTGTATTAAATCCACCACAGAGAAATCCTGTGTCATAAGTTACAGTGCTTCGCCCTTAAAGAATAGTAAAACACTGTAGAACAAAATAGAGGAATGAAGATTAATGGCCTGATGGACACTATGCTGATATATGCAATGAATATGTAATTGGGTTCAGCATTTTTTTTTTTACTTAAGGTTTGATTACTTTGGCTGTTTTTTGCAGAAGGATTCTTCCACTAGGATGAAAAATGGAAATGCCAACTCATACCACAAGGGAAAGCTATGGATTGCTATTGCTTTGCAGTAAAGTACAAAACACCAGGGCAATACGCACAATGTTCAATCACATATTGTCCAGATTCCTTATTTCATCATTTATATGGAGATTTGAATGCATTTTTTTCAGGAGGATATTATTATCAGTAAACTAACATTAGGAGTAATACACTACATAGCAATCACTTTACATCCATGTGTCCTTGTTGAACATGTAATTCCAACACCATTACAGAATTTGTCACTCTTTGCCAATATGACAGCCTCCACCCTTCTGGGAAGGCTTCCACCACATTTTGGCCATGACTATGGTAATTTGCTTCAGCCATAAGCAGGGCTTAAATTGTGGAAGGGTTCAGCAGAGCTCCTCTAAACTGAACTCCAGCAGCTCAGCATAAGCAAAAGATAAAATAGGGTTTAATCTAAAATGATCCCATACCAACATAAACAGAGCTCTATATGCAGAGTGGAAATACACCATTCATATTCATCCAATGCACTACATATCCAGTAGTAACTCATTCCGACTTAACTAAAGGGCTAATTGTGTATTTTAGAATGACATAATGAGTCCTCCTGGGTATTTTTTGTTTTTATTTTGGCTGAAACTAAACCAGAAAATGCCAAAAGTTATTGGAAGCTACACTTGTCTGAACCTGGCATGGGCTCCATTTTGGCAATCTAATACATGGTAAAGTGTGTTAAAAGGCAGGAGTATGACAGAGGACAGCCTATGACTGAGCTCTGAGTCCTTCTGGATGAAGACAAATAAAATTACCCACCACCTTCCCAAGTGGTTGGTAAGCCTGCAGTTGTCCTTGTACAGTTCAGAAATACAGATACAACTCCAAATCAGAAAAACATTGGGACGGTAAATAAAACGCAAAAACAAAACAAACAAACAAACAAAAAAAATGCAGTGTTCCTTACAAGCTTTGATTTTTATTTTATTGCAGACAGTATGAAACCAAGATATTTCATGTTTTTTTCTCCTCAACTTTTTTTTCATTTGTTAATAAACATCCATGCATGTACAGTAGTGCTTGAAGGTTTGTGAACCCTTTAGAATGTTCTATATTTTTGCATAAATGTGACCTAAAACATCATCAGATTTTTCTAAAGTAGATAAAAAGAACCCAGTTAAACAAATGAGACAAAAATATTATACTTTGTCATTTATTTATTGAGGAAAATGATCCAATATTACATATTAGTGAGTGGCAAAAGTATGTGAACCTTTGCTTTCAGTATCTGGTGTGACCCCTGTGCAGCAATAACGGCAGCTAACGTTTCCTTCCTGTAACTGTTTGATCAGTCCTGCACACCGGCTTGGAGGAACTTTAGCCCATTCCTCCGTACAGAACAGCTTCAGCTCTGGGATGTTGGTGGGTTTCCTCACATTAGCTGCTCGCTTCAGGTCCTTTCACAACATTTCTATTGGATTAAGATCAGGACTTTGACTTGGCCATTCCAAAACATTAACTTTATTCTTCTGTAACCATTCTTTGGTAGAACAACTTGTGTGCTTAGGGTCACTGTCTTGCTGCATGACCCACCTTCTCTTGAGATTCAGTTCATGGACAGATGTCCTGACATTTTCCTTTAAAATTCTCTGATATAATTCAGAATTCATTGTTCCATCAATGATGGCAAGCCGTCCTGGCCCAGATGCAGCAAAACAGGCCCAAACCATGATACTACCACCACCATGTTTCACAGATGAGATAAGGTTCTTATGCTGGAATACAGTGTTTTCCTTTCTCCAGACATAACGCTTTCCTTTTAAACCAAAAAGTTCTATTCTGGTTTCATCCGTCCATAAAACATTCTTCCAATAGCCTTCAGGCTTGTCCACGTGATCTTTAGCAAACTGCATGTTCTTTTTAGAGACCAGTGGCTTTCTCCTTGCAACACTGCCATGCACACCATTGTTGTTCAGTGTTCTTCTGATGGTGGAAAATTAACATTAGCCAATGTGAGAGAGGTCTTCAGTTGCTTAGAAGTTACCCTGGGGTCCTTTGTGACCTCACCAACTATTACACACCTGGCTCTTGAAGTGATCTTTGTTGGTCGACCACTCCTGGGGAGGGTAACAATGGTCTTGAATTTCCTCCATTTGTACACAATCTGTCTAACTGTGGATTGGTGGAGTCCAAACATTTTAAGCGATGGTTTTGTAACCTTTTCTAACCTGATGAGCATCAACAATTGTTTTTCTGAGGTTCTCAGAAATCTCCTTTGTTCGTACCATGATACACTTCCACAAACATGTGTTGTGAAGAGCAGACTTGATAGATCCCTGTTCTTTAAATAAAACAGGGTGCCCACTCACACCTGATTGTCGTCCCATTGATGGAAAACACCTGACTAATTTCACCTTCAAATTAACTGCTAATTCTAGAGGTTCACATACTTTTGCCACTCACTCACTCATTTTCCTCAATAAATAAATGACTAAGTATAATATTTTGTCTCATTTGTTTAACTGGGTTCTCCTTATCTACTTTTAGGACTTGTGTGAAAATCTGATGATGTTTTAGGTCATATTTATGCAGAAATATAGAAAATTATTCACAGGATTCACAAACTTTCAAGCACCACTGTAGCTCAGTGAAGACTCTTAATCTAATTATTGGCAACTAGAAGAGGAACATCCCGCAAGATGTGATACAAAATCAGTCCTTCAATATAACACGAGGAACCCAAAGTGTATACTTACAAGTGTAGTTAAAGTTTAATACATAAAACATCGCGGCAGATGACACTGCATCAAGAACCATCATTTATCAATAGCTGATATAACCACATGGGACCGGGATTACTTTGACAACCCTTCCTCATGCATTAGAATATGGAGTTACATTCACAAATGTCACTTTACTGCGCAAAAAGATGCCTTTTGTTAACCATGTCCAGAAGTGGTGTCGACTTCTCTGGGCTCGAGAGTCATCACACAGTGGAAATGTGTATTGTGGTCAGACGAATCAGTATGTCAGATTTTTTTTTTTAATAAATGGATGCCATGTGCTGGACCAAAGACAAATTGAACCATTCAGACTGTTTTCAGTTACAAGTTCAAAAGCCAGGGTTTGTCATAGGATGGTGTCGTGTCAGTGTCCTTAGCAAAGGTCATTTACAGTTCTGAGATGGCAGCAGTACTGCAGAAAAGTACACTGAAATTTTAGAGCAACATAAGCTGCCTTCAAGGTGATATCTTTTCCAGGGATGTCCATGCATTTTTCAGCAAAACAATGCAAAACAAATCACATCAGAAAAAGTTCTGAAATATGCAATACCTTCGAACCTTGAGAAACATTCAATAATTTCTGTCATGTATTTGTTGATACTGTCTATATAGTCTGGTTATTTCTTTGTGGTATATGTGCTTTCAGAGTCTGTTTATTGGCTAGTTCAATAAACACGAGGAATGAAATACTGCACTACCAACAACTTACAGTTGTCAAGGGCAGTTCGAGCAGGGCAGAAATTATTGAATGTTACTGAAGGATTCAGTGTCACCCATTCTTATTTGTTAATTTTACTTATTTGCTTGGTAGCAATGAGTATGCAGTGGTGCTTGGAACCCTTTAATATTTCTTATGCATAAATATGACCTAAAACATCATCAGATTTTCACACAAGTCCTAAAAGTACATAAAGAGAACCCAGTTAAACAAATGAGACAAAAATATTATACTTGGTCATTTATTTATTGAGGAAAATGATCCAATATTACATATTAGTGAGTGGCAAAAGTATGTGAACCTCTAGGATTAGCAGTTAATTTGAAGGTGAAATTAGAGTCAGGTGTTTTCAATCAATGGGATGACAATCAGGTGTGAGTGGGCACCCTCTTTTTATTAAAAGACCAGGGATCTATCAAGTCTGCTTCTTCACCACAGCAAGCATTTTTATTTCTATGTCGGTCGCTTAGCATGAGCAAAGGAGAAGGACCTGAGGACCTCTTTCCTAGAAGTCTTGATTCTCTCCAGGCTGGAAAGGTTACAAAACAATCCCTAAAATGTTTGGACTCCACACAATCCACAGTCAGCCAGACTGTGTACAAATTGGAGGAAATTCAAGATCACTGTTACTCTCGGCCCAGTAGTGTTCACCCCGCCACCTATCCTCCAAGAGCAAGGCGTGTAATAGTTGGTGAGGTTCACAAAGGAGCCCAGGGTAACTTCTAAGCAACTGAAGGCCTCTCTCACATTGCTACTGTTTAAGTTCATAAGTCCACCATCAGAAGAACACTGAACACACAATGGTGGCATGGAGTGTTGCAATGAAAGCCCCTGTCTCTCCAAAAAGAACATTGCTGCTCGTCGCAGTTTGCTAAAGATCATGTAACAAGCCAGAAGGCTTATTGGAATAATGTTTTTAATGGATGAATGAGACCCCAAAAGATAACTTTTTGTTTAAAAGAAAAGTGTTATGTTTGGAGAAATGAAAACACTGCAATTCCAGCATAAGAACCTTAATCCCATCTTGACACATGGTGGTGGTAGTATTCATGGTTTGGGCCTTTTGCTGCCAGCTGTGCCGGACGGCTTGGCCATCTGATGGAACAATGAACATTATCGTGTTGCCACTTACCATTCTATCTCGGGGGAGAGAAAATCCGATTCGGGGGTGGCACGATCTATTGATGGAACAATGAATTCTGAATGATATCAGAGAATTCTAAAGGAAAATGTCAGGACATCTGTCCATGAACTGAATCTCAAGAGAAGGTGGGTCATGCAGCAAGACAACGACCCTAAGCACACAAGCCGTTCTACCAAAGAATGGTTAAAGAAGAATAAAGTTCATGTTTTGGAATGGCCAAGTCAAAGTCCTGACCATAATCCAATCAAAATGTTGTGGAAGGACCTGAAGCGAGCAGCTAATGTGAGAAAACACACCAACATCCCAGAGCTGAAGTTGTTCTGTACGGAGGAATGGGCTAAAATTCCTCCAAGCCGGTGTGCAGGACTGATCAACAGTTACAGGAAACATTAATTGCAGTTATTGGTGCACAGGGGGTCACACCAGATACTGAAAGCAAAGGTTCACATACTTTTGTCACTCACTAATGAGTAATATTGGATCATTTTCCTCAATAAATAAATGACCAAGTATTATATTTTTGTCTCATTTGTTTAACTGGGTTCTCTTTATCTACTTTTAGTACTTGTGTGAAAACCTGATGATGTTTTAGGTCAGATTTATGCAGAAATATAGAAAATTATAAAGGGTTCACAAACTTTCAAGCACCACTGTAGCTCAGTGAAGACTCTGAATGTAAATATTGGCAACTATAAGAGGAACATCCCGCAAGACGTGATACAAAATCAGTTCTTCAGTATAACACGAGGAACCCAAAGTGTATACTTACAAATGTAGTTAAAGTTTAATACATAAAACATCATGGCAGCCTTCAGAAAGATTTTCCCTTTGTCTCCAAAGACAATCCGAAGAATTAACCAGCAAATAGAGGGGAAGCATTTCCTTACTTACACTTTCATGCTGTGCACGCAATTGATTGATTTTCTTGGCCAATGGTGCCGATGTATGGTTCAATAATCAGATTGATTTTGCCCTAAGAATGGCTTTATCCTCAAAAGAGTGATTGTATGTAGTAACATTGCTACAGGCTTTATCATTACCCATATTCTTCCCCAGGAGTAGGAATGATGGCATAAATTGTGCCTTTTCAATTTGAGGTGAGGAGGGAGTAGTTGGTACGATGGATGAGATGCTACCACTAACGATCAGCAGGTTGTGATCTGCACAACCTGCCCTTCGCTTAAGCGATCTGGCATATTTCATGCATCGACTTCATTCTGGCAGGGCCATTAGTGGTTTTTCTGACCTTTTTCTTTCACACACAGGCTCACACAGGCTGAGGCCTTATCTGTGCATTTTAAGATCTTTCATTAAGCAGTTTTTCATTAAGCAAGCCTATTCAGAAACAAAACGAAGGTGATGAGAATTTTAATGAGACAGGTAAGTGGGGATGAAATGAGTTGGAGAAACACAGAATGCAATGCCTATGCAGTTTTAAGCGAACAATGACTGTGTTTCACAAATATGTAATAACATCAAAAAAATTTAAAATTGAAACTTTTCTGTTCACCCTTTAGAAGTGCTGCGTTAAATGCTACGCTTATAACTATGAAAAGTCCTGCATGAACATAATGTTGCAACACAGTATATTATATCTCTGTGAAAAGATGTTTTTGTGTAATTAATATTCACTGTTTTCAAACCTTAATTAGTCATAACTGACAGCTCTTATGCCCATTTCTGGTTTTAGAGAATCAACCAAAATGTGTGTCATGTCTGTGATTTACATCAATTTCTAGTGTGTATTAGAGATACCCCAATCCCATATTTTCTGACTTCCACACTTTTCAATAATTTTCTGATGACCTGGAATGGAGACTGTAAGCCAAACGTTATCACTCAACTTTAGTGCTTGAGCTCACAAATTCCCTTGTGGCTAAATACAAATGAATCCTTACAGTGATGCCCCAAAATATGTAGAAAGTCTTCCTAGAGGAGTGGAATGCTATTAGAACTACATATGCTTAGGATTAGAACATTGTGCCAGGAAGTAACTTGGCACAATGTTCACGCACACACGGATACACACAGTTACACAAAGAGGGTGAACACAGTAAAGAAGCGAATCACATGGCAGACAAGTTATTTACAAAAACATTGTTTGTCATTACTGGATCCCTTAATCAAGATCTTGAGAAAAACCTTTTTCCACAGATTTTAAAGGATTGCCTGAAGGACTTACCCAGGTGTGTATAATTACCTTATTAATACAGAGTGTGGTTAAGACAAAATGGTGTTTGTAATTCAGTTATTTATTCATCTGGTTGTTGTTAGTTACTGTTGGGAACTGGGAACGAGTCCATCACAGGGCACCCACACAGGGACACTTTAGTGTGTTTGTTTATTAGTTTTCTTTAATGTCGTATCAGTATCAATGGCTGTATTCACAACAGACACAAGGTTACATCAACACACTAGTCATCAATTTTAGAGTGACCAATTAACCTACCTTGTCTTTGGAGTGAGGGAAGAAACCGGAGTACCTGGGATAAACCCACAGGAAGTATATGCAAACCACTGTCAAGATCAAACCAGAGTTGTCAAACCAGGCTGTCACAATTATGTCACAACTAATCTCAATTATTTAAGATGATCACAATTCATTGAAATTATCACAATTATTTAGGACTGCAGACATTTTCCACAGTTGGAAGATTTCTGCAGCAAGCAGTGAATTGGGTGTCCTGGGTTGAGGCAGCTATGTTTTAATTAAAAAAAGCAGTAAATGCATTCATTGAGACGTAATGAGGTTAATGAAAGCAAAAAGTTTAAACTAGGACCTCTCGGAATTACCGCAGCAACAACAAGGTGGACAAAGAGCAAAACTAAGAAAAATCCAGGGAAACATGAGGAATACCATTTGGTACGCTCAGGTGGAACCGAGACAATACTTCAAGTCTCAAACTGCCAAGCTTACCTGCCCTGTCCACAACCGGAACTGTCTCTGGAGCGGGCACAACTGCGAAAGGAAAATAATTCTGAGCCCGGTTGTCATTGTAGCAGCAAAATTACTCATTATTAAAGCCATAAAGTCTCTGACTGCTACCTTAAAATTTCCAGAGTTTGAGTAAATATTTAGGCCGCCTCTGGGCTCATTCTGTCTTTAGTGCATGCTTTAAGTTAAAAGAAAATAGGTACTATAATTGTCTTCTTTATCCCATGTATGTGTGTGTGTAAATGTGTGGACGCGTGTACACAGTACTGTGCAAAAGTCTTAGATTTTTTGTTTTAGCAATGGGGTAAAGACCATATATAACATATTGTTCATTTCAATCTTTGTGAGCTTTAGCATATCTTAGCCCTTTTACCCTTTTCCCCTTCTGAAAAAGTGGTTTCTTGGCTGCTTCCCTTCCAAAAACACAAGTTCCAGATCAAGCTGCTTCTTGTAGAAGGGTCAATTTGGCATCCTGATGAAGCATAATACAGTATATGAAATATATGTGAATAATTTGTTTTACACCTGTCTCTTTCTTTTGCTCACACGATTACCCAACGGCATGTGAAGAACAAGGATGGAGGGCCATATGTGACTCTTTCCATCAGCCCTTTAATGAGTGGAGGCAGAGAGAAGTAGCTTTTGACAACACCCATGTACATGCATTTCAGGCTGATGCAGCACAGGAAATCTGAACAAGGTGGGAGGTTGAGATAACTTACAATGATGTTGCTACAAACACTGCTTTAATTGCAACTGCCCTGGAGCCCAGGTTTCATAGACTGGAATTCTCATTCCCAGATGAAAGCCTGAGACTGCACATGAAAGCACAAGCCCTTGCACTGGAAGCAAAGAGGAGAGTGACCGAGAATCAACAGCAGCATCATACCACAGAGGCCCAAAATCATCAGGTGTTACAGAGGAGAGGTCTGTGTCTTGGCTGGACACATTTCTTGGGTCAGACTCAGAAGACACAACCGGCCTGTGTGACAGTGAGGACAAGGCAGACATTATCAATCATTTAATGAGGGAACAGCCTCTGCCCAAAAGTGCAGATCCTCTGCAATGTTGGAAATGAGGCAAGGTTTCCTTCTCTGACTGTTCTTGCAGGTTTTGTTCTGTTCTTATTTGTGTCCACCTGCCATATCAGCATCTTCCTACCATGTCTTCTCTGCAGCTGGAAATATAGTTTCCAAGGACAGAGCTTGCCCAAGTCCGGAACATGTGCACATGTTACAACACACGTCTAACAGAGGTTTGGTTCTAAAACCGGAGTTGGACCTAAAACTGGACACCATTGTTTCTTATACTCTTAATATGTTGCACTTTGTTTAATATACAGATATTTTTTTACTTTGAAATGGTTTTAAAAGAAAGTTGGGTTTATTTGGGAGTTGCACAACTGACTTAATAAGCCATCTTTACTGTTTATTCTTTCGATGCTGGAGATGCCTTAAAAGAAAGTTTATAGTTATTGTTTATTTTGATCATGATGGCGTTATCACTTTAAAACTACAGTTTGCACTATTTATTGCTAATTTAGTTTTCTGCTGTATTCTTATGACATACAGTTTGTGGTTAAAATCAAATGTGCTTAAATGTTATTATCAATTTGATTTTTTGAAGGAAAATCTATGAATTTATAGGTAAATAGTCAAAAGAATAATCGACAGAAAAATAGTTGTTAGTGGCAGCCCTGTACACTGGCAAGTAATACAGGCTTTTGTACTATTTTTGTACAAAACTTTTAGTATAATAAGTACAAAATTAGTTGCTTCAGTTTAGCACTGTAAGTTTACTGATCATTAGTGTGGCTACAAGTACACTTTACTTCGCCAAAGCTTAATCAAGTTCAATATTCTTGAGTCTACTGTTTAACCAGGGGTGTTTTATTTTTAACTGGAATTTGAATTGACATGTTCATACATTTTGGCATCCAATACAATATTTGTTTGAAAATTGTCATTTAGAAAGAAAACAAATATGTTCTTAATCCTGAATATATGTCTTGTGAATGTTAAGTGTGTAGTCCATTGGTAGAGTTCATATTAGTTAATCCAAGTCTACTTAAAGAATAGTTAAAGGTATGTGTCAAGTATTAAACGAATACATAAATAGAAACCTAGTAGTTGATATTAAGTATACTTGCATTATTAAGCAATTAAACTAGTAGCTTACTGAGAGTATACTTAAAAGTTTACTTTCAAAAACTAAAAAGTAGGATAGAAGTATATAACAAGTAAGCTAACAGTATACCCAAGTTCACGTATAGTATACTTCACAGTATACTTGCAGTACAAAATAAAACTTGGATGTAAACTAGTTGAGTACTCAGAGTTTACTACTCTTATAAGTAAAGTATACTACAAAGTATACTTTTCACATACTAAATGAATTCATGAATTTATGAATTTATTAAGTATACTTAATAAAATAAACTCAAAGTATACTTTTTTGGTAAGGATGTGCCTGCACAGTTGACAAGTCTGCTGATTATAGCTGGCTTATTTTTCTGTAAAGTCTTTTAACAAATGGTAGTCATGGGTTGCTGTCTTTTGAGCTTGTTTCTAAAGGGAATTTTCTTAAATATAACAAAACTGCAACTCCTGTTGCACGTTCCGTCCTATTCCTTCCTCTGATTCTCAGTACAAGTTAAACCTGCACCACTGACGGTACACCAGTGATGCGCTTTCTTTAGCTAGTCTGTTAACGTAGGAACTAAGTCTGTTTTTTTATTTGTATTAGTGCCAGGGACAGAACTAGGCTAAAAGCTTTTTGTTTTGTTTTGTGTTTTTTAAGCCAAGTCGCTTATTTTGGCTGTGTTTGACCTGGCTTGTTTCTCTTGAGAGGTCTGTGAACACTATAGCGCCTGACCTCACTAACGCTTTTGTGGCTAAGAAACACATCCCAACAGTCATGTTTCAAAGCCTTGATAGAAGCCTTACCAGTTACCAGTTCAGGCACCAACTACACCCAACATCTATCGTTTCAGTCTTGGAGTTCGAGGCTTGTGCATCCTTGCCTTAGACTAAGGGCAGAGCTGGGGGTTCATAGTCAAAGAGTCTTATGGTGATCAGAGATGTTGGGTCTTCTGCCTCCCGTTGGGTTGCCAATGTCTCATGTGATCCCTCTTGGCTGTGTTACCTACCAGTTCTTCTCTTTCTAGCTATGCTGCTATAGCTAATGCTGCCAGGGTCTCATGCTACACATGGCATCAGTGATTGTTAATAGACACTGTGCTCTTAATTAATAACTAATTACATTTTCTGTTTTCTCTCCAAGCTGTGTTCCGGTACCAGTTCCAGCCCCACACATGATGTTCATCCGCTGCAGCTTCACTCAAGCTGCTTCCGTCATCAGCTCCAGCCCCATCATACCCGGGCCACTTAATGCCGATGTGCATACTTCACATTTTATTCGAACTATCCCTCCATGACTTTAGTTTCCTTCTTAGATTTATCATCTACGCCGCCCAAGGAGGTTGGGTCCCTTTTTGAGTCTTGGTCCACCCAAGGTTTCTTCCTATAACACTCAGGGAGTTTTTCCTTGCCACTGTCCCCCTAGGCTTGCTCAATTTGGGATTGGACGGAGTTATTAGGAGATAATGTAAACTTGTAAAGTTGCTTTGAGGCAATGCTCCATTGTAAAAAGCGCTATATAAATAAATATGACTTGACTTGACTTGACAATTGCTGCCATCAGAATACGTTTGAATGAAATCGTTGCTGTAGTGAGGGCTTTTACTTTGAAACGAATGGGCTGCAGTAGAGGAAGTGGCTTTAGCCGCTAGTTAGATTGGACTAAGGCGGATCCCCTGTAACGTCTTTCAAACTTTGTTACGAATCACACAATCACCATTTTAAACACAGTAAGTGATCCGCTAATGTTTAACGAGTCCGTAAGTGTTTGCGGCGACGGATTGAGGAAAAAAATAGTTCGTGATAACGTTTACGATTTGTTTAAATAGTCTGAATTAGCTGAATATAGCTAGCGGTCTGTGCTCGCTAACCGTCAGTGAATTTTAGGTCTTGTACCGGTGAGTCGCTTCTGCAAGAAGAAAAGGAAAGAGGATGGGGGACAAGGAGCTGATGTGGGCCTTGAAAAATGGAGATCTGGACGAGGTGAAGACGTTACTGAAACAGGTAGGACTGCGGGATCGTTGCAATCATCAAGCAAGGGGTTGAAGGGAACTTGTAGCGTTACAGCGAATCTGGCGGCGATCACTATCTGCTCTATGAACTACTGAGTGTATATATGGATGTACGTGTGCATATGTAACAATAATAATGTGTATTCTAATAGCGGTTGGTGTTGTGTGGACTGTTTAGGCTATAAATAAGCGACCAATAGAAGTTCACATTTAAGGTCTTGGTTGCTTGTTAGTTATCATGCACATTATATGCGTTTATGTACCAGTTTAATTAGGCCTGAGTATTAATATAGCTCTTACCTGACTGCCGTCTTGCTGTGCTTCAGGCCTCATTAAACTTACTCTAGGTTTTGAATATACAAATAAGCAGCTAAAATTGGAAACCGTACGAGATAAACGGCCGCTACGTTCCTTAACATTGACTCCCAACATAAGCAATTTGTAAGCTGTCATAGTTTCTGGCTTATAGTGTCAAATGCTGAAGCTGACAAAGATGGTAAGCTTGCAAATGACAGGAGCTACTAAATACCGGTTATTAGAAGTGCACTGGCTGAATGAGCTCTTTGGTATATCAGATTGTACTCTACATTTACATTTACAGCATTTAGCAGATGCCCTTATCCAGAGCGACTTACAGTAGGTACAATCTTACAATCCAAGCAATTGTGGGTTAATTGTGTCTTGCTCAAGGACGCAACAGTCCTTGAGCCACCCAACAGAGGTGGCAGAGGTGGGATTTGAACCCTCAACCTTCTGATCCAGAGTCCAGTACCTTAACCACAAGGCTACCACAGTCCACTCTAACTAGTTAGCGTTGTAGTGTTGGTGCGGAAGAGAAGGCATCTGGCACAGCACATTTGCTCATAGCACTCTTTACTGACATGCACAATACAGCAGAGGCACCTACCACCCATGAAAGGGCTCTTGGCCTGTCAGTGCTAGGTTTGGGGCAATGAGACCCAGCCCAACTCACTCTCTCGTCAGACAAGTCAAGTCAGATCTATTTATATAGCGCTTTTTACAATGGAGCATTGTCTCAAAGCAACTTTACAAGTTTAGATTATCTCCTAATAGCTACGTCCAATCCCAAATTGAGCAAGCCTAGGGCGACAGTGGCAAGGAAAAACTCCCTGACTGTTGTGAGGAAGAAACCTTGGGAAGACCAAGACTCAAAAAGGGACCCACAGTTCAGATGACGGTAGTGAAACACTTACAATTACACATATTACATATCAAGTTGAGCCCAAACTCATCTATGAGCTTGCATGTATTACATTAAGCATGCCTAGACCATCGAATCGCACTGCCCACTGGGACCATGGACACGCCTACCACCCGGGGCTCACTGATGCTACAGTATGCATGCAAATCGTTTTGCCACCATTCATTCACATTCTTATCCGCTTATCTTGTTTAACAAGCATATTTGAAAAGGATAGTTATGGAGCTCAGTATTGTAAGCAGTATTGTAACTTGATTATTCCCATCAGAGTGGGCATTCTGCTTGTTACAAATGACTATTTCTACACAAATCACATCTTTATTTATTTGTTTTACTATTTCCTCAAATCTTTTTGTTTCAGTTATCTAAACATTAACAGTGATGTTAACACCCATGTGAATTACATTTACATGAAAATGGAAATAGGTGGTCGTTGCCACACATCATTTGGTTCATGCCCGCACTCATTTTACTGGGGGACGTGCATAACTGGGTTGCCAGATCTCGCGAGAGAAACAATCCCCAAAGAAACGATTAGGCTCTAAAAGCAAAAGCCTGAAAGACGTGACCTACCACAATGAGAGAGCAATTTCGTAAGCAACCATTTCAAAAAATGCTGTGACTTTTACATGCTTTCCTTTAACTCTGAAGACATGGACAAAATGAGGAATGAGTAAATAAATCAAATGAAGTGATATCATTGATAGCCTTTGACTGGCCATGTCAATTAATGTATGAGATGGCCAGATAACCTTGAGACTGAATCCAGTATTTTGGTCCCAGTGTTCAACAATAACAATTGCTCGAATGCCTGGTATAAGTAAAACACAATGTTGGGACAGCAGCACAAAAAAAAAAAAATAATAATTTGCCCGGTCAGAAAGTTCATGTGGGCATGCACAACTGAGTCTATCCACCTGAATATTTAACCCCTTGTCATGCCAAAGATGTTTTTATCCATTCATGTTCTCAGTTGAAACTAACCAATGATATTATCTGTTGACTACAACATCAAAGCAGGGCACAAGGAAATTGTCAGTGAAGCACAAAAACGAAGCAAAGGGAGTTCACAAATTCATCCTCTCATGGAAAACTCATTTGTTGTGAACTGCAGCTTTTAGAAAACAGTCGCTCGAGTGTCATAAATCTCTTAGTCACATTGCATGTATAGCAACGAAAAAAGCTGCTGTTGTGTCTGGACCACTGGACATATGCATACGACAGATTTCAAAGTCAGTGTCAGGTTTTCATTGTCATTTCAACCATATACACAGTACACAATGAAACAAAATGTTCTTCTGGGACCTGCATGTTCTACATAACCCCACAAATCTACAAGACACAACACAGTATGGACTAAGTACCAACTAATGCTACATAACACTATGTAAAGTGCACACACTGTACAAACGGTGCAACAGGACCAAACAATGCAGGACAAAAAACAAATCGACCATGTTAGCCAAAACAGCATATTACATAGTTAAAATGGACTCTTCACCAACTATCCACATGAGGTAGACCTTCAGAATAAAAATGTACTAGAACTAAAGAGCCAGTACTGTACTGATATGGCTTGCAGAAGGTAAGCTAATATTCGCTAACTTATGCATGCAAATGATGCTGTTAAGATCATTTATAGCTTCACTGTGAATTTATTTTTAATAAAATAGAAATAGTCCATGAAGTAGTCAAGCTGTTGCTGTGCATATGGTGTTAGCCCACTTTCATCTTATTCTTCAATGGTCAGACCCTCACAGGACCACCACAGAGTAGCTATTACTGGGGAATTGGATCTGCGTTGCAGTGATGCTGACATGGTGGTGATGTGTTAGTGTGTGTTGCGCTGGTATGAGCGGATCAGACAACAGCAGACAACAGTTCTGCTGGGGTTTTTAAACACAGTGCCCACTCACTATCCACTCTATTAGACACACATACTTTGTTGGTCTTATTGTAAATGTAAAGTCGTAGACCGTAGCCGCATTTGTTACTACACAGTTTGTGTTAATCCTCCTCGACTCCTTTTTGGACTGTTCTCAGTTCAGCAGTGGCACTGCGGTGTGTTGAAATGTTTTTATGTTATGATCCAGTGGACAAACTATATGCTATGTTGATAATTATTCACAGTGGAGCAAAAAAGTATTTAGTCAGCCACTGATTGTGCAAGTTCTCTTACTTAGAAAGATGAGAGAGGTCTGTAATTTTCATCATAGTTACACTTCAACTATGAGAGACAAAATGAGAAAAAAAATCCAGGAAATCACGTTGTAGGGTTTTTAAAGAATTTAGTTGTAAATCATGGTGGAAAATAAGTATTTGGTCACCCACAAACGAGCAAGATTTCTGGCTCTGACAGACCTGTAACTTCTTCTTTAAGAAGCTCTTTAGTCCTCCATTCATTACCTGTATTAATGGCACCTGTTTGACCTCGTTATCTGTATAAAAGACACCTGTCCACAGCCTCAAACAGTACATGTCCAGGCCCGTCTGAAGTTTGCAGGAGAGCATATGGATGATCCACAAGAGGACTGGGAGAATATCATGTGGTATAATATCAGAACTTTTTAGTGAAAACTCCACTCGTCGTGTTTGGAGGAAGAAGAATGCTGAGTAGCATCCCAAGAACACCATACCTACTGTGAAGCATGGGGATGGAAACATCATGCTTTGGGGCTGTTTTTCTGCAGAGGGGACAGGACGACTGATCCGTGTTAAGAGAAGAATGAACGGGGCCATGTATGGTGAGATTTTAAGCCAAAACCTCCTTCCATCAGTGAGAGCATTGAAGATGGAACGTGGCTGGGTCTTCCAGCATGACATTGATCCCAAACACACCGCTCGGGCAACGAGTGGCTCCGTAAAAAGCATTTCAAGGTCCTGGAGTGGCCTAGCCAGTCTCCAGACCTCAACCCCATAGAAATTTGTGGAGGGAGTTGAAAGTCCGTGTTGCCCCAAAACATCACTGCTCTAGAGGAGATCTGCATGGAGGAATGGACCAAAATACCAGCTACAGTGTGTGCCAACCTGGTGAAGAGTTACAGGAAACGTTTGACCTCTGTCATTGCCAACAAAGGTTATGTTACAAAGTATTGAGTTGAACTTTTGTTGCTGACCAAATACTTATTTTCCACCATAATTTACAATTAAATTCTTTAAAAATCCTACAATGTGATTTCAATTAATACATTAAATAATGGCTTGTTTTAAAACGGGTGATGTCAACAGGTGATTGTCATCAATTGTTATAAAATAAAATAAAAATATTTTAAAGTTTCCTTGAGAGCTTTGAAAGGCACCCATAGCTTACATTTTGTTATTATTATTATTATTGCTGTCATGGACTGGTAGAAAAGTAACACACCGAAGTGCAGTAATTCTTCCACAGGCTGTAAACATGTACAACACTACCACTTCTAAGTAAAGCTACACTCTGCTGACCACAAGTGATAACAGTAGTAGGGTGCTACACACCCACAACAGAGAAAGCTTGAAGGAATTCAGCGACTTGTGTCTCAAGTGTGAATGTAGGATCAGTAGTGTTGCTACACCTCATGCTGTTTGTGGTTAAATGAGTCTGTCAAGCTAACTGGACACAAGGCTGACTCCACATTCTGACATTTTAAGGATTTGCTATGTAGTCCTTAAAACTAAATATCTACTTTTTATTAGAAGAGCTTTGTTTGCTCCAACTTTCTTTTCGTATCCATGTCTCACATGTCATTGAAATGCCATGTGTTGTAAATTATCGTAAATTGTGGTGTATATGGGTTGTGTTGTGTCTTGAGAAACGTTAGGAATTATACTTGCCAAACAGGTACTCCCTTACCCTTAGGTGTCCTCTGTGACTGAACTCGGTTGCTAGTGAGTGGCTGTCTTTACCAACTTAACCTGAGGAAAATCTTAAGTTAGCCTAGCGGTTAAGGTACTGGACTCTGGACCAGAAGGTTCAGGGTTCAAATCCCATCTCTGCCAAGCTGTCACTGTTGGGTCCTTGAGCAAAATCTTAACCCACAACTGCTTGGATTATAAGACTGTACCAATTGTAAGTCGCTCTGGATAAGGGCGTCTGCTAAATGCTGTAAATGTACGTTAGCAAGCATTGTTGGAATGTGTGAAATGTTGAGAAGGTGACACAGCGACAAAAAAAAAGATGCTGAATGTCAGAGATCTTCATGCAGGGCTGGACTGTGATTACAGATACAGGTGCCAACTAGAGGCATAGGGCCACATTTACAGCATTTAGTAGACGCCCTTTTCCAGAGCGACTTCCAATTGATACAATCTTACATATGATCTTATAATCAAAAGCAATTGTTGGTTAAGGGTCTTGCTCAAGGACCCAACAGTGGCAGCTTGGCAGAGTCCACTACCTTAACCGCTAGGCTACCACAGTCATTCATGAAACCTTCATAAAAAAATTAGCAAACTGCGAGTAAATTGTGCATAATTGGACATTTCCGAGATTCATTAGTAGAGTGTGCGCATGTTAATGAATACCAATTGTTTGTAAATGGGTCTCTCGTGCACGTTCCTTTATAATTGGCATACAATTACCATAATCCACGTGAGTAACAAATAACCATCATGTAATAAAGGCTTTGGACTGAGGAGCACTGCAAAGTTTCTTCAAAAATGTTTCAGAAAAAGCAAAGAAAAAAATCTGTTCTGATTTTTAAATCAATGTTTTGTTGAACAAAGTGCATTCAAATCAACATATTTTATTTTTGAGAGTCCATAGTGGTGTTTCAGGTAATAAACAAAGCAGCTTGACACCAAATTCCATGTAGGCTGTCTGAATAAATCTACAATCTTCTAGTTGGTGCTTAATTTGAGCCAGATCCTGCTGGACAAAGATGCGGTACGTCTCATATTTGGAGCACATGCGTTCCGGTGTTCTTATTTGTCTGGATTACATTTACATTTACAGCATTTAGCAGACGCCCTTATCCAGAGCGACTTACAATTGGTACAGTTTTTTACAATCCAAGCAATTGTGGGTTAAGGGTCTTGCTCAAGGACCCAACAGTGGCAGCTTGGCAGAGGTGGGATTTGAACCCTGGACCTTCTGGTCCAGAGTCCAGTACTTTAACCACTAGGCTACCACAGGATTAAGCGCCTTTGCTTATTTATATATAAAATAAAATGAAAATGGACAATATTAATAAACAAATTTTAATAAAATGGTATTTGTGTGTAACCTCCTTCCCAATAACCCAAACGACTCATTTTCTATGATCATCAGTCACTTGTGCGCTCACGCTGCAGGAGAACTCGTGGACAGCGAGGTTTGGAAATGGTTAAAATAGACAGCTGGAAATTAAGACAATTTAAGTCTTTTTCATTGATATAGATGTTCTGTTTTGAAAGCTGCTGTGTTAGATGCTCAGCTATAAGCACAGTTGTTTATTCGTTTCGGGACCTTTTCACTTAACGCCCACTTATCAGATCATGGCGCGCTCGGTGTTTCCTTACCGCAGTGTTTCTGAATCCTGGTCCTGCAGCCCCACGGATCTGCACATTTTAGTGCTTTTCCTGTTTAAACATACCCACTTTGTACTCAATTTCAGTAATGGGCTTGTTAATGAGCTTAGTAATTGGATCAGGTGTGTTGGGAGTAAAGAAAACACTAAAACGTGCAGAGCAGTCAGGCTCCAGGACCAGGATTGAGAAACTGCCTTACCTCATGTATTACAAATTAATCACTGCTTCTAGCATTTATGTTTTCTTACCGATGAGCCTACGATCTCTTAGAAAGCCACTCTCGCCTGATAGCCGAGCTGTGTCCGAGGCTTCCACCTGGCCACAGAGCTCAGAAGATAACCTTTCATATAACAGATCAATTGCATATTGACCGAATGGTCGTCTTTTCTCATTTATATATGCAAATGCGTCACTAGATCATGGGGCCTTGATGCAGTGGCGTAGGTTTAATTTAAACTGCTCACAGAAAACCTAAAGCATCATAAGAGTAGTGCTTTAAGTTAAGTAAAACATATGATATGTTGTACAAGGAAAATAAAAATGGTATTTTATATTCCAAACATCATACCTTGAAGATGAATATATATTTACTATGAATAGCTAGGTTTAAATTTTAATTGTTTAAGCCAGCAGTATCTTACATTAGTACGTTCCTTCTCCCATGGGGGTGAGAGCTAAGCTTTTAGGCTCATTGGAAGTTTATCTGAATAACAGGCTGTATTATTAAACACCTTGTTATCTGTAATTTCGTTTACTTTTATTTTTATGTATTATGTAATTGTTATATTAATAGTTCTTATTATTTAGTCAGTACTTTATGGCGTCTTTCGGACGTTACGAACAGTTTACACGGGCTGAGGACCATGTGTAGATTTTAGTCGTACGTACTAACATTTTGGCACTACGAATATTTTCATAAATACGGACATTTACGGAAAAGGTGCTTTACGAACGATTTACGTGCAAATTCGTTCTGCTCACACTTCATGAATGAGGCCCATAATGTGTAATGTTGTGCTGTTTTTTGTTGGTGGTGTTGTACACTTTCTGTCTTGATACAGGGATGTTGAGACACTATTATGTAATAAACATGGGTAAAATTGCAAAACACCGAGGATTTCAGATATAAATACTTTTTTTATACACATGTTTAATGGAATTATGGACTGTGATTTCCAATACCCTTAGTATTGCTGTTGTGTTGTTATCCCTGCATTCCCCTTGGGAGACAGCTGTGGTGAAGGCTGTATTTCTGCCAGTACAGGCTATTTTCAATAGCTTGACATATGATAAATAATTAAGTATCATTACATAGCATTTTGTTACCCTATTTGTCAATATGAGTAGGTAATTAGATTCTCTGTGGTGCTGGTATGATGCCAAGCAAGTCATGTGAAGTTTATCTACTATGTATATTAACCTTCTATGGCACTTTATTCGACACAGTAAAGCCTTTAGTGTTGCATAAGCATTATTTTTACCATGCCCCAAAATTCTTTTCATGTGCATTGATGTAATCCCCATTTTTTGCTACATGGTAATATCTAGAAACTTTGATTTTATACCCAGAGCAAAAATCTCTGGGTTTTGTATTTGATGGTACAGAGTGATGCAGCTGCTTCTGTGGCATATGTTCCTCATACAGTCACAATCTCTGAAACAAGAAATGGGACAAAAAATCTCTTATTAGCTTAATGAACATTCTTGGAGTAAGTAAACTGCTGTGAATCGTATACATAGACCTTTTCCAACAGATACAGATGTGTGAGTACACTTTTTATACAAGAGATATCGATATCAAAAATGTGATGCCATACATCAAAATACAAAATGCCTCAAACAAATGCATTATATGGCCAAAGTATGAAGACACTCCTTACAATTCAGTGCTTTACAAAAATGTACATGACAGCTTGTACTTGTTTGTGATATTGGGGTTATTTGTTGTATCCCACGTAGAAGCTGCAGTATGTTGACTTTGTTTGAAATGCATGTCTGACCTGTGGCTACACTTCATGACTTAGCAGATATAAAGGATCTAATGCTGAAATCTTGGTCCCAGGACATCTTAGGAGGTCTTGAGTCTATGCTTTGGTGTCAGAGATGTGGTAGATATGGGCAGAACATGCAGACTTCACAGAGGCAGTGTCCAGACATGGATTCAAACTGGGGATCTCGGGAGTTGTGAGGCAGCAGCACCTACTACTGCACCACCATGCCACCCTTAGTCATTGTATAGTATAGCATTACTACTTCCATTTTTAAATGCTTAAGATCAAGATAATAAAAACATGAAGTAAGACTACTGTCATAAGTAGTGTGTGCGTACTCGTCTACATTCGTACACAAATATATAAGTTGTACACAGAAGTCTGATTTCAGACATCTATGTACGAATAAAATCATACATAAAAGACATTAAATAATCCTAAGAAATCCGTAGACCTGCGTTATTCAACTGCGTTCCTGTCTTAACTGGAATGAATGGACTGGCAGAAAAAGATTTTAGATCAGCAGATTTTAATCAGGCCACTGATTAGTTAAATTAGGTGTGCAGGGAAAACGGTACAATGTGCAGGACAGGGTTACTCCAGAACCAGGACTGGAAACTTTTTCATGCCAAACTTGAGGACTGTTAGATACACTGCTTGGCAAAAAAAAGTCACCTGGATTTAACTAAGCAAATAGTATAAGTGGTTTAAAAAAACGTAGCCTATCGGATAATTACTGCATTGGTGATTATGTTTCACAGGTTATTTACAATAAGTTATTTAACCCTAACTGATGCAGTGAGTAGCTTATTTGTTAAACAACCATGTCGAAAGAAATGGAAAATGTTCAGAAGCTTCAAATTGTGAAAGTGGTTCAGGGAGCATGAAACAAAAAATGAATGCAAACCTGGATAGAAATAAATGTTGTGACATTGCAGAAGCTGTTCTGTCCAGAGTTACATTCATTTTTCCCCAAGATCTTGTATTGATGATGGGAGATTTGGACCACAGCGCAAAGTCTTATCCAGCACATCCCAAAGATTGTCAATGGGGTTCAGGTTTGGACTTTGTGGTGGCCAATCCATGTGTGAAAATGATGTCTCGTGCTCCCTGAACCACTGTCACAATTTGACCCTTCTAAAACAGAAGAACACCTTTTCCACGACCACAGGATGTCTTTCAACATGGTTGTTAAACAAATGAGAAGCTGCTCACTGCATCAGTTGGGGTTAAAGAACTTGTTGCCAATGCAGTAATTATCTGATGGGATGGTCTGTTTTTTTTTTTTTTTTTTTTAACTGTTTAATTATTTGCTTAATCCAGGTGGTGACTTTTTTTTTTTTTTTTTTTTTTTTTTTGGCCAGGCAGTGTATATAACAGTTTTCAAGTTAAGCATGAAAGGGTTTCCTGTTCTGCACATTATACTGTTTTCCCTGCACTACACAACTAGTTTAACTATTCATAAAACTTCTCACAGTTTCAAATCTTTTTCTGCCAGTACGTTCATTCCAGTTAAGACAGAAACCCAGATCAGCACTGCTACTTTGAGATGTTTTGCGAATACAAACGCAGTTGAATAACGCAGGTTTACAGATCTGTTAGAGGTATAAGTCGTGAAATAAAACATGAACAGAAATCCCGCCATTACTAAACAGAAAAACAAACCACAGTATGACTTTAGCCAGCACCATGTAGCCTAACACTCAAAGATAACAATTGTAATGTACATATGCCTTCTCTGACATTATTTAACAGATGTACATACCCATTCCAAGTGTACCATGTGTTAGCCCTGAAGCTTCCTCTCTCTTTATTACACTGTTGTAATATTTTAATGTTTTGATTGTATGGTAATATCAGGGTGTCTTTCTAGAACATGTATCAGCTTCTATTCGTACATAAGCCAACCTGCTGAGATAGGAACATGCTATAAAATGCTATAGCATTAGATTTTACTATAGTAAGATTTACAGAATGATCGAGAAATTGTACATTTCTAATGAGCAGCATAGTTCATGGTGCACTAGCATTATCAGATCACTGCAGATCATTTCACCCAAGTTTGAAAATGTGTACCTTTTTGAAGTTCTTCAGTCTCTTTGAAATAAATAAAAAGTCAGGGATTTGGCTCACCGGTGAATCCTTGCAGTGAGTAAATCAGCATGATTCAGTTCAAAGTGAAACTGTTTCCAAGTAGCTCTGTGATATGTCACGTCCATAGTCTCAGCACATGAAGCATTCACAACATGTCCTTTTAATCTTCCATTTGAATGTGACCAAAGTCACAGAAAAACAGCAGACATATAGGTAACAAACAACAAAAATAGTGTACTGCGTCTAACAGCTTGCACCCGTCTGTCTGTAAGGGGTGCTTATTTTCAAGGTGAACTCTCAGCAGCATGCACATAGCATTCGTACAACATAATTCATATCAAATTTGCATCTGCTTGTTCAATCACATCCTCTTCAGTCACTTGTTTTTCGAATAGGGAGTTACACTTGCACAGTCATGAAGGGGGAAATGGGATGAAGAAATGTCTTTTTACTTTTTTGAAACAGAATACATCTTAAACCGAATACAGTTTTTATATCTTAGACTGAATACAATCAAACCCTGCTATCCGAGCTCCAGCTATCTCGTGTAAGTTATGGTAACAGGTTTCTGTAATTGGAGCCATTTTTCATAGCGAGGTACAGTTGAGTAATGGTGTTAGTTTTAGTCTATAAGCACAACTGGTTGTATGTGTAGCTCAGTATAACACCCTAAATGATTAACGAAGCCACACTGTGCATTCCTGCTATGTACTTTCTAAACTTCCTTATCTTCATGTGCCGTTTGTAGCCATTATACAGTTGTGGTGCAAGTTCCTTTTTTTTGCTGCTAATGCACATTTGGGACCTGAGCTGTTACATGAAGAAGACACCCTTATCCACAGTGACGTGCAGCTGATCTAGTCCAAGCAGTTGTGGTTTAAGGACAAGCCTAAAATATGTTGACGATATGGTGGGTGATATGACCGAAATGCTTCGTAGTGGCATAAAATGGCAATTGTGGTTAATGCAATGCATTAATCAGTTTCTACTTGGAAGACACTTTATTTGGCACTTGCTATAAGACCTTGCCAAAAAGGCAAAGAATGACTCTTCAGTAGTGTGCCGCCATTTGTGATATGAGAGACCTTTACCTAGTTGAAGTGCTGGTGGCTCAATTACATACCTTAAGCCGCGGTAACACTGGTTTTTCATGATTTAAATCTCGCCATTTCAAACCATTTCAATGGAATTAGCTAAGTTGACCACCGCAGACTTCCAAGACAAATGCATTTTGCGAGCGAAACTTCGCACCGAGTTCAAACATGTTGAACTTGCGTCTTTGACCAATAGTGCTATTGCTGTGGGCAGCGGTGACCTGATGGGCCAGAGATTTATAATAGTAGTACTGTAGGAACTAACTGCAAAAGACTGCTTCTTAGCCCTCTCGTTTTCTGCTGTGTAAAGCAGGCCCATGTTCTAACTAATACAAGACACAGTGACGTTGTTTATTTTGATCCATGTGCTAGATTTGGTTTTGTCACAGAGACACTTTAGCAAAAGGATTGTCAGCGTATGGTGACTCTTTGGATTTAACTCCTTACGTTATTCCACCACCACCAACATGCGTGCTTCATTAGAAGAAAAAGTTTGAGCCAAACTGTGGACCCAAACTTTACAAATAACGCTCTCTACTCAGTTGGAGTTTGTAAAACCAAACGATGTCCATGCAACAGAAGTCAATCCGCTCTTTAACCACAAGTTCCTCATCTTCAGTTGCTTGTGAGGAGTCTATCTCTTGAATGCCCCCCTCCTTATATCTTTCCTCATGGCTTTCACATGTACGTAAAATCCCTACACACTCTACAGCACATTGTGATTGATCTAGAAATGCTCCAGTATGAATGGCATTGCCAAATCTCTGTTTGTAGACATTTTCGTACCTCCATATGGTATGTGATATCATACTGCCATCCCATGTTGAGTGACGATTTTGGCACATTTCTTATAAGCATGAACAGTTTGGTGTAATTTGTAAAACGAATATTTCAGATCAGCTACTGACTGATATCCAGTCAGACTTTGTCAGTTTGCTTGTTGTGGTGGTGGGATTTGAGTAATGTCGCAAGTTCACCATGGAAAACCAGTGTTAAGCAAATGGTACTGGAAATTTCATTTCCTTCATGTCTAGAAAATGAAAGGGCGAGGTTGATTATGAAATGATGATGTAAACCTATCCACATCCACAAATCGTATATTACAGTGCAAGCAGTCTTGTGTAGTGTACAGATCCTTACATAAATATGTCACGTTTAATTCAAATATCTGAATGTAGTAATTCCATTTTTGATTACATAAAGACATGCATTTACTCTAGCATTTGGGCAGTGCAGATTTCAGGGTGCACCGCAGTCATCCATAGCAGACGTCCATAAGATAAGATAGGAAAGCAATTTATTCATTCCTGATGAGAAATGATAGTATTCCCACAGCCTGCGATCCGAAATGTACAAAAAAAGACTGAAAACAACATTAAGATTAGTAACAAAAATCTGCGTAGTGATAGCATTAGAGAGAACTATCCATACATTAGTACAGCATAAATGTGTTGTAACATTACAACTGACTTTTGTGCTTTATAATACTATAAAAAATAAGTAATTTTTTAAGTGTGCAATACAGTTGACTATTGTGAATTTTCGTCTGTCATGGGGCTTCTCTTTTTGACTCTTGGTTAGGGCTGCAACAACGAATCGATAAAATCGATTATTAAAAGTGTCGATAATGAATTTCATTATCAATTCGTTGTGTTTTGACTCCATGACTTTAGTTCGCTCTTAGATTTATCATCTACGCCGCCCAAGGAGGTTGGGTCCCTTTTTGAGTCTTGGTCCTCCCAAGGTTTCTTCTTCTTTCCTTGCCACTGTCGCCCTAGGCTTGCTCAATTTGGGATTGGACGTAGTTATTAGGAGATAATCTAAACTTGTAAAGTTGCTTTGAGACAATGCTCCATTGTAAAAAGCGCTATATAAATAAATCTGACTTGACTTGTTGCATGATTTATGTGTCCCCCGCCTAATCATATCCGCTTACGTTACTTGTGGCACTTCATCAACACTGGAAAAAAAAATACGAGCGATTGAACGGAGCGAGGCGGAGCCGGCGTGGACGCGCAATCTTCAAAACAAGTTAGTGTTAAGAATTAAATAAATTCTACAAATGAAACATGACCGACGCAGAGAAGGAGGTTCGGCTTAAGACCTCAAAAGTGTAGGAGCACTTCACGCTTCACACAACAAAAAATGTGTAACATGCAAGCATTGCAAAAGTGATCTGACCTGGCACGGGAGCGGCACGGTGATGATACAGCCCTCGAAACTGAAACAGGTTGGAGTCACCGATGAGGATGAAGGGAGCTCAACAACAGCGTAAGTCACCACAATATCCCGAGTTTGTTCCGTTTTGAAGTGAGACCCGGTCGGACCTCTCGTTGGTGGGACAACTTTCAAAACGAAGTGGTTGTTGAAGAACAATGGCGAGAAAATGTTCATATGCATAGGACGTTGCTGTTGTCGTTGAGTGAGCTGCTTCGCCAGCACATAGGACTGCTGGTTTGGCTCTGCTCTTGACAGCAACGGCGCTTGTTTTTGCGTTTTCATGTGGACGAAGTTTTTTATTTAAGCAGAGCTTGTGTGGAAGGGATGTTTTTATAAACGAATTTGAAAAGCCCCGTTTTAGAAAATACCCGTATACGTGTAGACATGGCAATAGTCTCTAAAAAGAGAGCCAGCTTTAACCAGGAGCATGTTGACATGCTAACATCTTTGGCTTGCAATGCAAAGTTTCTAAAGAAAGAGCGTGAATGAGTTTGTATGTAGTGTTTCCGTCAGAGATGCACTTATTTTTCTTTATTGTTTAATTTGCTATTTTAATTTATTAATAAATTTAATTTATTATTCATTTATTGTAAGCACTTATTTGCTCTGTTATTTAATGTTATATTTTTGAATAAAGATATGGAAAGATTTTTTTTTTTTACCTGATTCATCGATTAATCGATTATTAAAATAATCGTTAGTTGCAGCCCTACTCTTGGTTTTTATTATTGATCAAGACATTATTCACTGATGACCTTCAACCACATCAACCGAATAGTTAGACAACAAGCCAGGTTAAGTAAGCTTCAGTCTGTCTTATAGAAATGTAAGCGGTGACCCTTTCATTGTGCCAACATTACATTCACTACAACACAACTTGTTTGTTTGTGAAGGAAAAATAACTATACGGAAAAAAAAAAGTGAAGTTGCTTTATTGATGTGCTTACCAGTTAAATTTAGCAGGGCCCGGTTTACTCCCGTGTTGCTGCAGCGCTAATTAACTGATGCCAAGCAAAACAGCCAATATCGTATGTTTGATTGGACACTTTGTTTATTGAGCACCGTTGTTCGCTTGATTAGCTTTGTTACTTATTTTCAAGGTAATTACAAAAAGGATTGAAGATGCTGAAAGCCAGACATTGCTTTGATAGGTTACCACAAAAATGAGGCTTGTAAGCACCATTTTCTTTCAGTTCCAAGCCCTGCATCGATCAGCTCCTAAAGGAAGATGGATAGCACAACTCGACTCACCAACTGTCTCAGTTGTTCGTATGAGAAATGACCACAGCCCAAGTAGTATCAGGGTCAATAATTCAAAGTCCTCCGTTTAGATATGGATTACCTGAGTAGCTGTTTGAGTCGGATGAACCCTATAAATATGCTTTCAGGTACAAGTATGCTCATCAAATGCAGTGAGAACATTCAGGCCGAAGCAAACAGTTGTCTAAAATATTGACAGGTGCTTTTTTTATTTTTTTTTATTGACCAAGTAATTCTATCGTACCACGGCTGTATCTTCTGAATGTTTTGGCATACTTGGCCAGGAAGAAAAAAAAAAAGTTTCTCAGTATATAGATGCACTAGGAACTGCAGAGGGGCACAGAAGAAAGTCTAAGGAAACTGATCTGATAATTCGTTCAGGCTTATCTCTGATATCTACATACATTTTTTAGTTATATTCTGCAATAGGAAATGGGCGTAATATCCACACACACAGTGGTAGCCAAATGTCTATTTCATGTTATGTTTTTGTTTCTTCAAGTATTTTAGTATTTTTCATTACAGATCATACAGATATGATCAGCATAGATTTGAAAGAAAAAATTGATCCTTAAAAAAAATTAAAAATGCATACATTTTAGAATTGATTAGAATTTGGTTTGTGGACCCTTGAGCAAGGCTCTTAGCCTGAAATTGTCTGCTAAATGCAGTAAAAGGGATGCATTTTTTAAATATGTTCGCTACTACGAAGTTTAATCACTTCTAATGTGATTAAGCCAGCCAGTGTTTGGAGGCTGATGCACAAATATTACATTTTCAGCTGTCTTTTGTAGATGTCATATTGCACGCAGATGCGTAAGGGGAGTGACCAGAGAAGATGGACAAAGGCATGTAAGGCACTTAGAAAACATGCCATGAGGCCCAATCAAAAATCTCTAGCTTCTTATAATGCTGACATTAAAAGTAGGTGGGGATTTTAAATATGTCTGAATTTTTTTTTTTGTTTGTTTGTTTGTTTTTGCTAACACAAGAAAGAATGGGGTTTCAACAAATTATTAGGCTGTAGTGCTGTAAGTGGCCTTTATGCATTACTCTAAAAGTGTAACAAACTGAACATTTGATAGTCAGCTACTGGTAGAGATTAAAGGTGTACTCGCACTAGGCAATTTGAACCGTTTCGTTTGGCTAGTGTGAGTGCTCTCAATTCATGAATCGCACTCAGGCGCGCTTGAAAGAGGTGGGCCAGAGCGCGATTCGCTGGACTCCAGCAGGGTACATGTGTAGTGTGAGCGTGGATTATGGTAATCGTATGCTAATTATAAAGGAACGTGCACACGCGACCCATTTGCGAATGATTGGTATTCATTATCATGCGCATGCTCTATTGATGAATCTCGTGTTTACGCAGCGTTCATGAATCTGGCGGAGAGTTTCATGAATGAGGTCCGTAGTGTGCAGGACCGCAGGCATAATGCTGTATATGAAATGCAATGTTGGAGCAAAAACTATTACATTTTCACTGCATTCATTTAACAGATTGCTATTAAGCCTTTATGGAAACTGGCATTTTGAGTTTTGGCGTTTAATGTTTAGTGTTCTTCTGTAGTACACAGTGGCTGGTCTGGTTCTATACCACACTAGACCTTCCTTCATACATGCATTTTTACCATGGAATGTACCACGTAAGCTTGTGTGAATGCACCTCAGATCAAAATTCCAGGTACCAACCAAATCCATTCTGCAGGAAGTGGTACAGTTCATTTTGGGGTTTGCCCATGTTTGCATCTACATATACATTTCCCACAGCATTACACAATGTCAAGCAGCTTTCACTATTGACACAAGGCTGGTTGTACACCATGGATTCATGCTATTTAAGGAACATTTTGACCCTATCATCTGCATGTCACAGCAGAGGTTACGATTCATCATATCACTCAAATTTTTGGTCTTCAACTGCCCAGTTTAAGAGGGAATATGCCCACTTAAGGCACAGATGCCCTTTTCCTGAGAGTAGTGGATCCTGAGGTTCTGCTGTTGTAGCCCATTTGCCTCAAGGTTTTCCTTTGACTTCCCTAACTGTACATTAGTTTATAAGTCAGCAGTTGTGTGTGTCTGCAGAAGTTCTGGAAAATTCTGGTATTTGATGTAAACATTAAAGAAAGCTCCTGTGTTGTATGCAGCTCAATGATTGTATACATTGTGCCATAGGTTTGGAAATTTGATCTGTTTGGAAATTTTATCGAATGTGATTCTAATTATTGATTCCAAGATTCATTTTCAATTGAAAGTGGAGCCACACTTTTGAGTGCTTCAACTACATGCTATTTCTATAGTTTTATTCCATTTAGGCTATCAAAACAAATTTGCGTTGACGTGTTACATGACGTACAAGGGTCCTGGCGTTGTTACAGACGTATGTAGTTCTTAGAAAGATGTGTAGTTCTTAGAAACTTTGAACCGGTTCTGAACCAGACCTGGGTTTGGTTACCTAACCCTAATTGTGCAGCAGCTGCTGCTGCATGGCTGGCTGATTGGATGATATTTATTGCTATTTCTAGAGCTGTAGAGCATGACGTTGTGAGATTTTCATGCGATACTTGCCCAATTACAGTACCACAGTTCAACCCACAAAGTATAGAGTATAACATGCACCCAGTTATTATTTCAAAGTAAATATATGTGAAGATGGCTCACATGTTGCTTTTCTTTATTTTTAATGCTTTGTTCTAACTCTCAGCAACAGCCACAAATTATTCCTTCCATGCCATGTACAATTACTAATCACTTTATTAGGTACACCTCCTTGTTTCTACACCCATTGTTAATTTTATCAGTTCTACTTACCATATCAAAGCACTGTGTAGATCCACCTGTTTAACTTCATATTTTGCTTGTACCCTTTAATCTGTCCTGTAATGGTGGGGATGCTCACAGGACCACCACAAATCAGGTATTATTTGGGTGGTGGATCATTCTCAGCGCTGCAGTGATACTGATGTGGTGGTGGTGGTGGTGATATGTTAGTGTGTGTTGTGCTGGTGTGAGTGGATTAGTCAGTTTCTAAACACTGTGTTCACTCACTGTGCACTATATTGGACACACACACACCCTACTGCTCCACCTTGTCTACTCCTCCATTAGTGCTCACAGGATGCTGGTGGCTGGACATTTTTGGTTGGTGGACTATTCTCAGTCTAGCAGTGACACTGAGGAGGTAAAACTTCAGCAGCACTGCTGTGACTGATCCACTCATACCAGCAAAACACACACTAAGACCACTGTCACTGTATTGCGGGGAATGATCCACCACCCAAATAGTGCCTGAACTGTGGAAGTACTATAGTGTTCTGACTAGTGCTAGGAGGTTTTCCGATTCAACTGGTATATCGGTGTTAATTTCCTGTACGGTATGCATTGATACCTTCATACCAGTGCATACCAGAAACACAGCTCTAACACTTCAAATAGGCAACAAATGATATATCTTTTCTATCTAGAAGTGCTGCAGAGCACTGAGTAGAACAACATTGCCAAACAGCATGCTGGGTAGGCTAGCTAGCTAGCCAGGTAGCATAACATACAACACAGCAAATCATGTTAAAAGCTGGGAAAGGCTCCATCAGATTAAAGGAGAGAACATGGATTATAAAGCAAGTGGGATCGGAGATGCAAAAGAAGAACTGCATTATGAATGCTGTAACTCTTGAGCCTGGTTCAGAGCAATGATTAACCAACTGTGACTACGGGGTATGTCTTACCGGAGCGAAAATACTTCAGCCAAAAAAAGCATCTCTCTTTTTTAAGCTCTGTTTATGTTTGCAGATTGCAGAATAAAAACATTTGGCAATACATTTTTACATTTTCATGCATTTTAATTTGTCTAATTATGTGGGGCGAAGTAAACCCTGCAGTAATCAAAGCCTTCATTTTTATATACATTATCTATTTTGAACACAATCATCAGCATGGATGTTCTGTTTGGGTTACATACATAGCGAAAATAAGCTGTGAAGAAACAACTCCGAAAACTTTGGAACATCGAAATTAATAAGACGTATAAAACAACATCACCATGCTGAATGAGATTGCCAAAGCAAACAAAGTCAAAGAGGTTAAAGCTAGCAAGAGCGCAGAGCCAGACACGGGGTCACCTGCTATCTTTTTTGTGTGTCTGTCTAATATATATATTACTTCATGATCTTTGTGTCACAGAATATATATATATTCTGTGACACAAAGATCATGAAGTCCAGTCTGCAATGAAGAACTGCAAAGTCGTTATAAGAACTCCGTTCACCACCATTTTGGTCACACCACTGGGCAGTTATTTCCAGCCATACAGAACCGAACTCGTATCTCTTTGAATTGGGTGAGACTTGTATATCCACAACTGAATGAGAAATTGACATTTTAAATGCATATTTTAAATCTCTGGTATAATCTGACAAAAATCATTTAACTTATTTGCATTGTCAGGTTTAAATAACGCAAAAAACTGGGATTTTTAAGGTTGTTCTGGCTACTGAACATGCGCATCCCGCCACTACAAAGGGGCCGAGACTTGCTACTCCCCTCTCTCACACATTTACTAATTTATAATGATGGGGTAGGGCTTATGTACTACAGTCCATTCATATTTCAACCGGTGACATTCTCCTCCTTATAACGTCTCTGATAACAGACAGGGCCTGTACATCATCTGGCGTTGCAATGTTAAAATTAGGATTAAAGTGCCACCAACATGAATAGAATTTCACACATTTTAAGCTTGGAATGGCCCGAGAGGCGAGGTTGGCGGCTTTTTTGAGGTAAAGTGCATGAAAGGAAATCTGTCCTGCCATCACAGGTGGTGAGAGATGAGGTTGGCGAGATAACTGGGGATGAGATCATGGTTAGACTGTGTATGGTAAGTGGAACTGATAAAATGGACAATGGGTGTAGAAACAAGGAGCTTCACATAAGTGGTCGGTGAGTGCATGTTGCCTCAAAAACAAATTCCATGTCCTGATTTGGAGTTTTATCTAAGTTTAATTGATATGCAAATCGCTACTCAGTAGCTCTAGCAGTCTGTTCCTTGCATTGTGAACTGATGTGTCTTCCTCAGGGAGTGCTGTGATTTTGTATCCAAATAACCATTCAGCGATGGATTCCTTTGTTTCTGATTGGCTAGAGTTGTGGCACGAGTAGCACTGTGTGAAGCTGAGCCAGTTAGGTGAGCAAGTGGAGCAGAGATGGGCACTGCGCATGCAGGGATAACAAAGAACCCTTTTGATTTTAATTGTAAAAAAAAAAAGGTATATTACTGAATGGTTAAATCAGTAATTACAGTTTTGTCAGCTGTCTTGTGCGAGTGTCTCGCTGCTGAGGCTTTAGCTGCATTTAGGAACTGGTCAATGGATGTGCCATGGCTGGGGAAAAATAAAGAGAAAACTAATTTCTTCTGCCTTTCTCCTGTCATCGTTACCACCAAAATTATAATTAGAAAACTGTCACTGGCCTTCAGCATATGCTATCAGCTGGTATTGAAGTGCAGTGAATCTGCTGGAGCAGGATTGTCTTTGATTCATGCAACCAATAAATTGCATGTTTTTAAAGGCCCAAACTCGCAATCAGTGCTACTGCCATTGCACTAACAAAGCTGTGTAGTAATGTAATAACATGTCTGTGTGTGTGTGTGTGTGTGTGTGTACAGTGGGGCAAAAAAGTATTTAGTCAGCCACCGATTGTGCAAGTTCTCCTACTTAAAGATGAGAGGTCTGTAATTTTCATCATAGGTACACTTCAACTATGAGAGACACAATGAGGAAAAAAATCCAGAAAATCATATTGTAGGATTTTTAAAGAATTTAATTGTAAATTATGGTGGAAAATAAGTATTTGGTCCATAACGAAATAACAATACTTTGTAACATAACCTTTGTTGGCAATGACAGAGGTCAAACGTTACCTGTAAGTCTTCACCAGGTTTGCACACACTGTAGCTGGTATTTTGGCCCATTCCTCCATGTAGATCTCCTCTAGAGCAGTGATGTTTTGGGGCTGTCACTGGGTAACACAGACTTTCAACTCTCTCAGCCATGTTCCATCTTCAATGCTCTCACTGATGGAAGGAGGTTACATGGGAGGAGGATACATGGCCGCGTTCATTCTTTCCTTAACACGAATCAGTCGTCCTGTCCTCTTTGCAGAAAAACATCCCCAAAGCATGATGTCTCCACCCCCATGCTTCACAGTAGGTATGGTGATCTTGGGATGCAACTCAGCATTCTTCTTCCTCCAAACACGACGAGTTGAATTTTTACCAAAAAGTTCTGTTTTCGTTTCATCTGACCACATGATATTCTCCCAATCCTCTTCTGGATCATCCATATGCTCTCTGGCAAACTTCAGATAGGCCTGGACATGTACTGGCTTAAGCAGGGGGACACGCCTGGCACTGCAGGATCTGAGTCCCTCTCGGCGTAGTGTGTTACTGATGGTAGCCTTTGTTACTTTGGTCCCAGCTCTCTGCAGGTCATTCATCAGGTTCCTCCGTGTAGTTCTGGGATTTTTGCTTGTTGTTCTCATGATCATTTTGGTCCCACGGGATGAGATCTTGCGTGGAGCCCCAGATCGAGAGAGATTATCAATGTTCTTGTATGTCTTCCGTTTTCTTACAATTGCTCCCACTGTTGATTTATTCACACCAACCTGCTTGCCTATTGTAAATTCACTCTTCCCAGCCTAGTGCAGGTCTACAATTTTCATCCTGGTGTTCTTTAACAGCTCTTTGGTCTTGGCCATGGTTGAGTTTGGACGAGCTGGTCTGTGTATTTCTGAAACTGCTGATCTACTGGGATTTTCACGCACAGCCATCTCGGAGATTTACAGAGAATGGTCCAAAAAGATAAAATATCCAGTAAGAAACAGTTCACTGGGCAGAAAATGTGAGCGGCATATTTCTGAGCGAAAATGCCTTGTTGAGGTCAGAGGATAATGGTTCCAGCTGATATAAAGACAACTGCAACTCAGGTAACCACTCGTTACAAGCAGAAACGCATCTCTGAATGCATGACAAGTCAAACCTTGCCAGATGGGCTGCAGCAGCAGGGTGCCAGTCCTCTCAGGGAAGAACAGGTAACTGATTCTACAGTTTGCATGGGCTCACCAAAATTGGACAACACAATATTGGAAAAAATATTGGTCTGGTTAGTCTCGATTTATGCTGTGACATTTGGATGGTAGAGCCAGAATTTGATGTAAACAACATGAGTGCATGGATCCATTTTACCTTGTATCAGTGGTTCAGGCTGGTGGTGGTGTTATGGTGTGAAGGACATTTTTTTTGTACACTTTGGGCCCCTTAATACCAACTGAGCATCACTGCCTACCTTAGTTTTCTCTCGTGTGTGTGTGTGTGTGTGTGTGTGTGTGTGTGTGTGTGTGTGTGTGTGTGTGTGTGTGTGTGTGTGTGTGTGTATATATATATATGTATATATATATATATATATATATATAAACACACACATGTATTAGTCACACACAAAGCACAGTCAGCCCTCCATATCTACAAGTTCTGCAGATCCGAAGAGCTAAACTTGATTATGCCACACATGCCAAGCACCGTGCTGAATTCACACGAATGAAGCGATGTGTAGGCATACCCTGCTGTAGCCTCCCACAGTTTCACAGGCCCTTAGTCTTTCTGCAGCACTCGTTTGAGCGTTGTTTGCCTCGTGCCTGGTCCGTTCACATGTACAGGCTTTTTTCCTTGTCATTAATCTCTAAACAATTATTTAAAGCACTTAATAATCATATGGATTAAAATAGCTTAGTTGTGTGTGTATTTATTTATGTATTTGTGGTTACTAAAATAACAGTTCAGGGACTGGCTTTCTCCAGTGAGTCACCAAGGCGTTTGTTGAGATGATTGATTGGTTTAGTTGGTCATTTTGTTTATTATTCATTTATTTATTTGTTTTTGATAAGGCCACCATTGGAAACACTGGATTGCTCACTGACCAAATGACTTATACCAAATGACGCATACTTTTTTTGCCAAGCCCGGATGCACGAGCTTTGCTGCCAGTGAATGGAGTGTCGGCTGGTGTGTTTTGCAGAGAATTAACAATTTTCCTGGCTATTAGAAATGTAGAAGTGTCATCGGCTGCGGTAGTTGGGCAGCAGGTCAGCAGAAAGCAAAGACCAAAGCACAACCCCGAGTTCTGTTTCTGCCCTGGTAGCCTAAAATCATTATGTGAACAGATTCATGCCTACAGGCCCTTGGTATTCTCACAACTGTCTCGCCACCATGAAAGTGCAGGAAGTCCTGTAAGAAGTGCACTTCCTCCAAGGAATAAACAGTACAATTTTCTACTGGATTTCAGGCCCACAGTGGCCTCCTAAGGTAATTAGTGAGAGGATCACAAGGGACAAATGGCATAACCCCACCAGAAAATGCGAGACCTCCGATAACATGCTTCTTTAAGAGCAGGAGGCAAGCTATTCCCCCAAAGAAACGATATGCGCTGCGTGCCACATAGGGCACACAAGGTTAACCCATGCCTCCCCGATTAGAGGGGAGAGCAGCCCATCTGTAGATCCCCACTCACAACCAAGCATGTACTGACCAAGTACACTGCTTACCACCATGAGAGACTTCAGCATCTGCCTGTCATTTTATAAGTAGTATTTCTGTTTGTTCCCCCACTATGCTGTCTTTGTTTGTCCTGCCCTGATGCACAGCTTCTCTTATGATGATAGGTTGAGGTCGACAAAAAAGTTGAGAATCTGGAACATTGGTGACTTCTTACACTGCAAAAAATCAGCAGCAGAAAGTCCATTTACCAACCATTTACAAAATGACGACATTTATTGCGTAAAACAGCGCAACTAACTGCAGCTCCACTATGGGGACATAGGAAGCGCCATGCTATGGCTGGCCAGAAAAATAAGTGATTGGATATTAAGTAGATGTACCCCATGTATGCATGTGATGCTCCTCCAACTACGTGATGCTACTACTTTGTTGTACACGTACAGTGTACGTGATTGTGTGTGTAATATGCAAACATTGTGCTTTATCTTATTTAAAAACCACCAGCCGCCAGGGGTAGATAAGATCCCACAGCTCACACTGCATGTCAGGACCAAGTCATGCAGTTCATGGAACTGTCTGTAAATCTCTGTGATAAAATTCTGGCAAGATATAGATCTGAGCATGGAGCTAATGCCCTTTCTAAAGTAATGAATGTTCCCAGGACCACTATGTCCTCTAAATGTGTGGAAGTAGTTGCCAGGGCTCTTCCTGGAGTTTGCCGTTTGGACAAACTGACTAATTGGGAGGTGACTAAGGACCCAATAGTGACTCGCAGATTGTCAGAAGTTTTATGGAGGAGGAACCTAACCGGTGTTGGGGAAAGGATTAATGCATGCAACTTTCAGCAGTAGTTCACTTTTTAGCAAAGCATTGACCTGAAGTGTACAGCCCCAACAATGCCGAATTATTCCAGGCCAAACCTCTGACTAGACATCTGTGGTGCTGGAAGTTCACAGATGCTTGTGTGAATAACCTGTTCATTATGAATCCTTAACCTAGATTTGTAGTGGTAAGTTTAAGGTAATGGGAAGCATGACCGAGTACTGGGACGGTAAATTTAGTCTAATTTTTGTGTGCGTTTCACATTGTATTTTTTAATTAAAGAATACTAAGATATTTGGTGTTGACTTTGTCTTGTAGGTCAATTTTATATCTTACATTTACAGCATTTAGCAGACGCCCTTATCCAGAGCGACTTACAATTGATACAGTATTACAATCCGAGCAATTGTGGGCTAAGGGTCTTGCTCAAGGACCCAACAGTGGTAGCTTGGCAGAGGTGGGATTTGAACCCTGGACCTTCTGGTCCAGAGTCCAGTATCTTAACCACTAGGCTACCACAGTCCTCATGTGTACCATTAACTAAAGGGTACAAAACACTTATTAGCCATGTTAATACATTTAGGGAGTCAGTAGTTTGGGCACACATGCCATGATTCAAATACTTCTGTTCTACTGGGACAAAGCAAAAGTGTGTGTGTGTGTGTGTGTTTGAGACAACAGCGTATGTTGGCCTTTACCTCAGTTTGTGTGGTAAGAAGTAGAACCCACTTTACCTCTGTTAAGCGTACGTCTGCGTGTGTTACAGGATGAGGATGTCAATCGGACGCTGGACGGTGGTAGAAAGCCACTGCACTATGCTGCAGACTGCGGCGAGGCTGAGATGGTGGAGTACCTGTTGTCTAAAGGAGCAGATGTTAATGTAAGTTTTTATTCGCATAGAATTAAAGCCAAAACCCCACACTTGTCCTTACTGCATTCCTGTTCAACAGGTTCAACAGTTGTACCTCATTTTTAAGCAGAAGCTAGGTTGGGTGAAGAATAGCTATTTACTCACTCCTCGTGTCTGAAACATGCTTGCTTGACTTTCAAAGGATGTTGGCTCATGTTGGTTTTTTTAATGTAGTACGATTTGAAAGTGTTGTTGGTGTTAAATGCCACATAGCATAAAACATTTTATCCTTCATCGTATTTCTATGGAAGTGAGGAAACCATGTTTGTGTGCTTAAGAAGAGCTCGAGATAGTGTAAGACATTTGGAAACTATTTCCTCTCTCTAATCTCCTGTCTAAAGTTGCAGGCAGACTAACTTGTCCTCTCTCTGCCTTTTTATCTCGTTCTATCTCTGTCACTTTCTCTCTGTGCCAGGCACCTGACAAACATGGCATCACTCCGTTGCTGTCCGCCACTTATGAGGGTCACCTTTCCTGTGTCAAGATCTTACTAGAGAAGGTACACACACACACACCCAGCTGTTTAGATATTTTCTGCAAGATTATAAGATCATAAGAATTAGAGGTGCAGCAATCCCAGTTTTTCTATTCCGATACACGAGCTTTGGGTATTATTTGATGCCAGGTCAGGATCCAGTATCAGTGCTTCTTTAAAAATTGTTTAAATTCTTCGACTATGTCTAATAGGAAGCTGTAATTAAAGCAAAAGAGTAACAACAATGAAAACATGCAAATGGTAAACAGTATTGAAGTATTACAAAAAACATTTTTTTAATTAACGTGCTTATAATGAAGTAAAATAACCTACATGAAATTGATAAATAACAGAAAAGTATGAAAGAGTTTTTAACAAAACTGAAACTGTAACTTTAGAGGGAAAACTACCTGCATGGGCTTTTATTCTGATGCACTGCAGCGTGGAGAAGCAGCCGTGGCAGAGTTCACGCTTGCCTTCCTTAAACAAAGACGACTGTCTGTAATGTGATCATAATCATTGCATGAGCTTTCTTTTCAGTCAATAAAAACAAAGTGGAAAAAAACGCAGCGTGTCTTTCGTTGACTTTTGTTTCATTACAGACAGTATGAACCCAAGATATTTCATGTTTTTTTCTGGCCAGCTTCATTTCATTTGTTAATAAGCTTTCATTGCTGCATTTTAGATCTGCAAGGCAAGAAAGTAACGGTAAAAAAAAGTTATGGTAGATGGTAATGTTGCCATTCCTTCTCATAACACTTAACACTTAGTATCCTCTGTGCCAAAACATCTCAAGTGTTTGGGGTATTATTTTGGCCCATTCATAATACAAACACATTATAAGGTGTGCACCAATATGGGGTTGAGGTTGTCGCATTTCTCAACACAATCTCTATTGGGGACAGGTCAGGACTGCAGGTAGGCCTGTCCAGTACTTCTACCCTCTTCTTCCACAGGCATGCCTTTATAATGTGTGCAGCATATTGTTTTGCATTGTCTTGTTGAAAAATGGATGGACGTCCCTGGAAAACATGTCATCTTGAAGGCAGCTTATGTTGCTCTAAAATCTCCCATGTACTTCTTTGCAAAAATGCTGCCATCACAGAAGTGTAAATGACCTTTGCCAAGGCCAGTGACACAACCCCATACCATGAGAGCGCCTGACTTTTGGTCTTGTTGCTGATAATAGTCTTGATGGCCCTTTCCGTCTTTGAGTCGGAGCCAACATCCATTTCTTTCCAAAACTATTTGGAATACTGATTGATCTGACCACAGTACATGTTTCCACTGGTTGAAGGTCCATCCCAGATGCCTTTGATCCCAAAGTTGACATTTCTTCTGGACATGGTTAACATAAGTCTTATTTTTTTGGCACAGTGAAGTTTTAAGTGGCATTTGTGAATGTAACTCTGTATTGTAGTGCTTGACAAAAGTTTGCCAAAGTAATCCCTTTGGTTATGTTAGCCATTGATGAATTGTCAGTAGGCTGAATTCTTCCAGATTCCTTGAATCTTTTAATGATATTATACACTGTAGAGGGAGAATTGTGCAAACCTCTTCAAACTGTCTCTGATGAACATTGTTCTTAAACATTTCAGTGATTTTCTTTCTTATTTTTGACAAACTGGAGAGCCTCTGCATGTTTTTGCTAGTCAAAGACTGGAGACTCTTCCCAGAAGCCTTTCATGGATAGTGTTTTTGTTCCACGTCATGATTACAATCATCTGTTGACATGACCTGTTTGAAATCACTTTTTTTATCTCATTACTATCCCTAAATTGCCTCTTCACAATTTTTTTGGAATGTGTTGCAGGCCTAAAATGCAGGAACGGATGTTCAATAACAAATGAAATGAAGTTGACCAGAAAAATCTGAGATATCTTTCAACTGTCTGCGTTGAAATAAAAGTCAAGACACGTTGTGTGTTTTTTCTCCCCTCTGATTTGTGGTTGTAGAATTTCATGGATGGATGTAGTGTGCTTCATGCTTCAGACTGGATGGGTTTTAGCTCCTATGCACTCTCTCACTCAAACACATGCAGAATGCCTGGAGCACAGTCATAAAGGTTCCTGTTGTACTATTGTTGTGACAAATATTAAATTACATTGTTCCTGCTTTACTGCATTTTCCCTTTCTGCTCAACTATGGAAACTAATAGAAAGAATTCTGAAAAAAATGTATATAATTTTGCTGATGCTCAAACACCAAGAACATCTTTTAATAACAGAATAAATTGGAAATAGCGGTTAATTAATCTTCAGTTTGCATAACAAAACAGTAGAAATCAGGATCCCTGTACTTTTTCAGGAGGGGGAAAAAAGCTAATACAGGACATTGTTGTGCTTGTACGTTCTTTATAGGCTTGCTTAATTGGCTACAACAAATCCTTTCAGCTTGGGGTCCTAGAATCAGTTGTAATTCTCAGATTTAATTATTTGCTTCTCATATTTTATTCAGCGGCTTATGTTCATTCTTAATAAGATAAAGAAGGAAAGCAATCCGATTTTAGTAAACAATCTTTTAACAATTGTTGTTAGTCAGAAATGCAGTTTTTTTTATTACTTTAGCATTGCAGTGCTGTTGAGCTGAGGGAGTGTTTAGCATTAAAACAGCAGTTTCTTACAGTCTTCAGCAAAACTTTGGGCTCTGCATTACAAAGGACATTTTTTGCTGATTTTCACAAAAAGAAGAAATTTTGGAGTCAAGACAAGAAGGATCTTAAGGTTTTGGAATGGACTTCACAGTCCTCAGACTTGAGTATGTATAATTTAGAAATGTCACGATTGGACCACTTGTTGTGACCGCATGAGGAGGACTATGTCCTACCCCACCATAATCCACCGAAATATGGAAATTGTGGAGGTCCACATAACGCTTCTGATAAAACATGGCTAACCTGGATCAAAGAAAAGAAGATCCAAAAGACCAAAGGCACCAAGAATATGAATTATGGAGAAACATGAAAACTAGTCAGCAAATTCCAAAGCTTTGGGTTTGAGAGGCCATTTGATTCAGTAGTGAAATTAAAGCCATCATCTGCTTGTTGATTTGAAGTGGCGTGGTTGGATGCAGACAAACCACAACTAATCACCAGAACAGGAAGTATCACCCACTCCCAAGCCAAGAGTACCTGCACCCAGAGCCTTCCCATGAGAACCAGACCCAAGTAACCAATCAAAACCTGTCAAGCAGCAAGGTCAAAAAGAAAACGACCTTGCTGCAACCACAACTTAACTCAAACCGAGAACTCAAACTAAGGAAATCAGACCACACTATACATATTTTAATGAAGTCGTACTGCCCCACAGTCAAAGTTTATTACCCAAAAGCAGAAGATGGTGCAAGCCATTATTGCAACATGAATTAAAGTAAACCACATCATTCTTTTCAGCTGTTGTAAATTGAGCACCAGTGGCACAGAATTACAACCATTAAAGTGTGGTGTTTTCAGTCAAGGGGATATCAGGTGATCAGGTGTGAATGGATGGCCTGTTGTATTTTAATCTATCAGTGTTTGATATTCATAAAACGTTTGTGGAAGTGTAACGTAGCAAACTGGAAGCATGCTGGAAAAGGTTAGAAAACCATCTCTAAAGAGTTTGGACTCCACCAATCCATAGTCAGATAGATTGTGTACAAATGGAGGAAATTCAAGACCACTGTTACCCTCCCCAGAAGTGATTGTCCAAAAATCAATCAAAGAACAAGGCATGTTATTGTTTGCGAGGTCACAAAGCAACACAGGGTAACCTCTAAGCAACTAAAGGCCTCTCTCATATGGGCTAATATTAAAATAAATAAAAAAATCCATGAACTGAACCTCAAGAGAACGTGTCATGCGGCAAGACGACGACTCCAAGCACACAAACTGTTCTACTAAAGAATGGCTAAAAAAGAATAAAGTTATTTAGTTACTTAAGTTGTTCTATAGTGAGGAATGGGATAAAACTGAGTCGACACAAACAATTAAGCACAAATCGTGTTGATGAACTGCCTCTGCATCTCCATGGGGAGAATGATTTATAACCACCCTTTGTACCAGCTAGAAACCAGCAGTATAGCTACCCAAAAACCGGAGCACGTTCCACATGGGTTAGAAGCACATGATCAGATTAGTGTCATTTGTAAGAGCATGCTGTGGCTTTATTCTTCGATTTCGAGAAGGTGTGAATGCCATATGGAGGTTTGGAATCCTGAGGATCCTGCATCAGCTGGGCTTCTGGGATGACTTGTGTTTGGCTGCCAGAGGAAGAAAATGAGCACAATTGTGCGACAGCTACAGCTGAGTATGAAACACATTCAGTGATGGTCAGTTGCAAATGGCTTCAGACTTTCAAAAGTCGAAACATCATATATGCACTGCGGCCAGTTGCGCTCAATACATTGAGAGCCAGAGCTTTATCTCTGATTCTGATGTGTTACACAATTATACAAAGTACGACTTGCAGTGAAATACAGTGGTGCTTGAAAGTTTGTGAACCCTTTAGAATGTTCTATATTTCTTCATCAATATGACCTAAAACAACAACATCCAATATTACATATTAGTGAGTTGCAAAAGTATGCGAACCTTTCCCAGATGTTGAATCTGTTCATCTGGACATAGGTTTTGTTGGAGAATTATTACCTGGATTATTGAGCATGCATTAAGCTATGTGAACCTTTGCTTTCAGTATCTGGTGTGACCCCCCCTGTGCAGCAATAACTGCAGCTAAACGTTTCCTGTAACTGTTGATCAGTCCTGCACACCGGCTTGGAGGAATTTTAGCCCATTCCGCCATACAGAACAGCTTCAGCTCTGGGATGTTGGTGGGTTTCCTCACATTAGCTGCTCGCTTCCTTCCATAACATTTCGATCGGATTAAGGTCAGAACTTTGACTTGGCCATTCCAAAACATGAACTTTATTCTTCTTTAAACATTCTTTGGTAGAACGACTTGTGTGCTTGGGGTCGTTGTCTTGCTGCATGACCCACCTTCTCTTGAGATTCAGTTCATGGACAGATGTCCTGACATTTTCCTTTAGAGTTTTCTGATGTAATTCAGAATTCATTGTTCCATCAATGATGGCAAGCCGTTCTGGTCCAGATGCAGCAAAACAGGCCCAAAGCATGATACTACCACCACTATGTTTCACAGATGGGATAAGGTTCTTATGCCAGAATCCAGTGTTTTCCTTTCTCCAAACATAACGCTTTTCTTTTAAACCAAACAGTTATATTTCGGTCTCATCCATCCACAAAACATTCTTCCAATAGCCTTCTGACTCGTTCACGTGATCTTTAGCAAACTGCAGACGAGCAGCAATGTTCTTTTTGGAGAGCAGTGGCTTTCTCCTTGCAACCCTGCCATGCACACCATTGTTGTGTTCTTCTGATGGTGGACTCATGAACATTAACATTAGCCAATGTGAGAGAGGCCTTCAGGTGCTTAGACGTTACCCTGACTGTGGATTGGAGGAGTCCAAACTCTTTAGAGATGGTTTTGTAACCTTTTCCAGCCTGATGAGCATCAACAACACTCTTTCTGAGGTCCTCAGAAATCTCCTTTGTTCGTACCATGATACACTTCCACAAACGTGTCTTGTGAAGAGCAGGCTTTGATAGATCCCTGTTCTTTAAATAAAACAGGGTGCCCACTCACACCTGATTGTCATCCCATTGATTGAAAACACCTGACTCTAATTTCACCTTCAAATTAACTGCTAATCCCAGAGATTCACATACTTTTGTCACTAACAAATATGTAATATTTAATCATTTTCCTCAATAAATAAATGACCAAGTATAATAGTTTTGTTTCATTTGTGTAACTGGGTTCTCTTTATCTATTTTTAGGACTTGTGTGAAAATCTGATGATGTTTTAGGTCATAATTATGCATAAATATAGAAAACTCTAAAGGGTTCACAAACTTTCAAGCACAACTGTAGATGTTTTTATCAATTGTCCTGGTAAAGTGTAGCCAGAAAATTGTATTCATATCTCACATCCCTCCCTGCACTTCCCCATCTGTACAGATGGTTCCAAGTCAGATGTTAGCAGCCATGGTAGTGGGACAACAAACCAATGGAGTGACTTTGCAGAAGACTTGATATTCAAGAAGCCCTTTGTCTGGTGTTAGACCTTGATTACACCAAGATCTTTTGTGTACAGATCTTGCTTGCAGGCTCTGGGGGGCCTTGAGTCTGGCCACCCTATCGTCATAAATGTACCGTCATCTCAATAATCTAAACATTGACATCATCATGTACTGGATATCAGGCCACTATGGTCTTCACAGTAAAGAGCAGACCAGGCAGCAAGGAAGATGACAAGGATGCTAGTTGCTTATCGCAGGACCCCAACAACTGATACCAAGCCTTCACTGACCTGCGTTATTGGTAGATGGGCAGATGGAACACAGAGGTTAACAGCAGACTGCATGTGGGGAAACCCCAATACAGATAGTGGACTGACAACCAAATTTGAAAATGGATTTCAGCAGGTGTTGTATTGGGCACAAAAGGCTGACATATTCTTTTCTGATGAGGGTTGAAGATGCCCTACACTGCAAGGCTTGCCAAACCCTTCTTTTTAATTTTAATAATTGATAAGATTTTATTTTCTCTCATTTTGATGTTGAGGATAATAATGTGTAAATACTGCTGTGAGAAGTTTGTTTATTTTCAAGAAGTAATGTGGTAAACGTTAAGTTGACTGGGTATGATTATTTTTGATTAGCAGTATACACACTTCAGTATATACCGATCGGTTTATTAGGTCCATCTCATTTTCCCTACACTCATTGTCCATTTGAACAGTTTGACTTACCCTGTAAGAGCACAGACCATAGTCCATGTTTCTCTATGTACTTTAGACGATTTCCTACTAAACGGTTCTAGTGACTACTTTCACAGGAAGTACTCCCTGCAAAGCTCCCCTGAGAACTACATTCATTGCAAGGTTTTCTTGTTTGGTTTGCATTCATATTGACAGCAGAAATGCTGTGATGCAAGCTGCACAAATTTTGCTTAGACCAAAAGTGTGTTGCACCTCCTCTATTGCATATAGGCTCAGTAAAGCATGGACTTCATTGTCGGTCCATTTGCCTGTTTTTTTTTCCTTTTAAACGTGAATATCTGTTATTCATACAGATAACTGTGAACAAGTATATTTTACCCTTGCAGATGAGCTCAACACAGGCTCTTGTGTCTGGACCAATCACTATACACTTGCGCCACAATACCTGGGCCAATCTCTGTACTCTTACATCTGGAGCAATTGCTACATACGTGTATCTCTCAGGGTTCCTATGTGCTGAGAAAAGACCTTATATTGAACTAGGAGCTAAACTATGAACTGCAATCGTCCCCAGTTTAACAAAAAGTTCCTCTCCTGCTTGGAGTAACTTTTACTCTGTTATCTAAAGGTCAGGACCCCCACAGGACCACCAAAGGTCATTTACTATTTGTGTGGTGGCTCATTCACAGCACTGCAGTGACACTGATGTGGAGGTGGTGTTATTGGATGAGAACTCTGCAGTGCTGCTGGAGTTTTTAAACACTGTTCACTCATGGTGCACTCTTAAACACATCTACCATGTTGCTCCACCTTGTAGATGTCAGAGACGGCTTCTGTAAAATAGCTTATCTGTTGTTTCACAGTTTCACAGGATGCTGGGGGCTGGACATTTTTGGTAGGTGAACTGTTTTTAGTAAACCACAGTGGTTTTTACACATCAGTGTCACTACAGTGCTGAGAATGATTCACCACCTAAATAGTACCTGATCAGTGGTGGCCCTGTGGGGGACAAAGTATACAGAGAAACAGATGTACTACAATCTGTAATTGTAGAACTACATAGTGCATCTATATGGTAAGTGGACAGTGTGTAGAAACAAGCAGTTGTACTTAAGAAAGTGATCAGGAAGTGTATAGTTTGTTTACAGCCTAATGTCTTACCTCCATCATCATAAACCTTATGATTTATCACACATCCAAAACACACATCTTAAATATTTTGCCAATTAGACAATCTGTGATATAGTTATGTATTACTATGTTATTTCTAGCATCACACAACTTGTACTGCTCGGCACTTTTGCAGATGCAGGTTTCACTACCTGGTTTCGGTTATTAATTTTTTCTCTTTTTTTCAGTTGAACTTGGAAGTATTAAGTTCACTAAAAGACAAACTGATTTGGAGTTTGACCTTGTCAATTTTAACAAAGCTAAAACATCTGCATAATGAATTTTTAAATGTTCTTAGATGTTTCGATTACAGTAGTAAGTCCTAGAGGTAACTGCTCTTCCAAAGTACTCTATTATTAATTTTGTTTTTCAATCTCATTCAAGAGCAGAGTTGAATTTTGAAGTGTATATAACTTATTCATCAGACACCACACTGTGTCTGGATGAAAAAGTTCTGAGATTAGACTTTAAGTGAAGTTAAGAGCTAGCTTGAATTTCCTTTGCATCAACTTGACTGAGAATGAGCACTCATGATGTGCTCGTTGTTAACGGTGTTTACAGGCTACAGCTTTGATGATAGCATAAAGGTTGTGATTGGGAATGTGCCACAAGGACCGTAATGCACATGATAATTAAGAGTACAGTGAGAAATATGCCTTTAGCCAGAGTAGGTCAAGAGATTGCACAAGGGGCTTGGAAAGGCTCCCCAGTGTTCGGAGTGCTCATACATTATGCATAGTCTCTGTCAGTAACATCATTATTAACACTAGATGCAAGCATTATGTATGTCTGTTGCTCACTTTGTCTCGTTGCATGTCTTGTTTAGAACCGCTTTGTCTGATCATACTAGCACCACCTTGGAGACTTTGTATTGACATGCTGTGCTGTAAGTAGGATTCCCAGAAAGTTAAGTTTATCTGGACGCAAGGTTTTCATGGGAGAAACATTTCATCACTGATCAAAGTGACTTCTTCATGCAGATTGCCATGGCCATTAAATACAGTGGCCACATGTGCCATTCACACAGGATTGGGGACTAGCTGCGATCGCCACATTGTAAGATGGTGAGAGGTGTACTCTGATGGCCCCCTTCTCATTTCAGATTTGAGATCCTGGTAGTGGTTACAAGAAAAAGGTGATTAGATTGAAGCTTCTAGAACAGTACAATGCTATTGATCATAGATTATCAGATGATCATTGGATACTACACCTAGTTTGTATGGTTTACCCAAGTTAACCAAAGAGGATATGCCGTTATAGTCCATTGTTAGTATGATTAATTCAGTGACCTACAACATCTCTAAGCTTCTGTCATCGAACCTCAACCTTTTGGTAGGCAGCACGGAACATCACATTCAGAACACTAGGGAATTTGTGGATATGGTGAGGAACGTCATTATGGAAATCAATAAACAATGGTCTCGTATGATGTCACATCTCTCTTCATGCGGTTGCTGAGGCAGCAGAGGTAGTCCGTAGGAAATTACAGGATGACTGCACTCTCAGGAATAGGACCACCCTTAACACAGACCAGGTGTGTTGGTTTCTGGCGCTGGGTCTTCAGTCCATCTACTTCATGTACAGAGGGCAGTACTATAGGCAGAAACATGGGTGCACTATGGGTTCCCCAGTTTCAACTATTGTTGCCAACCTCTATATGGAAAAAGTAGAAAAGAAGGCACTAAGACCCTATTCAGAGACACCACCCTTCCATTTGTTCAGATATGTGGATGATACCTGGGTTAACCTGAAATTGCAGGAAGTACCACATTTCACTGACCACATTAAGTCGGTGAACAAACACATCAGGTTCACCAGGGAGGATGTGAAGAATGAGAGGTTAGCCTTCTTGGATTGTGAAGTTGTTATTGGAGATGGGGGACAATTGAAAGCTGATGTGTACACATACAAATCAGCATTTTTTAGGTTTGACACATCTTCCACTGGAGCACAAACTAGGAGTCATCAGGACACTGTACCACCGAGCAGACGGCGTCCTCGCTGACACAGTGGCCAGGGATGGAGAGAAATCTCACATTAAGCAGGAACTGGGTAAATGTGGTTATCCTAACTGGGCTTTCGTCAAAGCCAGTAAAACTCCCAAACAGTGCTTCAGCAGATCAAAGAGAGAACAACCATCGCTGTCTAAAGGTAAACCAGTGGTGATATGTGGCAGGAACATTGGAACAATTGAGACGCATATTTTCAAAACACCATGTCTTGGTTGCTTTCAAATTCAAAACGCGCTACACCTGAAACTGGTCCATCCAAAGAATCGGGTCCCACAGCATCAACAGAGTAATGTAGTGTACGCTGTTAAGGGCTGGAAGGATTGCCAAGGGTTGTACATCAGGGAAACCAAACAGCCTCTGGCAAAACGGATGGCACAGCATAGAAGGGCTACCTCATCAGGGCAGGACTCTCCTGTTTACACCCACCTACCGGCCAGTGGCCACTCTTTCGAGGACGATGTGCACATTCTTCATAGTGAGGAACGCTGGTTTGAACTGGGCTGTTTTTTTTGTGAAAAGGGAACATTATCACTGATGAGGAGGGGGCCTCATAGTAAACCTTTCACCATCTTACAATGCGGCAATGGCAGCTATTGCATTGCTGCAGACACTCTATGGCCAAATGTATGTAGGCACCTCTTCTAATGATCTCTGTTGTTTTAAGCACACCCAGTGCTGACAGTTTTATAATATAAAGCATATGGACAGAATATCCATAGACAAAACAGTGGCAGTAGAATGGGTTGAGTTGAACTTTAGAGAGACTGTGACACGTTTATAGGTTTCTACCTCAACAAGTCTGTTTTTCCCTGACCTATTTAAACAAAGTCCTTAATGAGTCATTTGCCAACTTTAATGGAAAACTTGGTTTTCTTGCACAGAGCCCTGACCTTAACTCTGCTAGACCTCCTTTAGAGGAATTAGAATGCCAGTTTTGAACAAGGTCCAACATCATTGCCCAACAGAACAGTCATGTTCCAAAAGCTATTGGACAGCCTTCTCATAGAGCGAAGGTTGTTGCAGCAGCAAAATGGGACACACTGTATACTACTACGTATGGATGTAATTTTTGGATGTTCACAAACTTTTTTTTTTTTAAACGTGATGTATTGGATATAATGGAACCTTTTGTGTTTCAGTATAACTTGGAGCATATGGAATTCCTCAAAAATAGCCTTAAACTGTTGTTTGTGGAAGAGAATTTAAGTCTTCTAACAGTTTTGATTAATATAAAATAATTAAAGTGGTGCAGCGGCAGTTGGCTATCTCACCAGTGTGAGTCCTGACGTTGCCTTCTAAATGGGTCGTGCGCAGTACAGGCACAGCTGGCTATGACTGAGCGAGGGGGAAGTGATTGTCATTGTGTCTGAAGCATTGTCTGTTTTGCTGTGGTTTTTGTGGGCCTTCTGAGCTTTTCTGTTTTTGTACAGTGCAAGCTGAATTTTATACTGAACATCCATTTCCATTGCTGTGCTAACAGATTTTAATTGGGGGTGGCTGTGGTATTGTTGAATGACCTGCATGAAAATTATGTGGAAATTATTAGCCCTCTGTGGTCAATCTAATGTTCTAATACATTCACTAAGAAGACCAAGTTTTAGGACACGAGCAGTTGTTTAGCCATGTATTTGCCTTTATCATTTAGGGTGCATATCCGGCCGTAATTGCAATATATACATCCACTGAGTACTTTATTAGGAACACTAATAAATACTGATACTGGGTCGGGCCTTGCTTCGCTCACAAACAGCTCTTCGTGGCATGGATTATGCATTCTCATGCTAAAGAAATTTCTATTGCATTATTCAGAGTAAACTCTGGAGACCCCAGGATAAAACCCAGGATATTAACAGTTAAAGAAATACTTCAACCAGGCTGTGTTGCACCAACAGTCTTGCCCCGGTCAATCACGGAGATCACATTCTTCCCATTTTGATGATTGATGTGAACATTGCCTGAGGCAGCTGGGCCATATCTGTGTGATATTACGCAGTGCACTGCTGTTGCATGATTGGACTTTTTCCTCTTCTTTTTCAGTAATTTGCCTCTCCTGTTTTAAATCCCTTCCATACCTCTTCCATACCCTCCCAAATTGAAGTCTGTCGGTTCTTGTACTATTTGTGAATTTGATGTGTGTGTAGTAAAAAATGGTCATCTACATTAGAATTCGGAATATATCAATACTGGCCTCCATTTCTGGCCATTACTGTGTTCATAATTACTTTCTAAGCCACAAGTATGGTTCTAAAACGATCAGAGCCCGAGGTTGAGTTTTTATACTTCACACATTGTTAGTGGCTCAGCTACCTAGTCAGAAGTTCATTACTGTATGTAGCAGGCCAAATAACCATTGGCTCCTTGTGTTTGCTATGTGTACAGGGTGCTGATAAGGAGAGAAAAGGACCAGACGGACTGAGTGCATTCGAGGCAGCAGAGAGTGATGCCATCAAAGCCCTGCTGAAGTGAGGCGTACCCGATAGTTCTGCAGCTCTGAGGTGCAAGCACTTGGCTGCCACCAGACAGATCACACACATGCACACGTCTTTGCCTCTGCCCGGTGGCTGCCTTGTCGTATAGGTTTTCTTTTTGTTCCACATGTACTTTATTATTATTTTGGGGAGTGGGTTTATGATTATACTCTGCTAGCTTATTTGAATGCAACATGGATTGAAATTGACCCGTCAGTCAGCCGTGCCGTTCACAAGGATCACTGGTTATAGAGAGGCCATCGGTGTCCTCCTGTGTGTTATACCACTAAATGCATACTTAACGCCAGCGCTTATGTACAGCATAAAGTCAGTTTACAAATGAGCCCCGATCTTAACTCCATAGTGTGATGATGTACATGTCTTTTCTACTGTAAAAGCTGTAAAAGAAATGAACTGGTTGTTTTAGTCAAGACAAAAGGTGTGCTGTTTAATGACTATAATAGTCGCTTCCTTTTCGGTTCCATATGAGGCTGTTGGGATAGTGGGGGTGGGGAGGCTAAGTATTCGTAGTAGTAGTGATCCTCTGTCAGAACTGTTTTGCAACTTTAGTAACATCTCCTGACGTTCGCACAGAGCAGTCGTTCTTTGCTCCTTTAACAGTGAATCACAAATAATTAAACATGGTGTTAATCATATCATGCCAGCTTTCACTTCTGCTTACTAGCTCAGTTGTGTGTGTACTCTTAAAACTGTGGGTGGGGGACATGTTTTGTTAATTTTCGAGCTAAGGAAAATGGAATTGGGCAAGCAAACATTTCCGTTCACAGCACTTCTATAATACCTTTGCACTTGCCCCACTGCATGCCAGTGCCCCTACTCCTACAGTCTGCTCGCTCTTCCTCATTTTCCGTAGAAGTAACATTGAGTCAGGAAGAAAAAAAACAAACAAAAAATAACATTTTAAAGCTTTACATCTGGCATCATTGTGAGAAAAGTTGGTGAAAAATGAATAAAAACTTTGAACTTGAACACACTATCATTATTATTGTTGTTGATTTTGTTATTATTATTTGATTTAATCTGTATAGATCTCACTCTGGAACACAATGCTCAAAAGAGCAAGGCTCTGATTCCTTCCTTATGATAATTTAAGTAAAATGCTGTTTTTCATCTTGTATAATGCTTATGCGTGCTCACATGTTCTACTTTGACTTGCCAAATGTAATGGCAAAATGTTTTCTAAACTTTTTTTATTCCCAAATGAACCTTTATATAGATCAAGTTTTTTCTTCCTGAAAGTTGGACCAGTCTCAGGTTAACTTACTCCATAGTGCAAGTTTCTTCAAAGACCTCTCTCTGGCTGCATTTATCCTTCCCTCAATTCTGACCAGTCTCTGTACCTACTGCTAGAAGCACCCACATAGCTTCCACTACCATACTTCACAGTTGGGATGGACTTAGCCAGGTGTTTAGCAGTGCTTGGAGTTCAATGAGATCAATTCCAGTGGCATCAGACCAGAGAATCTTTTTTTCTTCATGCTCCCACACCACACAGCTCCAGGGATCCCCGGTTTGATCCAGACCTTGGACTTTGGCTGTGTGGAGTTTCCTCCAGGTACATTCCAAACACGTTGGGTTAATGTTGCTCTAAATGTGAGCGTGTCGGACTAGCATCCTTGCTTCTGTCACGAATAGTCATTGATACTGATGCAACATTAAGTAAATAAATAGTTAAACAAATCTCCCATGTCTGAAGAGGACTTTTGAAGTTCTGTTAGTGACTATTGGGTTCTTGGTCACCTACCTTGCCAATTCTCTTCTTGTCCGGCTCACTAGGCTTGCTCTATTTTTACTATATTTTTGTTTAATAGCTAAACATTCTGATTTTATGAAGCATACCTCAAATTAAATTACAACCTCAAATCAGAAGTTGGGATGGTATGGAAAATGCAAATAAAAAATATATTCTTTACATTTCCTTTTGACGTGTTAAACCCGAGATATTTCAGGTTTTTTCTGGTCAACTTCATTTCATTTGTTAATAAACATTCATTCCTGCATTTTAGGCCTGCAACACAATCCAAAAAAAAGTTGGCACGGGGACAGTTTAGGTCTAGTGATGATGTAGGGGGAAAAAAGCTGATGTCAACAAGTGATTATGATCATGATTTGGTCTAAAGCAGTATCCACAAAAGGTTTAGTCTTTGAGGAGTAAAAATGGGCAGAGGTTCTCCAGTTTATCAACAAATTTGTACATTTATTGAAATATTTTAAAGCAATGTTCCTCAGAAAGACTGGAAACGATTTACTTATTTCAGTCTCAACTTTTTCTGAATTGACTTGTTTTGCATTGTCTTGTTGAAAAAATGCATGGATGTTCCTGGAAAAGATGTCTTCAAGGCAGCTAATGTTGCTCTAAAATTTCAGTGTACTATTCTGCATTAATGCTGCCACCACAGAAGTGGAGGTTACCTTTGCCAAGGGCATTTGGACTTGATGCTGATAACAGTCTGGATGGTCCTGTTCTGGATGGTCCAGAGCACACAGCATCCATTCCTTACACAAAAAGATCTGGAATACTAATTGGCCTTACCACAGCACACATTTCTACTGTGTGATGGTCCATCCTAGATGCCTCTGATCTCAGAGAAGTCAACGGTTCAGTGTATACTTGTGCATCTAACTGCTGAGGTAATGGTTATGTCCCCTGGTCTATTACCTGACATGCAACCCCATATCATAAATGCTTGGGAAAATTTGTTTGCTTTCTTTAGCCAATCTTTGTATGTTTCCTTAAAACCATGTCACACAAGGTCCAGCATCATCTCCTTGGCCAATGGAGATTTGTAATTCATTGCTGAAAACGATTTTTGAAGTTTCACCCAATCATACACACTCCATTATTGCTTCTCTTTAGCTCACTGTAAATTTTTCGCCCTTGTAGGTGTTAGTGCTTGTTTTCATTTAGCTTTTCTATATGTAAATATTATTTCATTGAGCCAAGTTCTTATTCGTTCAGAAACTCCTGTTCCACTCATTTGTTTTTATGTTGTTTTGCATTTTTGAGGCATATTGCTTCGAGTTCTCCATCCTGGTGCATTGGAATCTTCCTTGGTCTACCTGTATGTAGCCTTCCCATTTATGCTTGAAAAATTATCAGATGGTTGGAAACACTTTTTGTCACGCTTTCCTTCTTGAATGAGTTTTATAATATTTCCATTGCTTCACTTAGCAGCTCTCGTTGGGGCCATGTTTTCTTCCAATTAGCCAAGTCCAACAGCTTGTTAAAGTTTATAAGCACTCCCTTTTAACTGCAGACTAATTTGTATTTTAGACTTGGTGGTTCTCCAGGATCAGAAATGTACACCCCAGAATTTATTCTTCTGTAGCAGTAAGGGATTAAGTAAATTGGGAACAGACAGTTTCTAAAATGCTATACTCTGCATGGACATGGATAATCATTTAATCTAAGTGGATTTGTTTACATCATTACTATGGGACTGTCAAAGCATACAGCAACTTTTAATTAATATGATCTCAAAATGCTGGAGGAAAATCATTTATGGGGACTTAATTTCAAACTTGGTACAGAAACATCACAGCTCTCCATTTCTTGCCATAGATTAACATTGTTTCAATCGATAGTGCAGTGCTTGAATGCAGTAGCAGCTTCTGGTAAAAAATATAAGGGGAACAGACACAGACTCCTGAACCATATTCACCAGTTCATTTTGGAAATGATGAACATGATAGACAATGCCGGTGTTGTGACCCTTACCAGCAGAAGTAGATGGAATCTGAATATGTGACACTTTTTTATTTTTTGACCATTTTTTGAGGTTGTTGGGCATAATTTACAAGTGCGTTTTTAATAAGTAGACATATATTTGGTGAAAGGAAATTAAACTTTTAATCATAGGTCTTGGCAAACCCACACAAATCTCTATGTATTACTTAGAAGGCACTGTATACAAACTTGCAAAGTAAACCAATGTTACCAAAACTTACAACTTATGAGGTATTTTATTGCTTAGAAGTTCCTTTCTGACCTCACATACCATCCACAGACCAACTTTGTTGGTCGACAACTCTTGGGGAGGGTAACAATGATCTTGAATTACCTCCCGTCTGCCTCCTTGAGAAATGGTGGAGTCCAAAATCTTTGAAGAGGATTTGTAGCCTTTTCCAGCCTGATAAACATCAGCATGTCTTTTTCTTTTTCTGAGTGCTTCAGAATTCTGTCTTTGTGCCATGATACACTTCCAAAAACGTGTTGTGAGGATCAGACTTTGATAGAGCCCTGTTCTTTAAATACAACAGGGCATCCATTGGCTGAAAACACCTGATATCATCACCTTCAAATTAACTGCTAATCCTAGAGGTTCACATACTTTTGCCACTCACATATGTGAATAATATTTTTTCTTGTTAAATAAATGACCAAGTAGGCTGTAATATTTTTGTCTCATTTGTTTGATTTAGATATAATTAAATATAGAAAAGTCTAAAGGGTTCACAAACTACCAAGCACCATTGTAGTTACCTGAGCACAGCTAGAACCAGGTGGGGAGGCTGCAATTACTAAGTGACACTATACAGATTTGGAAAATGGGCGAACTATCCCATAACGATGGCAAAGAAAGTTAATAATGTGGCCCTACTCATCAATTTCTTGGATAATTATCAATATCACCTTTCTAGATGTAATACCAGAAATAGCAGATGAAGAATCAGGCACCTATGTACCTACATTCTGCTCTTGCATACACACAACATAGTTTAAATACATGTAGTCAAGTTCACAAGAAGTTATGTTGAATTCAAATAAATTCAATTAAGTTTTCCTTCACATTCTACCTACTTTCAGCCAGTATGGCTGTGACATGTGGTGTTAAAAAGGCTTAGGTTAAGTTTGAAATTTAACTTGTTTGAACCTTCAGAAACCCTCATTTTAAAGAACATGTCTATGCTGATTCATCATGATTAGTTGTTTAAATGTAGCATTATTGCTTCAGATATACAGTGTGGTTTTTGAGTTAGACATGGTGGAAAAGCAGACTGAATAGCAAATTGGGTGAAAGAATAAAATCAATTCTGAAGTCACAAACGTACCTAGAGATAAAATAATATTGGTCTATCTTAGAGACGTTGTGTTTGAGAAATGTGCTGCATAGATAAATTTGTTACTATTTATTAAAAGACTGGTAGTGAAGGATGAGAAAGTAGGGCTACATATTTTTTTTGAAACATCAGCAACATCTTACCTTCAAGGGAATCGAGGTTGAATTGAGAAGAACATTTTAATGGGTGATCACTAACGACTTCCTAATGTATAAAAGGTATATGGAAAGTAATTAGATAATGCATCTGATTTCAGGATATCAGTAACCTGATTTCAATATGTACTATCAATCACTGTTCAGCAATTTTATAATAAAACAATAGAACTTAATCCCAGCCACACATACTATGCTGTTATGTCCATCTTTCCTGCCTCTCTGTGAATGTGCTACCAATAATATCTGGTCCCTGACAAATTGTGTACAGTAGTTAAAGGCTACACACAAGTTATTACTTATGTGGTGATTACAAATGATCAGGAGTGGGTAGAGTAACAAGACCTTTACTCATGTAAAAGTATTGTTACTTTTAAATATATTTCTGACTCATTCCACCGAATGGGTGCCATTTCCATCCAAAGGACATTACATGTATAGATAATTAATTTAGTTAACTGTAAACAGCATTTCACTATTAAGCAAAGTGTCATGCACAGTGATGGAATTACAAATTTAAGGTATATAATTTAAAACTACTAAATACTACATTGAACACTAAAATATAGTACTTGTTAGGCTCTGGTCTCTAACATTACAGTTTACAATGATTGTTAGGGTGACACTCAGTCCTGTTACCCTAAAATTTTCCCACATCTGAAAATTATAGAACATACCACAAATCACATGTTCAGTAGGAAGTTGTATCATCTGGATCTTCTGAAGACCATGGGAAGACCAGAAGTAAGTTCTCTCTTATTTTTTCCTCTATATTTGATGATGTTTTATATTTTTAACTATGACTGAGGTCAATTTCAACGTACTATTATGTTAACTACATGATTATGTTAATTGTTTATTGTAGAAATACAAGTTTTTGATCAATCATTTGAATGTGTTCAGTGTCCTAATGCTTTTTAACATGGATGCCCTGTGTTTACATTTTATGTATTTGCTAATTCTGTGCTAAGAACTCAATCCTGTTACTCGTATAAAGCTTTCAGCAGAAAAGTGGTAATTCATTAACAAAAGAAAGAACTGAGTAAAAGCAAAATGTTTCCTTTAAAAATGTATTCAAGTAAATGTACCCTAGGTACTTTTTTTTTCTCCAAGAATGTAGAATTTTTATAAAATGTTCAAGTATTATAAATGAAGAACATTATTTCCCCCTCTGTTAATGGTATAATTATGTATATTTATGTCGTTTAGCAGATACTCTTTCCAGAGCGACTTGTTATTGTTTTTTACAACATACAATCCAATTAATTGTGGGTTAAGGGCCTTGCTCAAGGGTCCAACAGCAGCAGTTTCAGTGCTAATTTGAATTTTTAATATAGTGTTGTTAGAATGAAATTCAATTCTGGTATGGATCAGATTTGAATGTCATGCAATATTAGATATATGCGAGTACGTTTAATTAATGTGAACCCGTCCAAACATTCGATTATTAATTCTAAAGGGTTCGAGAACCAGATTCCTATAAAGCATATGTCTCATTGTTATTTATTAGATCCTATAATCAAACTCTGTTGTAAAGACATGAACAAGTGATGAATGGTATTATATTTTGTCTACAACACTCAATTATTCGGACACTGTATATCCCACAGATAAAATTACAAGTGGCTCTGCATGCTTTTTCTCCAAACCTTCATCCCACGTGCGTTTCAACCATTTAGAACCATCCAGTTGGCATGTGAAATGCTGCTGAACAGCACACATTCTGCGAACACAAAGTGGCTCTTTTTCCTTTGTCTTCCCTGAGCCACTGAATGTGTTCGATGGAGTTGTTGAAAAATCTGTGAATCTGCCTATAGTGCTAAACAACTTTCATTGTACACAATGTCTTTTGGCTTCAGAGTGCAGAGCTAGCAGGAAAAATGTGAACCAGTCATGCTGCTCGTCTGCACACATCGCCTACTGGCCTTCCTTCTATGGCATCATTATGGCAAAATAATGAAAGTCCAACAAATATAGCTCCTCTATTTTCTGTTTTGCTTTTGTCAGTGGTGCTGTGGTATCATGGGATTCTTTGGGGTCCGGAAACCTTTACCGCTACTGCCTCCTCCTGTCAGCAGTCGGAGTGGAAAGGTGCAGCATGGGGTCTGTGTGTCAATTCTGCTTTGGACACATTTCTTCTGTTTTCGATTACACAAATATTTTCTTATAAAAGGGACACACAACTAGTACTTCAGTGTGTGTGTGTGACATTGTTAAATTCTCTCTCACACCTCAAGACCGATGACTTGAGTGTTGGCAGATAGCCTAATAAATGTCCCAGTTCCAGATATGATTGCCAGCTGTGATTAATTAGCTGTGCTACACACATACGATCCTGCTCTCAGTCTCCTGTCACCTGCAGTTGTCACGGTGACACTGTAACTGCACATGGCTACCTTAAAATTGTGCTAAATGAAGTGTGATATCTGAATTATTACAATATGTGAATAGCTGTCTAGTAACTTTTGTCTCACTTTTCTGCAATTGCAATTTTGGAAACAGTGTGGAGTTTTGGAGACAGTTTTGAAAGAAAAAGTGTGCTACAAATGCAATGCTTCATGTTCAAAATACTGTACTAATAACAGTGATAGCCATTTAAAAGGCACATGCATTGCAAAATGGGTCATTTATCAATTCTACACCTAAAAATAATCAATCCACAAATAAAAGAAGCAGCATAGTCAGCCACACAGGCTGTAAAACAAACAAAGCAGCTTCTTAAGTTACCACGGTCATGGAACACCACATTTCTGTATCTTATATACTAGATTTCATTGTTAATTCAATGCTTGAATTTTGTATACTTTCTTTTTCCGGCCAGGGGCTTTCTTGTACTCGCTTTGCTGCTGGAGAAAGCTCACCTATTGGCTATCAACAGTTTTCACATCACTATTTGGGTGAGCCAAGACCTCGGAAAAACATGTAGTCTCTTTTTGTGTTTAAGGTGGTTGTAACTTCAGACTCCTGCCAATGGCGTTGCACAGGGATGATTGGGCCATAAATACCTGCAATGTGTGCGAAGGGATTTATAGATTGAGAAGAGGTGGTACGGTGCAGTGAATGTCTCGTTTGATGGGTGGAAAATGGGTCTTGAAGCAGATGTTAACGTTTGGAAAAAGGAGTGATTGCATTTGGGCGTGCCAAAGGCTATAGTGTGAAGGAAGTAGCTGAATATGCAGGTGTATTGAAGCGTACAGTCATACAGGTCTACCAGCAGTGGCAATAATCCCAGTCACCGGCATGCTCCACAACTTTCAGGCAACAGTTGCTTCTAAAAATCCGTGTAGGTCCTCAGGGAACTGCATACCATGAGCATATGGAACAGAGTGGCATGCAAGTTTCCCAGGTACAGTGGGCAAAAAGACACAAAAATTGTACTGTCCTCAGGAAGAACCTCAGGAAGCCTTCAATGGGGACTGTGTTCTAGGTGTGGTTCAAGCTGGAGTAGCTTCTGTGAGATTCTGGGGTGTTTTAATTACATGGAAATGGATCTCTTGGTTGAGATGACAGTACATTTGAACCACAATTCCTTCTCTGAGCTGCTGGTCAACCAGGTTTTTGCCGTTGGTCATTATCTTGCCGAGAACCATAACATTGCTATCCTTGTATTCCATGATGACAATTCAAATGTTCACAAGGCTGCAAATGTGATTGATTGGCATGATGAACATTTAGGAGAAGGTCACAGATCTGGACAGCCCCACAAAACCCCCAGATGTGAATCCTCTTAAGAGTCTGTTGGATTACCTGGAACAACAAGTAAGATGCCATTAAGGCACTCATGAACTCATGCCAAACTGCACAATTCTTTGATGTAAGAGTGGCTGAACATTGATGTCGCCTGCATCCAGAAACTTGTCCAGTCTATGCCATGTCGAATCGTGCTCGTGTTGACATTACACGCAACTAGATAAGTTTGTCACAGGTGACTAATTTTATGTCCGGTTAGCTAATTGAACACAGTTGGTTTTATTGGAATGTGAAGACAAGATAACAACTGACTTAAGACAGCTATCCTGACCACTTTTATGATACGTGATACGTGTGACACATCTCTAGCAAGACTCTCAGGATTTTATTCTGACATTGGAAACTTGTCAGTGACTGTGAAATAGTTTGAAAGGCATTTGGTGTAAGGCTGGCAGAGGAAATGTGAACATTGTTATTTGGAATGTGTGTGTATGCTGTTGTGAGAAAGGAATTCTGACAAGATTTAAGCTATGGAATAAAACGTTCACGGAGTGTAATTAAGACACGGCTCTCAAAGGTTATGTGAACAACTTCTATAAGCAAAATCAATAAGTAAACAAGGTGCACTGCTTAATGAGGTGCACTCAGTTTAAGAATTATTTGCAAAGAATACATGCCAGCTAAAGTGTTATTGACAAGATTGTAGTTGCAAGTAAGAGGCTGTTTATTCTGACTCACACAAGAGTGGAGAGGCAGGGACAGTTGACAGGATGTTCTGCCAAGAATTGGTCAATTTTTGGTAATGGACCAGAAAAGTAATCCTGTCATTGAAACATGGTCACAGTCATTCATACACATTTGTATTCACACAAAAACTGCAACAATAACCATAATAATGTTGTTTTTTCCTGCTTCAAACCTGCTTGTCCTACTCATGTTCACTGGGTTTGTGTTGGTGAGCTGGAGCCTATCCTGGAATTATTGTGCATATAGTTGGAACAATGCAGTTGCGATTCAAGTGTTTCCCAAAACCATAGTGGGGACTATCTAGGCAACTACATTGTATGTACATAGTACGAACCTTTGTGAAGCGACACAGGTGTTTCCTAAAACCACAGTTCCACCGAATGTTCACAAACACTGTCATTAAGTTGCGTAGTTCGAAGCTGTAGACCTGTGGTTGCAAGATTAGTTCATGGTGACTGTTATTGATGACAAAAACAAAGTCGAAGGAGAGTAGTCCATGTCAGAATATGTTCTAATCTAATCTAATGTAACCGCACGTTAACATTTTGGTGACGCGATGAAATTGCCTGATCTAAAGCATGGAGCGAGGCACTCTTGGTAAATGCAGCAAACATGTCGGCTATATGGAAGCAGGCATTTAGCTAAATGACGTAATGCATATGGTAATTTGCACCTGAGGGAGCCATGTTGCCATCGCTCTTAGTGTTCTTCGGGTCTGTCTCATTACCTAGTGTGTGCCCTTGTTGCCTTCATTCCAAATAAGGCATTCTCTATGTGAGCTTTCTAACCAACAATGGAACCCTAAGACTGGCTGATGAGACAGTGTACCTGGTTACTAACTGTGTCTGCACAAACGCTAGCAAAGTTTTATTGGTTTGTTCTAGTTTTTGCCGTTTTGCCATCTTATTCTTTCCTTAAGTTTGCTTTTTGGAGGAACATATTTTGACGAGTTGTTATAAGAGGAACAGACAAAATGTAGACAAAAGCTAATACTGTATAAGGAAATACTAATATGAGGGAAAATGTAAATCTGTGGTTTAGCATATTTAGCTAGTAACTAGACATAAATGAATTGATAAAATTAGCAAGAGTCAAAGTATTAATGTGTGAAATTTGTTTTAAAAACATTTATAATTACATACATATTTAAAATTCAGTCATTTTATTTTCTTTTTTTACATATTCATCCAACTTTTTGGTGCAATTTTCCTCACCCTGCCTTGACAAAAAGGAACATTTAAAAATTTTTTTGTCCCATGTTTATTCATGCCTAATCTGGAGAAGTAAAGTAAAGTGTGTTCGGTATTTGCCCTTTGGCCAAATATTAAATTTTGTTTGGTTTTGGCCAAAAAATTTCATTTCGGTGTGTTCCTAGTAATTATTTTTAATTGCATATCATTGTTAATTCTATTAATTTTGTTATTGGTGGGGATTATATAAGATTTCAATATGAATAGCCTAAACAAATCATTAATATCATGATTTTGGTCACAGCTCCCTAATACCGTATTTTCCGGACCATAAAGCGCACCGGATTATAAGACGCAATATCAACGATCGGCTGCTAACGGCTCTATTTTCATACATAAAGCGCACTGGGTTATAAGGCGCATTAAATGAAACAAAACTCTTAAGTTCCGTCAGAAGCTCAGTTTGGTCTTTACCTGGCGCAGGGCGTCTTCTTGCTTCCTCCACTTTCACGTACCATTGATTCGTTAATGTTGAATTCTCTCACAGCTGCTCTAGGTCCATGTTGTACTTGCGTGACCGATAGGCGTAGTGTTTGAAAATCCGCTTCGAAAATGATGAATGAATGCACGTACCCTAATGCTGAAGCACACATACCGTATTACTCCGCTATGCTGCGCACTACGGTGGCCGTGAGCTTCGTAACTTACCAAGGCCGTGCTAAAAACCATTTGGACAGATTTATGAGCGCCCGTGTACCATCTACAATCGGTTCTAGGTCAGAAGGCTCAACCAGAATTAATTCATACATTAGACGCACCGCATTTTAAGGCGCACTGTCGATTTTTGAGAAAATTAAAGGATTTAAAGTGCGCCTTATGGTCCGAAAAATACAGTATTCCCAAGATTTTGCAAGTTTCCCATTGTGAAAGTCATACCAAACACATCTGAAAACATTGTAGTTGAGACTACGATGGTTCAAACCAACATGGTTCACATTACTGTGGTACAACCAAAGTATAACAGTTTTAGGAAACAGTGATAGTCATCATACAATGTTAGTCAGTGCTAGCCTACTTTATTGTATGGGAAACACTGGCAGGAAAATACTGCTTGGACTCGAACCCGGGTCTCTGCAGTGGACGGCTAATGAATTCCTGCTACACCACCTGAGTGCCTCAAATTACTACTAGCACTAATAATAATAAAAAAAAAACATTCTGACCAGAAGCTACATGGCAGCAGTGAGCGAAAATGAATATCTGCTGTGTGTCATAAGAGAAAATTGACTTGCTGGTGCCCTGCTGAAAGGACGTGTCCTCCCACACTCACTCCCATATGAAAAGATTTAGTGTTTCAGACTGAAGCCCAGCATTTGAACTCCATGTTTTCCTCGGAGTGAAGTAATTGAGAGTCTGGCTGAGTGCTCTTTAAGACTGACTTGTCTGAGAGATAAAACTAGACTGTGTGCTTGCTGCTGGAAAAGAAAAAGCCTTTCAGACAACCTGTGTGGTTCGATGGATTCCTGTGATTTTCTCCCCTCTTTCTATCGATTTGCTTACTTTCAGTAGGTGGTGCATAGCCTTTTAACAAAGAAAGTAAGAGAGTAATGGCTGCTAGGTTGAAACTCTCCTTTAAAGTAGTCATCAGGTTCCTGTAAGCTTTTTAGTTCTACCGAATAACACAGTAAAGTGGATGCCATCTTAGACAAAGCATTTCAGCTTTTTGTGGACAAACACTCGATTCCTCAGTGATGCCTCTTTGACAAAATCAGTGCCAATGACTGTGCATCCATCAGTACATTAGCAAGATATTTAGTATCTGTTGCAATCTTTGTTCAGCTTCATCAATATCCACATACTTTATACAGCACTTTCTAAATTTTGAGGGCCACTGAGTGTTATAACAGCCCAACAACAGATGTTGTAAGCATCAAGCTTATATGCACAATGATCCGGACCAGATCAGGACCTACCAGAGTGCTCAGGGGAGGCGTCCTTAGTATGCAGTCAGATTTTCAAAGCCAGATTTACTTCTATAGTCCCTAAGCATTATAAGGAAGACGCCTTGGTGTAATAATTAAAATAAAAGTATGTACACTAATATTTTAGTCTACGTAATAAATGTAAATGTTAAATATTAGTCGACATATTAGTATAACAATACATGATCCATCCTTGATAGCTATAATTTTCTTAAATGTAGAGAGCCTGGAAAGAATAATATTAAACCTTGTATTAATATCATAAAGTGAATTAGGTGTCAGGCCTTACTTATCCATCAGAGCAGCTTTAGTCCTTGTCATACACATGCTGAAATGACATTTTTGGACCATTCTTCAGGGGTGAAGGTAGAATTTACTTCACAGCTCAACCTAGAACTTCTCATGAAAGTTCAGTTGTATTTAAACCTGATTACCTGGGAAGGCCTTGGTTGTTAATTTTAGCATCATCAACCTGGAATATGGATTGGACATCATTTGGAAGAAGTTTTCGTTTTGTCCTGAACGCTGATATGTTTTGGCCATGAAACGTGACCATAAAGTAATCATGGAAATGCATTTTCATGGGATGGCGCCTAATAATATGATTTCCACCATGTTACGGTTCACCATATAAAAACAATGGTGAACAGTGAAAAATAAAAATATAAACGGATTTTAGCAGCCAAATGCAGTTATCTCCAGATGGAAATGGTGAACCAAAATATAATTAACTAAAAGAAACAAAAGTTCACCAAAGAAAGTAAAACAAACCCATGAAGAAACAACCTCAGTGGCTGAGGATTGAACACTGGTCGTCCGCGCCAGTTATCAACGAATTAACCGAACCCGCCACTCAAGCACTGAGGAAAAACAAAACTAAAACTGAGCTGCGCGTCCGCGAAAGCATGCCACAGGAACTGATGAGCTCAAGGACGCAACAGTGGCAGCTTGGCAGAGGTGGGATTTGAACCCTGGACCTTTTGGTCCATAGTCCAGTATCTTAACCGCTGGGCTACCACAGTCCCGTGATTTTTTTTCAAGGTCCAATCGCAAGGGGAACGTTTTTCCCCAGACCGCGAAGGAGGAAGGAGGGTGACTGAGCGAGAAGGAGGAGGCGGCAACGAGCAAGACCAAAAAGGCAGCCGAGGAAGAAGGGGTGTTAGCGCGCTAGAAGCGCTTGCCGTACACTAAATTCTACTCCCTAACATTATCGGACAGCCTCCCGACTGCCCCCGGGTGGCGATCTTCTAATCGGCAGTTTACCTCTGTAAACGCCCCGCCTCCTCCCTCTCTCGCCATCACCCTTCCTCCTTCGCAATCGGGGGGATAAAACGTTCCCCTCTCAATCACGCCTGAAAAAGACGCGGTGCTGCTTATCAGCTTCGTCCTTTTTCTTCCTGCATCCGTGCCACGCTCCCCGTAAGCATTGAGGAGTTCCCGTGGCACGCTTTCGCGTATACTCCACTTGGATTCTGTTGCTCTGCGCAGAGCGTAGCGGGGCCATGTCGTGAGCGTACTTCTACATAGGGGCGCTATATGCTTATGAAGTGCGTTTGTGCTTGGTTTATTGCTCGTTTGTTTCTTCACTGGCTGAGTGACGCGTTGGGTTAAACCAACGACAACCCACGCATCCGCCAAGGGTTCTATCCTCAGCCATTGAAGTCCTTTTCCGTTATTGTTTTATTTATTCTCTGTTCGGTGACCGATTGTTTCTTTTATTTAATTATATTTTGCTTCACCTCTTCTATCTGGAGCTAACAGTGGTTGGGTCCTAAAACCCTTTATACTTTTATATCCATGGTTCGCCTTCATTCTAATATGGAGAACCGTGACAAAACTGGAGATCTTTTGCCCATCTTGGCTTCTCAAAACCTTTTGTGGATACTGCTTGTGTACCAAATCATGATTATAGTAACCTGTTGACATCACTGGTTTGAAATCACTTGATTTGGTTTTATTACCCAATTTCTAACCAACTTTTTTTGGAATGTGTTGCAGGCCTGAAGTACGGGAATTAATGTTTATTAACAAATGAAATTACTAGAAAAAAGTGGGTTCCTACTGTCTGCAATGAAATAAAAGTCAAAGTAAATGTAAGAAACACTGTTTTCTTTATACAGTGGTGCCTGAAAGTTTGTGAACCCTTTAGAATTTTCTATATTTCTGCATAAATATGGCCTAAAACATCATCAGATTTTCGCACAAGTCCTAAAAGTAGATAAAGAGAACCCAGTTAAAAACAAATGAGACAAAAATATTATACTTGATCATTTATTTATTGAGAAAAATGATCCAATATTACATATTAGTGAGTGGCAAAAGTATGTGAACCTCTAGGATTAGCAGCTAATTTGAAGGTGAAATTACAGTAAGGTGTTTTCAATCAATGGGATGACAATCAGGTGTGAGTGGGCACCCTGTTTTTATTTAAAGAACAGGGATCTATCAAAGTCTGCTCTTCACAACACCATGTTTGTGGAAGTGTATCATGGCACGAACAAAGGAGATTTCTGAGGAGCTCAGAAAAAAAGTTGTTGATGCTCATCAGGCTGAAAAGGTTACAAAACCATCTCTAAAAGAGTTTGGGCTACCAATCCACAGTCAGACAGATTGGGTACAAATGGAGGAAATTCAAGACCATTGTTACCCTCCCCAGGAGTGGTCGACCAACAAAGATCACTCCAAGAGCAAGGTGTGTAATAGTTGGTGAGGTCACAAAGGACCCCAGGTAACTTCTAAACAGCTGAAGGCCTCTCTCACATTGGCTAATGTTAATGTTCATGGTGGTGGTAGTATCATGGTTTGGGCCTGTTTTTGCTGCATCTGGGCCAGGACGGCTTGCCATCACTGATGGAACAATGAATTCTGAATTATATCAGAGAATTCTAAAGGAAAATGTCAGGACATCTGTCCATGAACTGAATCTCAAGAGAAGGTGGGTCATGCAGCAAGACAACGACAGAAGATTTCAGTCGAAATGTTGTGGAAGGATCTGAAACGAGCAGTTAATGCAGCAGCAGTTAGTTCATTCCTGTTAGTGACACTTTGATAGTGTGTGCACTATATTTATTTACAAAAATATTTTCCCACCTATCACAAATTGTTTTATTACATAAAATGCACCTTATCTTACTCACAAGTTTAGCCAGTCTGGAGTTATCGCTGTTTCTCCTGACAAGGAAGTGCAATGTTCTGCACTTACATCTCCATTTCAACAACCTCTAGGTTTTCCATAGGGAGGGTTGTCATAGACATTACAGTGCGCACAACCTTTTGAAGCTCTGTGACATTGTCTCCGCTGTTGTGGTTTTGAGTCCTCCTAATGAGTCATGTATCACTTTTTTTCACACCGTTGCCTTTTCGGTGAAACCTGTTGGTTGTGGCTTTTTGAAACATTTCGCAATTATTCTAAGAAGTGTTTTGTCTTCCTCTGTCAGTGTGCTTCAACTCCTGTCCAATATTCCACTTTTCTCTGTTTAACATTCACTGCCATAACCTTTAAGACTACTGTTGGAATGATGTTTTTACACCGTCTGTTTGGATTCTTTCTGTTAGATACCCTGTGTTATTTCACAAATGGTCAAAGTGCTAAGTAGCTGATGCATGATGTTAAAATGTTAACTGTCATTCATCTCTGGGGATGTGTTTGTCCCTGTGATTAAGTCACAGCAAGGCCAAGCTCCATTTCAGGTGCTGTTTTATCCACATCCTGCATAAAGATTATGCTGCAACAGATGGCTTGATAACCTACATGGCCCCTCACTCAGATACAATATTGTCAGTACGAAATAGATTCTTGGCCTAGCAGAGAACTGAAAAAGAAATTAAAAAGGATGTCACGTTAGCTGTCTTTTCACTTTGTCGACAACATATTATCATACCATTGCTACAGAAAACGTAATGGTGGAATCTACTGTTCAAGACTTTTGCACAGTACTGTATATTATGCATAGCAGTTGGAGTTTGTAAACAGTGTACACTTTACTGGACACCTTATCAGACACACCAGCCTTGACATAACACATACCCAGCTATCACTGCGTCTTAAGACGTCTTCTCAAGACATGGTGATGGCTGGGTATGCAGCACTGGTGGTGCCTCAGTGTTGTCTCTATGTTAGACTGAAAATAATCAGTGCCAGCTGACTAGCTATAGAAGCTTATTAGTCCATTACTGAGGTATCCAGTATCTGTTCCACTCTGTATTCCTCTTTACTACTGCTGCTACAACCACTCCCTCGGCGCAATGCTTAATCAATAGCCACACACTTTATACAGCACTTTCTAAAGTTCAAAGGCTGGTGAGTGTAATAAGAGCCCAACAATTGAGGTTGTAGAAAGCACTGGATGTAAGCACAAGCATCCTGTTTAGATCAGGATCTGTTTAATGGAGACTTCATTTCTGTAAAAGACACATCACAGTCCTTTCTTTGATAACTGTAATTATCTTGAAGACAAAAAAAGAATAGGAAAGGTCATGATGATCAATAACATTATAAATATCAGAAGTGAAATAGGAATAAGGCCTCACGTTTTCTCTAGAAATTAAATTCTTATGGGTATTTCATCATACAACTTCTTAAAAAAAAAAGTATGTGACAATGTTGAACTATTTTCAAAAACAAAACATTTCAGTTTAAGGATTTAGATGACTATCTACGTGACAGTTCAGTACAGAAGGATCAAACCCATAAACCCATAATCAGGAATAATTGAGATCACTGTCTGAGCAAGCCTAGGGAGACAGTGGCAAGGAAAAATCTCCCTAAATGTAATGAGGAACCTTGGGGTTACCAAGACTCAAAAAGGGACCCAGCCTAGATCTTATATGTAAGAATTAAATAAATTACCTGAATAAAACATCAATAATAGTTGTTTAAATACACAGAAGCTAAATAGAATGATTCAAAAAGAAAATACAATAGAATTAAATATAGATTTTATTAAATACATGGGAAAACGCAATATAATGGAGAATATAATGAAATAGATGGTATAAACAACTCTGTGAGCACTGTTTAGCCCAGTATAAATACAGTCACTGAAGGTTCTCATGTCTCATATTGCAGGTAATTCCTGCCTGGTGAAATAGGGTGGCTTTGCTCTAAGCAAGTGGACACCATGCACACACAATCCAACCGAAGACAACCTCCACTTGCCAAAAGCATGATAGAAACCAGAGGGGCTCACCACTGGAAAACAGTGCTCTACTGTCTTATTCACTCTGCCTCTGAGGTGAGGTTTGTATGTCAGTTAATTGAGGTGTCCTTTCTTAAAGTCATGGCAACAAATTCCTGGTTTGTGTCTGTGTTTGCCTCACTAGAAGCTCCCCCTTCCTTGAGTAGCAGGGGTACCCCTGTGTAACAACAGGCAACATCATGAAAGAGTCTTTTCACATGGTTCTGTAAACATTGCCTCATATTTGTTGACCATACATAGTCACTTGACCTAATACTGTATGTCCACAAGATTGCTTTCTATACCATGCGACATAAGAATTTAATAACCTGCTCACTAGTTCATAACCTTAACTACTGTGGTACTGTTGGCCCAGTAGCCAGAAGGTTCTGTGCCCCACCATCTGCTCACTGAAATCTAGGACAGGCATGATGGGAAAACTATTGCTGCTCTCATTCTGCCCTAGAAAAGAAAAAAAATCCAAACATAGTCAAATGAGTACAGATTTGCACCAGATTAAGTACTAGCTAACTTCCATCTATAGTCCAATGTATGACTTTGTTTCACTGTCAATATACCATTACACAGGTGTTATAAAATAAAATAGAGGATGACGATTAACAGGTACAAAGGGCATGTAGTTTCTTACAAATGTAAGTCTAGGGGAGGAAAAAGGAAGCTTAAATCAAACAGCCTGTGGAATCCTGTATAGATGTACACTGATGTCTCTCATCTTCAGTCAAATTGTAGGGTAACACCCTCCACTCACTTAACATGAATTGCCTGTCAGGACATCGTAGTTACTTTATACAGCTATTAGGGTTTTTCTCAGTGGAAAAAGCCTCATCAGACTCTGTTGCTGCACATTTTAATGTCACTAGTGTTAAGTTTTAAAACTTGAGAATGTTATTTTGCCTTCTGTGTTTTTTGCCAGTTTTCAGTGCTTGTACAGAGATTTTCATCTGAATTTCATCAAGGAATTATTTGATGTAGTTTGGTTGACAAATGCATACTGGCGAATGCAATGTGTTTTGTGTCTCCAAAAGAAACTAAAACTCATGTCATTTAAGAATTCACTGTTCAATTTGAAAAGCCACACACTAGAAGTTTTCCCATGTTCCTGGGCCAGTGAATTCTATTTATGTTATGAATATAAGAGATACATCGCAAAGCCATATTATATGTACACTCACAGACAAAAAAAATAAAGCAGCCAGATAGAAATGTCAGAAGGAAATTTGTTGTCACGGCACCCTTTACATTTCCTACTTTTGATATTTTACTTACACATTTAGTACATTTAGTAGAATATAGTAAAATGCACTTCTATATAAGCCATACTTCTTTACTTTGATACTTTTTATTGAGTATTTTTTCAGATTAGTCATACTTTTACCGTACTTCTGACACTTCTGGACTATTCCAGCTCTGACTTCACATCAGAAACTGTGTAACTCTACAAATTAATCTGTTAAAACCAGGTTTTCAGTCCTTACTCTTATAAATACGGTTTTCCTATACATTTTGCTCTAGTTGCTAGTAACTAAGTACTTAATAAAGAGTAGTACCCTTTAAAATGAATAAATAAGGAATATGCCTGGGGTTATTTAATGTCCTGCTCTGCATTATGAAAGGAACAGTCCTGCACACTCACATATATGATGATAAGATGTATGAAATCACTGATCTGTAAATAGTTATTGCTGAATAAAACTCACTGTAGGGGGTTGCATTGTTTTGTTCTGAGGTCTATCACTGCTCTGTTTCTACAGTGTACAAAACCCTCAATTATTCCTGAGCAGGGATTTGAATATTTGAAATGGTTCATGCTTCTGTCTACTTTCTGGGTCTTAGGTCTGCTTTCTGCAACCCAAGGTGACAATATTTCAGCAGACATTGGAGAATTGCAGGCTTGACAGTGTGCTACTTTTATTAGCTTGTTAATGGTGTCATAGTTTCATGGGAAACCACAGTATGTGATTGGATGCTTGGCATTATGAATTAATCATTCTATAGTTTACCTAAACAAGTTGGCCTACAAAGTTCTTAGAACAACATGAAATAATTGAGGCTACAGTTTTTCCTCATGCATAAAAATGTTTACTGACTATCCTCATGTAAGATCATGCAAACCAAGTGGTTCCTTATGCTGCTTGTCCATGTTATTTCAGCCATCTCTGGTGCACATGGGTCTGACTGATTCACATTGTGACCTGGTATCAATTACCCCAAGCTACATACAGTATTTAGTCTATTAGCTGTTATTCTGCCATTAATAAATAAGAACATGTTCATATACTGTCATTAAAAGTATATAGACACCCTTTCTGATTCGTGATCTCGCTGCACTTACAACTAAAAGGTTCAAATTATGAAGCAAACAGTATTTGTAAATTACCCTTAACTTTTTTTTGCACCTCCCTAACAAATCAGTTCACTTTCTATCCTGCACTAAGAAAACCATTTCCATTAATAAATTGTTTGCCAACTTTGATGGAGAATGTTCTAGCTTGCACAGAGCACTGACTCTATAAGAATTGTTTGTCATATCCAACATCAGTGCCTAAACACACAGACATCCTCCGAAATCTAGTGTAAATGTTCCTTAAAACTCCATATTTATACCTAATTAATAAAATGTTTTTGTATGTAATCTTAAGGGCCCACAAACGTTCAGTTACATAGTTTAACAGGCTAAACTGTATATAATCCAGTTTCAGTAGTTTTCTTAACATGTAGTTGTTTTAGCCTACACTGTCTTCTCCTGATAATAGTAGCCTAAATAGTAAAATAATCATATATCCTTCCAAATAACAAATCAAATTACTGTAAGAGACTGTTTTCAGATACCTTACAATTCAGGCATTTTGTTCCATTTGTGTGTTTTTGTCTCAGGCCTCCAGGTTCCATCAGCTTTTCCTCGTAAGAGTCACTGTGACTCTTTATTGGATTAAGTGCTTTTTTGTGTGGATGCTTAATACAGTTATAGCAGAAAAGCACGATCTTTTTTAACCAATTTATTGTCTTGTAATATCATCATTTATTGTATTTTATTTAATACTTTATTTAATATCATTCTTTATTCTGTATTGCATATTATTTCTCATATATTTAAATAACCCAACTTTCCAAGGCCTAGTTTAAAGAATTAATGAATGAGAGTTATGTCTTTGTCACAAACTAACTCCATGCAGTCATCTATAAGCAGGCAGTACAAACCCAAGAACGTACCAGAACACTTAAACTTACACTCCCATAGACTCACAAACATACACACAAAGCTCAACAAATATTGCACACCTGGCACAGTACCAAACTCCCTGTTATACTGTGCCGGTGTGACGAATTTACACAGGCTCAGCCATAAACACACTGGGAACTAGCATGCAGGACCAAATCAGTGTGGAGAGCAGCTAAAGCCTGCTTGAAAAGTCACCAATAAATAATATTAGCTAATAAAAGTACTAATTTGCATATTTTTGACATCATCATATTGTATTTACATGCTGCCTAATGTCAGGTCATACCAGTTCTTTACATGTTGTTGCTTCTCTCTTAGTCTCTGTACAAGATAAACCAAACACAAAATAGTCACAAAATAACTTGGTTGAGAGGTCTGTAAAATCTAGGGACAAAATCGCAAAGTTGCCAACATTGGACCGAATCCGAACCTGGCACGCATTACCCTGGCTCTAAGGTGCAGGTCCTGGAGCGCCAATACTAACACACAAAACACACCCTTTTCCTTTCCTTGGACCAGTGCAACCCGGACTCACTTCCCAGAACCACCCAACCTGGCAATTAGCAATGATAGGCTACTTTGCAGGTGTGACAAATTTATGCAGACTCCACCACAAACACATTAGGAATTAGCATAGAGGACTGAATCTGATCCTGGCACATGAGACAGTCTTTTTCAACTGGCAACACTAAATTATGGCAGTCCTCAAATGATAGCATTTACATTTGATGTGTGATGTGATATATCTGAGTGTAAGCATACAAAGTATTAATTCAACTTGAAGTGATCTTCAAAGAAGAGTGTAAAAATGGATTAACTCTTAGCATATCAGTAATCCAACACCGATGTTGATATTATTTGATTTCAGATGTGTATTTTAAGCAGCAGTTCCATTGAGTGCTCTCTTGGGTCTTTCAGAGCAGAATCCCAGAGCAGTCTTATTTATTTTCCTTTAGCACTTTCACTTCAGTCCCAGCTTGTCTCTGGGCTTCAGCCCCATTTCCATCAGTTGGGCCATGAGCAAAGCCTTAAGAACAAGTCTTGTTTTTTTTCTTTCATTTGTTAAATCTTCACGAACTCCAACCGATGCTGTGTATTGTTTAGATCTTTTTCACTTTCCCTGTTCAGTTTTATACTTTCTAATTAGCAAATGAGAGCATCATACTATGTTATGTAAATTGCATAATGTTGGGAATTGGTCTTTTAGATTAGCCATAAACCAGAGCTAAGCAGCAGTTCCAGTGGTCTAGTGAGAAGCTTGATCACTTCATTCCCCATCCCGAATGGCACAGCTTTCTTGTTTCACATGCATACTCATCCTCTTAACAATCAAAAGAAAAATTTGCGTGCTGCATGGCACCCGTCCAGGGCTCAGAGTGACAAACTTTGATAAGATTAAACGGTGTGCAGCAGTATAACTGCACTTAGTTGATTAACCTATTTGAATGAGAATACAATGCAACAAAATTGTGCCTAGTGATGTGTGCATTTGTAAAGAACAAAGCCACAGGAGAGAACTTATCTCTGATTACCATGTGTTTGTGGATTCCACTCTCCATTCTGCTGCTTTATCCAGTATCCTCTCTCCTCAGTTGCTTCTCTCATGAAAAACACACATGCTGACATTTCAAGCTGAGCGGAGACAGTTGGGCAGCAGGTTGAAATAAAGGCTGCTAATAATGAGAGTGTGGGGAGAAATAACGGTCTCCTTCTTCCACAGCTTTTCAGTGCCTTCTACCTAGTGTACTTCTGTCTGAAACAAATCCTTGATATCACCTTCCATGTGGAAATTTCCCTGATTCTGCTAAGCACTCAAATTTTGTTCAAAATGCCAAAAAGAGCAAACGGGGCAGCACATACACATGGAATACAGACCAGATACATTCTTTTTAATGGTAATAGCATAAAAATGACAATGGACTCTGTCAGCAGGATAATGCAAAACCCAGCGTTGGAAAAAGGAGTGAGTAACAAAATGAATATGACCTTGCCTCCGAATTCCGATTTGAGTGATCTTGCTGTGACATACAGACTAAACTCATCTCGCTCACGTCTGTTTCATGGCTATTTTTTGGCGAGAGACGAGTTTGGCGACTTAACGGGATTACAAAAAAAATGACATTTATACCTGATGCTGACATAATGTGTTTTACTTGGCAGCCCGTGTGATCATACAACCACTTTTACAATGTACATAAACATGCACAGATTCTATTCCATTATAAGTCTGTTCACTCTGTGACATCTTGGTAACACCACCGGGCAGCTATTTCCAGCCATGCAAGACCAGACTCCTATTTCTTTAAATGGGGAGAGACCTATATCCGAAAGAGAAATGAAGATATTTAGAATCACTGGTATAATCTGACAAAAATGATATGACTTACTTAAGTTGTTGGGTTCAAATAACACAGAAAAATACCATTTTTTCAAGGTTATTCTGGCTACTGCGCATGCACATGTCGCCACTATAAAGGGGCCAAGTCTTTCCACCCCCTCTGCGACTAATTTACTAATATGCCGATTGGTTGTTTCTAATGATGGGGCAGTACTACAGTCCCATTCATATTTCAACCAGTGACCAGTCTCCTGCTTACAGTGGGGCAAAAAAGTATTTAGTCAGCCATTGATTGTGCAAGTTCTCCTACTTAGAAAGATGAGAGAGGTCTGTAATTTTCATCATAGGTACACTTCAACAATGAGAGATAAATTGAGAAAAAAATCCAGGAAATCACATTGTAGGATTTTTAAAGAATTTAATTGTAAATTATGGTGGAAAATTTATGGTAAGTAGTTGATAAATAAATTTGGTTCAACTCAATACTTTGTAACATAACCTTTTTTGGCAATGACAGAGGTCAAATGTTTCCTGTAAGTCTTCACCAGGTTTGCACACACTGTAGCTGGTATTTTGGCCCATTCCTCCATGCAGATCTCCTCTAGAGCAGTGATGTTTTGGGGTAACATGGACTTTCAACTCCCTCCACAAATTTTCTATGGGGCTGAGGTCTAGAGACTGGCTAGGCCACTCCAGGACCTTGAAATACTTTTTACAGAGCCACTCCTTTGTCACTCGAGCGGTGTGTTTGGGATCATTGTCATGCTGGAAGACCCAGCCACGTTCCATCTTCAATGCTGTCACTGATGGAAGGAGGTTTTGGCTTAAAATCTCACGATACATGGCCCCGTTCATTCTTCCCTTAACATGGATCAGTCGTCCTGTCCCCTCTGCAGAAAAACAGCCCCAAAGCATGATGTTTCCATCCCCATGCTTCACAATAGGTATGGTGTTCTTGCGATGCAACTCAGCATCCTTTTTCCTCCAGTTGAGTTTTTACCAAAAAGTTCTATTTTGGTTTCATCTGACCACATGATATTTATGATTTTGTCTCTCATAGTTGAAGTGTAGCTATGATGAAAATTACAGACCTCTCTCATCTTTCTAAGTAGGAGAACTTGCACAATCAGTGGCTGACTAAATACTTTTTTGCTCCACTGTATATAACGTCTCTGATAACAGACAGGGGCTGTACATCATCCTGCATTGAAAGTTTAAAGCTGGATTAAAGTGCCACCTAGAGACGGTCTGAAACTTAGCGACTTAGCAGGGCAGAATTTCATTACTGGCAGGACATTTGTCACATTTTAAGCTTGGCCAGGGCAAATGGTGAGTTTGGCAGCTTTTTGAGGTAAAGTGCATGGAAGGAAACCCATCCTTCCATCACTGGTGGCGAGAGATGAGGGTGGCATGATAACGTGGAGAGATAACGAGGTTAGACTGTATTGATAAGTTAATCAATACTTATTATTTCACGTACATACAGTACATTGTGGCCACAATTTCACAGTTCTTGTGCGTAATGTCTGTTGAACAGTATTTGTTTAATCATCATTTGAGCTATATAGCTACAAAGTAATTAAGCATTTAAAAAGTAATTACAAAGTAATTAATTGAGCATTTGATTTGTTTCTTTCCTCAACAGTAACATTCTCTAACATAGTTTGAAAATGATGGCAATTGTCGTGCCATTGGTACAAAGTGTATTTACTTTTGCACTGTACTGTATTTAACTGTACAAAATACATTATTAATACCGTATGTAATTCTTGATCATCAAAATTTCCGCTGTTGAAAACACGTACATAAATAGTGAGTTACAGTAGTGCTCCTCTCCTGTTCTCTGTTATAAAATGGAGAATATTAAAAATACATCATAATTAATATACTCAGGTTGTTGGCATCCTGAATGAATATTTATGTACCATGTAGATCGGAGTATCGTTTTCACAGGCTATTAAGTATTTAAATAGAGTTGTACTTTGCCTCTGCTAAAGCCAGTCAGAGACAGAGAGATAGAACTGGGCCATAAATTATTTTTATGGACTGCATTAAATATTCATGCATATTTTGTGTGTATTTAAAGCTATGTGGTTCTGTGAGTGTGCTTAGAGTAATAAGATACAAGCTCAAGTCTCATTCTGAATCAGACGAGAAATGCTTCTCTCTGTTTGTCCCTTTTTCCCGCTCCATCAGTCTGCTACATTGTACCTCTAGGCATAGTTACGGCCTCGCCCTGCTCATTTTAATCTCATTATTGCTTTAATTACCTCCATGTTAATGCCTAATGCCCATCACTGCTGATCTTCACTGGCTGATGAGACTGTACCATCCAAATACATAGGGGGCACTGGGATGGTCTGTTCTTCAAACGTCTTTGATGGAATTCTGTCTAGCCCAAAGATAAAATGCACTGCAGCAGCTAGGCCTGACAGAACCAGCCTTAAAGTCATTGTGAAGCTAATCATTACTTATTAAAAGAAAGGCCAGTGAATTATTTTGTCTGCTGGACTCCAGCATAGGATTTAAGTGTCTGTGTCTCCTGACGGATAGAAATATGGACCTCGACATTGTTTGCCTGTTTACAAAAACTGGTCCTTTGATTTTAAAAACTAAAAGATCCCAAAACATTTTGCTTTAGGTTACTGAGGTTAATGTTTGGGTTAGCTGTAGGTGTATTGTAGAGTTAAAAAGCTACAGTAATCATTATGTCAGTGAATGCCTCCATGAAAAGATGATTACCAAGACTGTTTGTTTTATAGTTTGTAAATATTTATAATAGGAAAATAAAAAGGGAAACATTAAGTAAATATTTTTGCATGTTTTATGATAACCTTTGTTGCACTCTCGTTTGCTGTTTATGATCTTTAAATGTGTCTTGAGATTCTGCTTTCAGAGGTTGAGATTGTAAAATGGGATCGTGGTAGCCTAGTGGTTAAGGTACTGGACTCTGGACCAAAAGGTCCAGGGTTCAAATCCCACCTCTGCCAAGCTGCCACTGTTGGGCCCTTAACCCACAATTGCTTGGATTGTAAGACTGTACCAATTGTAAGTCGCTCTGGATAAGGGCGTCTGCTAAATGCTGTAAATGTAAATGTAAAATACTGTCCGGTCTTCATGTGGCACTGCTTTCTCTGAGAAAGGCTTACAAACTAATGAAAAAAAAACTGTGACCAATAGAGCAACAGCTTACTAGCTATAAACCACCCTGACAGAAAAGCTGCTGAGAGCTACATTTTTAGCCTTATCGCTGATGAAAGACTCATATAAGCCAGGTAGAAATAACAGAGTATTTTGTATTTAGAGTAATTTATCGTGTGGCTCTTGAAGACTATGTCTATGGGGCCTTAAGTTGCCTGGAGTGCCACCAGTCGAATTTCAAGCATTACTTGATATGCCTTTGTAGAAATGGCATGGTATACTTTGACCATCTCTCAGTCTGTAACAGACACCAGTATTGTTAGCCTGCTCTATGATTTTTCCTTAGCCCAACAGGAACTCATTTTGATGTAGCATTGTAATGGTGGAAGAGGCTGATAGCTCTAGAGACCTGCAGCTCATGGAGCTCAGACTCTCTGTTTACTCTTCAATCAATGTGCCACAATCCTCTGCAGTGTGCTTAAACACAAATCAGATGTGATAAATATCCACTGGGCAAAGGATAAGGACAGAAGAAGAGAAATGTTTGCACATATAAAAGTTTTAACAATGATGCAGTAGCCACAGGCAGGTTTATAATACAGGCTTGTGTAGTTTTACTACAATGCACAAGCAGTTCAGTGTAATGTTCATCATGATTAAAATGGCTGAACTTTTTTACTGCCTGGTTAACTTCTTTTTTCTTATGTTGCCTACAAAGATGCCCTGCTATTAATAAAAGTCACAGCTATATAAAATCTCCATGTGCTCACTGATCCATTATACACTTCAGATTGCTTTTTTAGTCTGTCAAAAGCAATGCTAAGTGTCAGAACATTATTGTATAAAAATGAGTGGACATTTTGCAGTGAATGTAGGTATGGTATATATTTTCATTTACGTTTATTGACATTTATTGATTTTAGCAGTTTTCTTTAGCAAGTTAGTTTTCATACGGCTATTCAAGTGCATAGGTACGAGTTCCCTAGAGATGTATTGTGCCATATCAAATCTACGTTTTCATATATGCATACATTACCATACGCAACTTACAGGGTAATTAGAGCCTTCTTTCAATGGTACAGCTTTCCCCAATAATGCTATCCTTTTGCTCTAATATTGTAAATACTTACATCATCATCATTACATTTATACATCTACAGTAATGTTTCCACAGATTCCATCAACTCCGTCTTGGTGAGTTATTTCAGCCATTTCATTGCATGATATTTCAAGTTTTGGCAACACATTCCAAAAAATGTTGGGACAGAGCATTTTAGGGCTAGTAATGAAAAAAGTAATGATGTGATTTCAGATGATGATGTCAACAGGTGATTACAATCATGATTTGGTACAAAACCAGTATCCACGAAACGCTTAGTCTTTGAGGAGCAAAGGTTGTAAGAGGATCCCCAGTTTGTCAACAAATGTGTGACAGTTATGATGGTACTTGGAGACAAAAACACCTATGAGCCCTTTGTAAGATAAATTATACCTATTATATCTGGAGGAAGCTATACTCAGTCTGTATGGTTTGCCTAAGAAACATAAACAGGACATATCATTGCGGCCCATTGTTGATCATGATTAACAAAGTGACCTACAAGATCTCAAAGTTTCTGGCATCGATCCTGAACCTGTTGGTAGGCAGCAGGGAACTTCACATTCAGAGCACTACGGAATTTGTGGATAAGGTGAGGGACATAATTATGGAGATGGATGAGGCAATGGTCTTGTATGATATTCTGTCCATCTTCACGTGCATTCCGGTTATTGAGGGAGTAGAGGTAGTCTGAAATTATAAGATGACTCCACTCTTATCAAGAGGGCAACCCATAACGCTGACACGTTGTGTTTGCTTCTGGAACTGTGTCTTTCATCCATCTACTTCAAATAAATGAGGAAGTGATATAGGCAGAAACATTGGTGCACTATGGGTATTTCAGTATTTAATTCACTGTGGCACAAACCAGGAATCATTAGGACACTGTACCACCGAGTAGACAGTGTCCCTACTGACCCAGTGGCCAGGGATGGAGTGACATCTTACATAAAGCAAGGCCTGGGTAAATGTGGTTATCCTAACTGGGCTTCATCAAATCTTGCTTGTTTGTGGGTGACCAAATACTTATTTTCCACCATGATTTACATTTAAATTCTTTAAAAATCCTACAATGTGTTTTCCTGGATTTTTTTCCTCATTTTCAGCACAATCAGCGGCTGACTACATACTTTTTTTGCCCCACTGTATTTGAAAAGGGAATGCCCATCGCTGAACCGAGGAGGTTCAGCGATGGGTGATCAGTACACCTCTCACTGTCTTACAATGCAGTAATTGCAGCTATTCCCCAATCCTGTGTGAAAAGTACACATGGCAATGGCAATTTGCATATGAAACAGCTCAACAGTCTCTTTGTTATGCAGTGGTGCTCTTATCGGTCATTATGCAAATGTGCTCGGGATAAGCTTGGGGAAGTTTTCCAACTATCTGAGACTGAAGAAGTCACTTAGATGAGTGACAAAACGTTTCTCCCACAAACCTTTTGTCCAGATGAACTAATTCAACTTTCTGGTACATATCATCAGCAATTCAGTTTACTTTGAACTAGGGCTGGGCGATAAAAAGATAATGATCATGTTTGCAAAATAACTTTTCCTTGATAGAAATATAAGACATTTTCAATATAAAGTCGATAGAACCCATTCCATCAATGTTTTAATAGACAACACAAAAAGTCAATGATGATGAGAATAGTGCCATACTGAACCAATTATGTGACTGGAGTTACAGCTACGTCAGGTTAGGGTGATGCACCCACCACACGGCAGATAAGTGAATAGCAGCTGGCAGTAGCACATGTGCTAATGTTTGGACTGCTGCAATCGTACACAAGACTTTTTCCCAAGCAAGTACTGGTGATGCCCCTAAAACAACCAGTGTGATCAATGCACAACAACAACAGTCCCCTTTCTCCAGCGCCATGCCTTTACTACAAAAAATTGAAGAGGTAAATGCAGTATTTATTGCAAAAGACATGATGCCAGTAATTCATGTTCGAAAATATCAAATTTAAGTGGCTGAATAAAGTAATTGATCCTTGTTACAAACTGCCTGTCCGTAAACATTTCTCTCAGATGGCACTTTCCCAACTGTACCTGAAGTATAGAGAGCCAGTTGAAAAGGAGCTGTAAAGTGCGTCATATTTCTTTACCACACTTTATTTGTGGTCACACATCTCAACCATATATGAGCATTACTGCCCACTTAAGTGGCTGGTCAGAATTAAGATTCATTCATTCATTCATTGCCTTATCTGCTTATCCTTGTCAGGGTCGCAGGAATGCTGGTGGCCAGGCGACTGCAAAGGGTGCAAGGCAATAACTCTAGACAGTGTGCCAATCCATCATAGGGCACATACACTCACACACTAAGGACGCTTTAGAAACACCAATTAACCACATGTCTTTCGAATGTGGGAGGACACCGGAGTAACTGGAGCCCATGCAGATACTGGGAGCCCAGAGTCGGGATCGAACCGGGCTCACCACTGCACCACTGTGCCACCAGATTTAAGTTCACTATGTATACCTATTTTATTTACTTCAAATATAGTTGTATAATGTTTTACAGTCATTTGTCATGTTCAACTTCAGGCAGAAATTAAAGCGTTGACAGAAATAGTGATTTGATTTAAAAAAAAAAAAACATTAGTGATAAGATTTTTCCAGCTCTCTGATTACACTAGATCTTCCTGCTAAACCATATCTACTACCGCTGAGGGCGTGCTGCACTACAACTCCCATAATCCACCTGCTGGCCATGTGACTCCCTCAATCAATCCAAGTTCCCTCTCCAGATTACTCCAGAGTCTCCAGAGTACTGACTGAACTCACCTGCTACCCGTTGTATTTATACCCGGTTGTTTGGCATACCAAGCATTTATGTCACAAGCTGTCATATGGTTATGATCTCCCTTTCTTTTTCAGACTACGAACTTTGCCTTATGTCTTTGGTTTTGATTTCATGTTTGATTGATTGGCGGTCTCAACTATCGCCCGTTTTGTCACTGCCCATTTGCCTAGCCCCTGTAACCCTGTTTTGAGTGTCTATCCGGTTCCCCCAACGTTACACCTATAACCCAGCCCTAGTTTGAACTACTGAGCTCAGAAAATGAATTCAGACAGCAATATAAACAATTTATTTGGTTTAATGTGAACTTTAATAATAACTATAATTTGTCAAATAAGGACCATGCCAGCCCATTATTTGCACTCAGCAATGATTTTCCCCCTAAATTATTTTCTTATTCTTTGTTCACATTTCACACTTGACTTTGACATTGATTGTTTTTATTATTATGTCCTCTTCAAACAATTTTATGCCTCTTAAGGCTTAGTGTCATCTTTTCTGGTAACACTTTACTATAAGGGTACATGAAATAGCATTAATTAATGCAGTATTTCATGAGTAAGTAATAATTAATTCAAGTAAAACATCACGAGTCATCATGAAAATGCATAAAGTAAACATGTCTCGTATACCTTAATGCAGGAGCAATATATGACGTTATGTAGTAATTAGAACATGAGCCTTAATCATTACTAAAGCATTACTTCTTCATTTTTGTGGCCTTCAAAGTAAACTGTTACCTCTTTTCTAATACACTTCATTCATCTTGAAACAAATTGTGATGCTGAGAGGAAAGTTGCTGGAAATGGAAGTCCCTGTAATCCAACCCCTTGAAAGAAAATACTTACGATAATGTAGTCACTGTCTCACACCCTCTCATCTGTCTTACATTCATCACATTCATTCATTACATTCAATGGTTGTCTTGCCCTGATAACCATTGTTCTTCCCATCCTGTCTCTCACACCCCTACACCTTTTTGTATGCTAAAATGACCCTCTATCTACCACCATTCTTGGTCTACATCACACACACAACCACTAACTATTAGGGGTCATGCTGACCCTGGCTCGTGATGCTAAAAGTCAGCGTTGATTCATTTTTGCGGTGTGAGTCGCATCATCGGACTCTTTCGCCCTCACACGATGTTTATTCTCGTGAATCGCTATTTGTTTTTGGCAGGGATAGAGGTAAGTTGGCGATTCGTAGATCGGCAGCTATGGGCAGTCAGGAGGCTGCTTGGTAACCATTATGTCCTACATTTAGTGTAGGGCAAGCTTTTCTAGCACTCACAGTTGCCATTCTTCCTCAAAACACACCCCGCCTCCTCCTTCTCGCGCCACCACTGAAGTTGCTTTCTTTTATTTTAATTAGATTTTGGTTCACCATTTCCATCTGGAGCTAACTGCATTTGGGTTCTAAAAACCTGTTATATTTTTTGTTTTTATGGTCCGCCAGGCTTTTAATATGGCGAATCGTAACACTAACCCCTAAACGTTTCCCAATGGGATTTACTAGTCCATGAAAATCAAACATTTTATCATATCTAATAGCTGTTAGATTATCTTTGACATCATATACCTATTAACACAGGTTCCTGGTGTATTGGTGGTATGTTTGTGACATGCTTTCATCAAAATACCACAAGGCACAGTCAACACAGCACGCTTTGTATCTGTCTAAACAGCACTTTATGGAATGGTCAGTTGGTTTGAACAGTAATGTGCCGCTGCTCACCTCACCCCCTTCAGTGATTCCCAGTCTGTTTTTTGTATATTCAAACCCCACCTACTTTCAGTTATGTCAGCATAATATATTGTGGCACATGGTCCTTGTTCTACTTTATCTGTAGTCTGTATATTAGGTGGGGTTACAGATTCTATAGAAGTCGTCTCATTAACCATGTGTGAAACTGTCTCGCTGCTATTTCTTTTAGTGCTAATGAAACAATTAAGCAAAAATACACAAGAGGGACTGTGGTAGCCTAGCGGGTAAGGTACAGGACTATGGACCAGAAGGTCCAGGGTTCAAATCCCACCTCTGTCAAGCTGCCACTGTTGGGTCCTTGAGCAAGGCCCTTAACCCACAATTGCTTGGATTGTAAGACTGTACCAATTGTAAGTCGCTCTGGATAAGGGCATCTGCTAAATGCTGTAAATGTAAATGTAAGAGGGAGTGCTTTAACATGAGATATTGGCATGGGTGTGCTGCGGTTGTAGGCACGAGGCTGCAGGCCTAGTGTCAAAGATCAGTACACCCGTGCCAATGTCTCACATTAAAGCATGAGCTCGAGTGTATTATTGCGATTATACCACAGTTCCATTATTGCCATTTATTGGCAATTTGGCAATGGCAACTTGTTCAACATTCCGTCAGGTAAAATGGTTCAATTCTATCATGCACCCTGTTTCTAAGCACTTCAGTCATAAAAGTCAAGGAACAGAATTTCCCAATAACTGTTCATTATACAGACAATAACCACAGATATATTGATTGGTAAGATTTAATTTATTAAAAAGAAAGTTTATTTACATTCAGCATATAACATGGGTGGGGTTTATAAGGCAGGCTGATACTAAGATCCACTTTTTTACTGACTGAAGCAAATCTGACTGAGATCCTGCTGTTATAACCAAAGTCTAGGATCCCGTTTTGTATGATGAAGCTCTTAATGTTAATCTTATCAGTCAGAAATGTAACGGCAGAGTTACAGAGCATCAGCAGCTACGCTGGGTTAGAGCTGGACTTATCAGACCTGTCAGATGAACGAACCGCCGATCAGACGCGGATGGTGTTTAATGAAAGACGCCAAGTTTAACTCCAGCAAACGACGTCTTTATGAGTGATGAAGCTGATTCAGTTCATTTTTGTTGATGGTAGTAAAACAGATCTTCATTTTCGTTGCTCTTCAGTTGAGCTGTGAATCCATCAAGAACCCGGGACGTTCCATTTAAAGGACTGACTTCGTTTCGCTTGTGCAGAGATTCCACATTCTAAAGGTGACAAACCTTTGGCTCAGGTTGGTCATTAATAGCTTCATAATACAATCTAAATTGTTTTCAAAACCTATGAACTAATTGTAGCTTAAACTTTGGCACTGATTTACTTGTGTGATTATAACTTGGCTGCTTTGTAGGGCAGGCATCGTTGCTAGGTTACGTGTGTATGCCGCGGAGTAATACTAATACAGTGTCGGTCAGAGTGCCATTATCGGCAATAATGTCATTCCAAGAACGTCTCTCAGCCAATCAGATTGTGGGGTTGGAACGCACTGTGGTAAAATATAAAATAAGCAACCACCACTGAATAATTAACTACTGAATAAAACAACAATGGGGGGAGTAAGTAGGGATAAGAAGCCATGCAGAATGTGACCTTCTGTGATGCTTCCAGTCATCATTTGTTATAGCAGATTAGATTAGGAACAGCAGGTGAAAACTTGAGACAGGCATCATTATTTCTTAAACAGATGTTTTAGTGTTTTAACTGTACCTCCCTTAAGAGATTTTTGATGATTTTCTTGTTTAGTGGTGCCATGATAATGTGACCCGGAGAAGGCCAGTTACATCGTCCTACATGGCTTTCTTCTGACCCTTTTCTCCTTCCACAGTCAGCTGCATAATTACAGCTGGCTGAGTTTCCCCTATGTAAACCCTCCTTGCTCCTCACTTCCATGTTGGGTTTCGTTGTCACATTTATGCTGTTGGCTTGTTCCTGTTCCTGGCTCTTCTTGCTTTTCATTTGTCTGTAACTTCTATTTGCACCATGTCATCCAATAAAGCTCCAACACTTGCACTTATTTCTTTCTCCATCCTCAGTCCTGGCTACAAGCGTGACAAGTGGACACATGAGACTTTAAAAAGTTGTTCTGCTCTTCTTTCTTCAGCACTGAACAATAAATTCTTGGAGTTTTGCAGGTAACACACCCTTGCGGAGAACAGCAGTAGTGTGAATACTTTCTATTTGTGAACAATTTGTGTTATTTCGAAGTGATGACCACACAGGTCATTAGAAAAAACAATGTAGCTATTTCAAGCTTTGTACATGTCTACAGTTCTTCTTTCTAAGGCTCTGTGAAATGTTTCCAATGAAGTATAGTTTACATTAACAGATTTTTCTTGAAAAGAACAGGCACTGACTTTGTGTATGTATGTATATATGGGCAGGGAATTTTATAACTAACACTTCCAATCTCGTCTCATTAACTGTAACATAGTGGCTGACATAAATGTCCAGACTGGATTAGTCAGTATGCCTAATACAAACACACAAATACAAAGGTTAGTGTGTTGTTAGTTTAGTCAAAATGTGTTTATCATTTGATCACACTTTTTAAAAAATATATCTACCGCATAAATCCAGGTAAATCCAAAGGGTATACAAACTTTTTTTTAAACTGCATTCCATTGTCACACACAAGATTGAATGGAATGGCGCTCCTCCGATTATGGACAGTGATCGCCTGTAATTGGTGCATGAAAATGAGAGCTGTGTGTGTGATGTTGACCAGTACGACTCTAAGGCGCCAGCGATTAGTCAGGAGCAATTAGAACATTGCCTCTTTAGACAGGAACTAACGGCTGATTAAACACAAGCAGTGGGAGTTCTGGCATCTTGCTGCAAACACCTCCCCGGGGTCTGAGAAAGTGTATGCACATAAAACTGCATTAGCACGGACACTGAACGATGGTGCACCACATGCAAATAATCTGTACCCTCTGAGAGCTATCAAAATCCTGCTTTGCAAAAGCTGTATCATAACACAAGTCCTTATTTGTTGTTTACTCTAACCATGAATGTAAAAGAAGCAGACAATGGTGATATATCCATATAAAATAAAATGACCTGTGTTAATTCTGTTTTCAGATGGCGCTCCACATCAGCTAAACATCAGATTGCACTGCTTCTGCAACTGTTTCATCAGATCCTCAAATCCACCACTTCTTGGGTGGAGCTAAGCAGACGTTGCATTGGTAATCTGATCTGTCTTTGTTTTTTGGTCTCGGAGTTCATCCTGTCAGCTGAACTTTTCCCACTAAAACTGGGCTTTAGAACTCTTCACTGTTCTAGGACATGTATACATTTATTCATTTTGTAGACAATTTGTACAGCTAGAGTACATTTTGTACAGCCAGACAAACTCTAGCATACATACTCACACAGAGTGAGAGAGAGAGACCCATGTCTGAACAGTTAGGCAAGTTCATTAAAAAGATTAAGCTGTAATAATACTGTAATAATAGTAAATCACAGTCTTTTTAAAAATAATTTTTAACCCCACTTTTTTCTTGACCATGGCTCCAGCAGCCATCTCCATAGAGCACAGGTACGGACTTAAGTGCACCCTGGGGGAGAAGCTAGTCCATCAGGAGGCCGCTGTAGCAGATAACACTCTGACCGGCTTTAACTCCATCGTGTGTGCATGTGATGAATGACCCAGACAGATGGCACCCTGTGACACAAGTGCCCAGCAATATTCACTTGCATTTATTGTATAATTGATTAGAGGATAAACAAATACCTGAGATTGTATTGCCTTAATGCAGGTAGATCAACGCCACCATTAACATAGTCTACATAAAATTATTAAACAATTAAATCTGTTCTGCTCTCACTGTCTGCAATAAACTAATTCTGTATTAAGAGTTACTTCTGCAAGTAAGCTGTCAGAGACAGAAACCCCCTGCCTCCACCTCATCATGAGTGCACACTCGTTTCTCTTGGACTGGAAGAATGAAAATCAGCAAGCAGCTAATTTTTCAGATGCCAGATCATCACTTCATAGGAGCTGAAGTGAAAGGCAATGTTGCCAGTTTATTCCACTGACAAAAACATTGATTACACCCAAAAACAAAAAGTTGCCTAATCTAGTAAAAACAACTTTTAGTGGCCTTTAACATTCAGATCCATCATGTCTTCACCAGTCAAACTATAATTGATCACTGCACTAGTTGGGGTTGCAGCTATACAGTGGGGCAAGAAAGTATTTAGTCAGCCACTGATTGTGCAAGTTCTCCTGCTTAGAAAGATGAGAGAGGTCTGTAATTTTCATCATAGGTACACTTCAACTATGAGAGACAAAATGAGAAAAAAAATCCAGGAAATGACATTGTAGGATTTTTAAAGAATTTAATTGTAAATCATGGTGGAAAATAAGTATTTGGTCAATAAATTTGGTTCAGCTCAATACTTTGTAACATCACCTTTGTTTTCAATGACAGAGGTCAAAAGTTTCCTGTAAGTCTTCAGCAGGTTTGCACACACTGTAGCTGGTATTTTGGCCTCCCTCCACAAATTTTCTATGGGGTTGAGGTCTGGAGACTGGCTAGGCGACTCCAGGACCTTGAAATGCTTTTTACGGAGCCACTCCTTCGTTGCCTGAGCGGGTGTGTTTGGGATCATTGTCATGCTGGAAGACCCAGCCACGTTCCATCTTCAGTGCTCTCACTGATGGAAGGAGGTTTTGGCTTAAAATCTCACGATACATGGCCTCGTTCATTCTTCCCTTAACACGGATCAGTCGTCCTGTCCCCTCTGCAGAAAAACAGCCCCAAAGCATGATGTTTCCACCCCCATGCTTCACAGTAGGTATGGTGTTCTTGGGATGCGACTCAGCATTCTTCTTCCTCCACTTGAGTTTTTACCAAAAAGTTCTATTTTGATTTCATCTGACCACATGATATTCTCCCAATCCTCTTCTGGATCATCATGGACATGTACTGGCTTAAGCAGGGGGACACCCCTGGCACTGCAGGATCTGAGTTCCTCTCGGCGTAGTGTGTTACTGATGGTAGCCTTTGTTAATTTGGTCCCAGCTCTCTGCAGGTCATTCATCAGGTCCCTCCGTGTAGTTCTGGGATTTTTGCTCACTGTTCTCATGATCATTTTGACCCCACGGGATGAGATCTTGCGTGGAGCCCCAGATCGAGGGAGATTATCAATGGTCTTGCATGTCTTCCATTTTGTTTCAGTTGCTCCCACAGTTGATTTATTGACACTAACCTGCTTGCCTATTGTAGATTCAATCTACAATAGCCTGGTGCAGGTCTACAATTTTCTTCCTGGTGTCCTTCAACAGCTCTTTGGTCTTGGATTTCCTGGATTTTTTTTTTTGCTCATTTTGTCTCTCATAGTTGAAGTGTACCTATGATGAAAATTACTGACCTCTCTCATCTTTCTAAGTAGGAGATCTTGCACAATCAGTGGCTGAATAAATACTTTTTTGCCTGTACTGTACATAGTGTGACATAAGTTTTCACAAAAATTCATTGCAGTGATGGTCTGGCAGGGATGGACAATTCCTGTCCTGTAGAACAACACCTCTGACATTTTGCGTTGTTTTTCTCCTAATAGACTGGTTAATTACATTTACATTATTTAGCAGACACACATATCGAGTGTGACAGGTGTGCAGTTACAGCACAGGGAAGGTAGGGAGTTGTTTTGGGTCTGAGCATTGATGATCACAAAAATGTACACAAAGGTGGCTCGGTGGGTAGCACTGTCACCTCACAGAAAGAAGATCCTGGATCTACAGGTTCTTGCTGTGAGGAGTCTGCATGCCGTCCCTATGTCCAAGTGAGTTTACTCTTACTACTGCTAGTTTCGATACAACCTTGAGTGTTGATGAAAGCTTGTGTCTGTCATTGCATGGCCTTTGATGCTGAAGGACAACATTAAATAACCCAGATAAATAAATAAATGTACACAAAGGTTAAAATTTAAGTGAATGTCTAAAACATCTAGAACAGCATCTCAGAAATTTGGATGAAAATATATTTTACTTAAAATCAGTTCTGTCTAGACTTGAGTAAACTATGTAAGTTCTTAAAATAATCCTTTAGGCTGTATTTAAGCTGCTGATTTAGGTGTTTCTAGCACACAGAAGTAACACAAGAAGTAAGAGATTGAAAATGGAAGAGCAGACAAAATAACACACATGCTGCCAAAAGACAAGAGGCGATTGTAAAAAAATGCATGCCTTCAAAAGGACTGGACAAAACTGTATAAAGAAAAAAATGAGTGATGCCAGCAGATGCCAAGGTCATAAAAACCAAACCAGAAGGCAAAAAGATTCTGAAATACACATAGCTTTGCCGCTCAAACAAAAACACACTCGTTCTCACACTAGCCAGCTACCTGAAAATTTTTACCTTAATTTACCTTACCTTAATTTATTCACTCCTTTACTCAAATTCCACAACTGTTTAATCCAATTCATCCAGGTAATTTTTCCTTTTGTTGTAAAAATGAAAAGAAAAATCTATGGTAAATAGTAAATTCTATGTATTTTAATAATATGTAGCGAACCTAAGACTACACGTTAAATTGATTGATTTTTAATGAACAAATGGGGCGCACCCGGATCGTTTGTGGACTGGTAGATCCGGAAAACCAGTTGAAAGGAGAAAAGTGATATTGATCAGTCTAGGTCTGAATAGTGAATTCAAAGTTATGTTTCTCGACCTTTGTTTGAATGAAACTCTCTCACACCAAGCGGTAAATTCAAAAGGTTATAACAAGTTTATTAAGTACAAACAAGGCAATACCAACAGGCTATCTGATGTAATAACATATGTATAACAGTATTAAAATCAGAAAACAAGATGATTGTATGTGTAACTTATCAGTCGCACAGTAATTACCCAGAGGCAATGTTATGAACTAGTTTGTTACGATGCAGTGAGTTACTAGTAACACAAATTATGTTGAACATGAATAATATGGCGGTAGCTACTTAGACGTGGATGAGTCTACGTTGAAGCGTGGTTGAAAATCAAACGCAAGGGACCCAGATAAACCACACATAGCGGTACTTGCCTGTTTCTTTGCGGAGGCTCATGCAAAGGATATGGAACGGAACCGGGCCTCTGCCTGTCATCAGAAGTCATACGGTTGAACGGTAGCGGTCCAATCTTCAGATCTGACACGACTGTTCGGCGGACTTCTGGATGATATCGGCTTTTTGGCTTCTCGGTTCTCAATGACATGCAGCCCGTTGAGCCACAGATGTGTTGCGGGCCTCGCCTCAGCTTTCTTCTCAGCTTGGTGGTAGTGGTCTATTAGATCTCGAACTTGCGGGCGTACAACTCAGATTTTATCTTGGCCACAGATAAATTTGGAGTCGAACGCGTTCTAGCACCACAACCTTCAAAAAAAACTTGAAAAACTAGGATATACGAGCGTGAAGGAGACCTTGGCTGGTTGGTCTTTTAACTATCTTCTAATTTGGCGATACCGAACTACTCAAAACTGCTGGACACAGGAAACGTAACGTAGAATAAATGCGAAAACTTGAGCAAAACGAATAACAAAAGGCTGACAAAGTTGCAACTTAGAAAGACAAAGAAAAGACTAGACTTAGAAAGACAAAAAGACTCAAGAACAGTTAAACAAATGAGACAAAAATATTATACTTGGTCATTTATTTATTGAGGAAAATGATCCAATATTACACACTGGCTTGGAGAAATTTTAGCCCATTCCTCCATACAGAACAGCTTCAGCTCTGGGATGTTGGTGGGTTTCCTCACATTAACTGCTCGCTTCAGGTCCTTCCACAACATTTTTATTGGATTAAGGTCAGGACTTTGACTTGGCCATTCCAAAACATTACCTTTATTCTTCTTTACGCATTCTTTGATAGAACGACTTGTGTGCTTAGGGTCGTTGTCTTGCTGCATGACCCACCTTCTCTTGAGATTCATGGACAAATGTCTTGACATTTTCCTTTAGAATTCTCTGATATCATTCAGAATTCATTGTTCCGTCAATGATGGCAAGCCGTCCTGGCTCAAATGCAGCAAAACAGGCCCAAACCATGATACTACCACCACCATGTTTCACAGATGGGATAAGGTTCTTATGCTGGAATGCAGTGTTTTCCTTTCTCCAGACATAACGCTTTTCTTTTAAACCAACATGGGATAAGGGTTCTTATGCTGGAATGCAGTGTTTTCCTTTCTCCAGACATAACGCTTTTCTTTTAAACCAACAAGTTCTATTTTGGTCTCATCTGTCCTCAAAACTTTCTTCCAATAGCCTTCTGGCTCGTCCATGTGATCTTTAGCAAACTGCAGACTAGCAGCAATGTTCTTTTTTGGAGAGCAGAAGCTTTCTCATTGCAACCCTGCCATGCACACCATTGTTGTTCAGTGTTCTTCTGATGGTGGACTCATGAACATTAACATTAGCCAATGTGAGAGAGGCCTTCAGTTGTTTAGAAGTTACTCTGGGGTCCTTTGTGACCTCACCAACTATTACACGCCTTGCTCTTGGAGTGATCTTTGTTTGTCGACCACTCCTGGGGAGGGTAACAATGATCTTGAATTTCCTCCATTTGTACATAATCTGTCTGACTGTGGATTGGTGGAGTCCAAACTCTTTAGAGATGGTTTTGTAACCTCTTCCAGCCTGATGAGCAACAACTCTTTTTCTGAGGTCCTCAGAAATCTCCTTTGGTCGTGCCATGATGCACTTCCACACGTGTTGTGAAGAGCAGACTTTAATAGATCCCTGTTCTTTAAATAAAACAGGGTGCCCACTCACACCTGATTGTCATCCCATTGACTGAAAACACCTAACTCTAATTTCAACGAATTAATTGCTAATCCTAGAAGTTCACATACTTTTGCCACTCACTAATATGTAATATTGGATCATTTTCCTCAATAAATAAATGACCAAGTATAATATTTTTGTCTCATTTGTTTAACTGGGTTCTCTTTATCTACTTTTAGGACTTGTGTGAAAATCTAATGATGTTTTAGGTCATATTTATGCAGAAATATAGAAAATTCTAAAGGGTTCACAAACTTTCAAGCATCACTGTGAGTATCATCATATTCACCATAATAATCAAAAAAGTTTAATGGAAGAGTATACAGTGACCAAATCACCATTAGATTGTAATGTTGTCAAACAGCCCATTAAGGAAAAAAATTAGGCCCTTATATACACCATTATGCTATTAGAAAATTCGGAGAGGCACGGTGGCCTATGTGATTAGCACAGTCGCTTCACATCTCTAAGATCCCCAATTTGTCCCTGACCCTGGATTCCACCTGTGTGGAGTTTGTATGTCCTCCTCATGTCCGGGTTTACTCCGGGTATTCTGATTTCCCCCCACATTCTAAAGACATGCATTACTTTGATGTAACCTTGTGTACCAACGTTAAATAAAACTAATAAACAAACAAATTAGAAAATTCAGTTCCATCAGAGGAATTCACTAGACTACCACTGTGGAAAGCTGGGTTAGAGTTCCCTTCCAGAGTTGCCTTCCAGCCAGGCCTGGCATCATGCAGAATGGGAGAATTACCCCAGTACTGCAAAAGCAAATGGCAGGCCCCACAATGGATTGGCATCCTGTCCAGGGAGTGCTTTTGCCTTTTCTTTGTTTTCTTTGTTCTCGGATAGGCTCTGGATCCAACATGATCCTGACCAGGACAAGCATGGTCAAAACAGGGAAAAAAAGTTAGATATTTTCATCCTGTTGGTATCTTTTAAAATGTAGCATCTTAATTTTTACTTAAAATTTAGTTTTATATTAAGAGAACTAAGGTGATTTAAAATCTCAAGTATAGCTTTTAAGCAGAATTAATGTGCTCCAGAAGGGACCTGGAGGGTCCTCACCAACAAATGAGGGTGTTTTGTGGGAGTGCCTGAACAGCTCGATATATCAGACTGAACCCAGTTTGAAGATTCACAGTTTTGAGAACCACAGGCAAAAAAAAAAATCATCTCAACCCCTATGCATCCATGAAGACAGCCTACTTCACAGAGCAAGCTGTCCCTTCAGTCCTAGTGTCAGCTTCTGCCAGCAGAAGTTCTGATATTTCAAGCATACAAAAAGTGCTGTACACGGGCATCTCAGTCCTTTGACTACAATCTCTATGATATCTTCCTGTAAAAGGAGACAGTTCTTGAACATATTGAATGACATAAGGAACCAAACTCTCTGGAGATGAGAGGAAGTCTGGAAGTCTTGCAAAGCTATGCCAGAAGCAGGTAGCAAGTTGCCGACCACAATCCTTAACTGATGTATCTAGTTATCTTGGGGAAAAATGTTCATAAGATCCCTTGTTCAGTCTTGTGCCTAGCGGTTATTTGGGCTTCTGTCAAAGTTTTATCCTGTACCAGAGATAAGAGTGTGTGTGTTCCATGGGATACAACATCTATTTCACAATTAACAGCCAGAAAAAAGAATGCTTAGGAACAACAGAAAGGTTGTGCTTAACAGTAGTCTGTAATCAATGTTTTGTCTATTATCCAAATATAACTTTAAGTATATACAAGCAGTTTAACTAAACATGTTGTTCCAGGACATATTTTACATGGCGTAGATCATTTTGGGGTGTGTCTGTAATGTTGACCTTTCAAGTATATAGAAATCATTGCAGACTACCAAGTGGTAATAATGTTTTGGTTCATCTGTGTGCATCTGTGTGCATGTTTAAAGTCTAATTAATACATTTTTCCTCCTGAAGACCCACTCCGAATGAGAAGGAAAAATCTGTCAAATACACAGTTGGCATTTTTCCATCCATTTTCCCATTTACCCCCTCTGCATGTCTAAATTACATCTAAATGATGGAGTGCTGGTGGAGTATGAGGGAATGAGCTTTATGTAACACAAGCAGAAGAATGAGCAGAAACCGTTAGAAGATTGTTAGAAGACAAATTAAATCATGGTCATATTTGACTTAAAAACAGGTGAAAGACAACAGAGCCCCTTTATTTATATTGTTTGCTCTTTTTTGGCACAGTGCCAGAAGGCAGGCCGGTTCCCAGTGGTATAGGTCTCTCTGAAATGTTAACATCCTGGCTGAGGCAAGGTTCTACAGAGATGCTTTGCCCAAATCACCTGGAAGCAGTCTCCCGAATAACTCCTCTACACTGGAGAGGTCCAAACATGGCCAGCATTCAACTGTACACCATCACAGGAGAATAGATTTATCAGACATTGGGAAGGCCTCCAGCAGATCGCATCGATTACACGGCAAACAGATCTACGGTCTCTGAGCTAGCTCCATGCTGAAAAGAATGGTCAAGGGTTTAGCTCACTCTTTTGAAACTTTTATCCTCTTGCCCGAGCAAACATTTTTTCCCCAGCCTGCAAACTTTCAATTGTACATGCACTCCCCGTTTTACGAAAGTCCACTTTACGATTTTGCAACTTGTATTATCGGGAATACGATAATACATATGAATACACATTCAACCGAAACTGTATTCTGAATTTGGAATTTCAAATTTTCCCTGGGCAATTGATATGCAGTACGATACTCTCCCAGACTGTCCCGTGCTAAATGAGGAAATCAGCAGTGCGTGACATAGGGAATGACGGGTTTAATAAGCAGTGGGGCATGGAGTGAGACATTTTTTTTTGTTGTTGTTGTTTTCACTTTCAATACATTGTCCAATAAATTACATGATTTATTCAACATTCTACTATAAAATCAACTTTGTGTTAATAATCTTGCTCAACTGTAGATTAATGTGTTTTCAGCATGTTTTAAGTAGACTACACTATGATATATACAGTATATTGTAAACTCAACTTATGATGGATTTGTGGGAATGTATACCCATTGTAAAACAGGAACTACAGTGGTGCTTGGAAGTTCGCTAGATTTCTGCATAAATATGACCTAAAACATCCAAAAAAAAAAAAAAAAAAGTTAAACAAATGATACAAAAATATTATACTTGCTCATTTGTTTATTGAAGAAAATGATCCAATATTACATATTAGTGAGTGGCAAAAGTATGTGAACCTCTAGGTTTAGCAGTTAATTCGAAGGTGAAATTGGAGTCGGGTGTTTTCAATCAATAGGATGACAATCAGGTGTGAGTGGGCACCCCGTTTTATTTAAAGAACAGGGATCTATCAAGGTCTGCTCTTCACAGCACATGTTTGTGGAAGTGTATCATGGTACGAACAAAGGGGATTTCAGAGGAGCTCAGAAAAAGAGTTGCTGATGCTCATCAGGCTGGAAAAGGTTACAAAACCATCTCTAAAGAGTTTGGACTCCACCAATCCACAGTCACACAGATTGTGTACAAATGGAGGAAATTCAAGACCATTGTTACCCTCCCCAGGAGTGGCCGACCAACAAAGATCACTCCAAGAGCAAGGCGTGTAACAAAGGACCCCAGAGTAACTTCTAAGCAACTGAAGGCCTCTCTCTCACATTGGCTAATGTTAATGTTTCATGAGTTCACCCATCAGAAGAAACACAGAACAACAATGGTGTGCATGGCAGGGTTTGCAAGGAGAAAGCCACTGCTCTCTCAAAAAGAACATTGTTGCTTGCTCCTCTGCAGTTTGCTAAAAGATCACGTGGACAAGCCAGAAGGCTATTGGAAGAATGTTTTGTGGACGGATGAGACCAAAATAGAACTTGTTGGTTTTAAAAGAAAAACACTGCATTCCAGCATAAGAACCTTATCCCATCTGTGAAACATGGTGGTGGTAGTATCATGGTTTGGGCCTGTTTTGCTGCATCTGGTCCAGGACGACTTGCCATCATTGATGGAACAATGAATTCTGAAATGATATCAGAGAATTCTAAAGGAAAATGGTCAGGACATCTGTCCATGAACTAAATCTCAAGAGAAGGTGGGTCATGCAGGCAAGACAACGACCCTAAGCACACAAGCCGTTCTACCAAAAGAATGGTTAAAGAAAGAAGAATAAAGTTCATGTTTTGGTATGGCCAAGTCAAAGTCCTGACCTTAAAATCCAATGGAAATGTTGTGGAAGGACCTGAAGCTGCAGCTAATGTGAGGAAACCCACCAACATCCCAGAGCTGAAGCTGTTTTCTGTACGGAGGAATGGGCTAAAATTCCTCCAAGCCGGTGTGCAGGACTTGATCAACAGCTACAGGAAACGTTTAGCTGCAGTTATTGCTGCACAGGGGGGTCACACCAGATACTGAAAGAAAAGGTTCACATACTTTGCCACACACTAATATGTGTAATTTGGATCATTTTCCTCCTCAATTAATAAATGGCCAAGTATAATATTTTTTTTGCTTCATTTGTTTAACTTGTTTCTCTTTATCTACCTTTAGGACTTTGTGTGAAAATCTGATGATGTTTTAGATCATATTTAATGCAGCAATATAGAAAATTCTAAAGGGTTAACCAAAACTTTCAAGCAGCACTGTACCTGTACAACTTAATCCCGCCTGTTTTGGTTGCATGTTCAACTAGGGATTGATTCTTGTTTTCAGTTGAAAACTAGAATTGATTTGTAGATCTGATGAAAAAGTTTTCAATTTTGATGCAGTTACCAATATAGCTATGGCTTATTATTTTAGCTTCACAGCAGTTTATTAATTGCACTTCTTCAGCTTTGTACTAACTTTCCAGCTTTCACCAAGTTAACTTGTCAACCATAAACAGTAACAGAGCAACAGTATAAAAGAGCCACATGACTGTGAATCCTTGTCCGATAACTGGTATCTAATCACTAGTCCTTACATTCAATAATCTCAATCAACATATAGTATGCTGTTATTCATAGTGGTATTATTAACATTCACATTTAAACCCCACATTTCATGATCAGGGACCAGGGGCTCCAACTTCAACTGACCTCTCTTCCCAACCCAACCAGAAAGCACCGCTGGGATTTGAACCCAGATCTCCACACTGGTGGACTAGAGTACTAGACCACTGGGTTACTGAGCACTGTGCATTATTTGGAAATGATCCCAAGGTCCCAAAACACTGAAAAGCTAAAAAAAAAATCTGTTTCACAACTGCAACACTAAAAGGTGACCAGGCAGTTGTCATTTCAGTACTGCAGCAGTATTCAGGCAGCTCAATGTTAATCCTGGAGAGTCTGTGCTGCTGTTTCCGTAAATCCATTGTGAAGCTTCATGTTTAGGTTGTATTATATCTAGTATTCCCTGCAAAGGAATGCCAAATAAAAAGGTTAATAGTGCTTGGGCTGTGGACTCTTTGTGTGTAAGTGGTACCCCTGTGTTTTGGAGGGTATGAATTTCTACAGTACTGAATGTGTATTAGTTGAGGGCCCTGATATTTGTCCAGTAATGAAAATACTAATTTGAGTTAATTAATGTAAACATCATGAGGCATCAGGAGACAGCACATGTATATAAAGAGACAGGGAGAGAAAGGTACACACATTAGTTTGCTTCCAAATGGTTATAGAAAATGTCCCATGTCAGGATGACTGCAATAAGTGCTTAATTAAGTGAGGGTCATATTCAGTTGAGTGTGTGGTATAAGGGAAAGGATAAGTGAATCGGTCACTTGCTTGCCGGCGTAGGATTGTCAAGAGATTTGGCACAGTGTGCATAACCCAGTCATGCTTACATTGTGATTTTTGTATTTCTTTATAGTGTTCTGCTGAACACAAATCAGAAACTGAAAATTGAAATCTGTCAAGTACAATGAAATGGCGCTTGCATTAAATCCTCAAGAGATTGGAATGAGACATGGTTCAAACCTGTCAATTTTCATACTGCACTTTTATATTGTACATTGGATAAAAATGGTCACGGTTACTGAAAACCCATGCTATGTATCAAAAGTATGAAACCACAGACCATATACATCAATATGGACACAACGAGCACAAAACAATCAAGAAAACAGGGGGAAAACGGCTACAGCGAGAGCACAGAGCTAAGAACTGCGCAGCCATCCAGGCATTAAATGTGCCCACTTCTCGCAGCTCTGCGCTCATGTAACTTTTTTGCAGCGTGAGTTTCAGATTTTGCGTCTAAAATTTCTGGATTACTGGAAGTTTTGATTTTCAAGATATCACTAAGAAATCAACAGGAAAGAATAATACAGAGATTAATATAAAACGCAGTAAAGAAGAAATTAAAAGTAATATTACAGCTAAATCGATATATATATATATATATATATATATATATATATATACACACACACACACACACACACACACACACTGGGAAAGTAAACTGAGAAATTAATTCATTAATTTATTCTTTTAACTTTATGCCTGAGCTCTTGTTGCTGTTAGATGTTTCCACCTCACAAAGACAGCATTGCAGCTCAAGTAGGGCAGAGATTTAGATGAATTAGGTAGAATATTTTGATAGTGCAATAACAGGCTCAAGATGTGGTTCCAGCAGAATGCTAGCATGTACAACAATAGCTTTCGTTGAGTAATAAAAAATAATTGTTTTCTTTGTAATGAGCTTTTGTCACTGCTGCAGTTTTGGTAATCCTGCTGTATCTTACTCTGGTGGAAACTCTAGATTACTCTCTCACACGCATATTGGTTTCTTTCAATTTAAGAATGACTTATTTGGATTATTTGGCTTTGTTACAGTGTCTTAGAAGCAGATTTGTAATCTGTACAAATTACCTTTCTGCTCAACCAAGATATTTCCCTTCTCATTGCACGGGAATGGTCTGGACTGGGGAAAAAAAAAAACCCAAAAAAACATTTGTAGCCGAAAAAAATGCAATTGCCTTCCTCACCAGATGTACCCAAGATATCAAGCTTTAGAAGATCAGGAACACATTGTTCCCAGGAAGGAAGTGCAGCATATTTTGTTTTATAGACAAATAACTTCATAAATATTTTTTTTTCAAATAACATTGACATTAATTACATTAAATCTATTTTCAATTGTAAATTTGTTGTTCCCTAACATTTGTAGACTTGTCAACCCTGTTAGGGTCTTCAATCATAACATATACAATGATCCAGATTGCAGTGGTTTACAGAGGGTTAACCCCTGCCTCAAATAAAAAAAACTAAATAAATAAATAAATTATTGTCTATTTAGCAGCAAGGCGATTGGTTCTCAGCTGTCCTCTGGGCAGCACGTGAGAACCATGTGTTTAGCACAGCACAGCTACATAGTTTACTCTTGCACAATGAAGTCAATATAGTTTATGAGTGATTGGTCTACTCTAGATTTTTCACATAAGTAGGCCATGTCCTAAATGTGCTGTAGGAATTGTAACAGCTAACATTAATAAAATGAGAACTTTTAATATAAAGCTGTATACCCTATAGCTGAAATAGTTCTGAGACTATGGGATAGCCCCAGGCAGAAACTGGTGACTTATCTGATATAAGTAATTGTTTATAATTGTTGCCTAAATTAATATAACTATCAAACTGAACATTTGTCGCTTGGTTTTGACTTCACTGAACCAGCCATTCATACTTTTTAGATTGTATTTATTATTCCTTAGTCGACTCAGCACAAACAGCATCTTCCACTACCAACGTTCAGCCTCCCAGCCGAAGTGCCACTTGTGAGTCAAGTATTTAGTCAATACTTGAATTAAAATGCAGTCATGTCTGATGACATTTTTGGTGTCACACTTTTACGCATGCTCAGGACCAGGTGTAAATTTAGTTTGTACATCATGAAAGCAGCCATTTATGAAAAAAAGTGTTTTACGAACTATTTAGGCGCAAATTCGAAACCTACACAGAAATTATTTTACATGCGTACTCAATAGCCCTTGAATCTCTTGGTCTCTGGGACTGGGAAACTACAGACACAATCCGCTGTGCCACCATGTCACCCTTAAACAAGAAGCTGACACATTTTTTCAGACTTAAGGTAAATGATGCTTATCATCATTCTGCCAATACTTCAGCGTCAGCTGAGGCACTGCTTGAGTACTCTCCCTCCAATCATTAGATGAATTCACAACTGGCTTAATCTAATGATTCTGCAAGTTGCTGGTATTAACTCCAAGTGTCTAGTAGAAACTCTAAAATAGACATTTAAAATGGGAGTAAACCCACGTAGACACAGGGAAGACCCAGACCACTCCACCTGGGACTGAACCCAGGTCCTTCTCGCAGTGTTACCCACTAAGCCACTGTGCCACCCACCATCACCCAAAACAAAACATATACAACAAAACATCATATGGTTTTTGCTTGGAGTCTTTTGGAGGGAGTTTATGAAACTATGTAGGGATATGAACTTGATATATTGGTGTGTGCACAAGTTTTAAGTGTTTTAAGAATTAAATTTGTTGTTACTTGTTTGAAATTTCAAGTTTCAGGAATTATGGATTGATGAGGTGATCAATAAAGTGGAGAAAACAGATCAACTGTGGTACAGGCAGCAAGAAATCTATAACATGCTTCATCTCAGAGTGAGATCACAGCAAACAGACTTCTTACCTAATGTCATTTTGAGTACCGGGGTGTTAGCTTTGGGCTTTAAGATACAGAAAGAGAACCACTTATTACATTATGGCTTCAGGGTCACAGCGTAAAGGACTTTTGCAGGTAGAGTTAGAAGGCTAGATGGTGTTTACAGTGTTTCTGTCTTTCATTCCTTTTAAAAGCAGATGAAGCATTGCTTTGATACGCGGCTTCACGATGTAGCAATTAGGGCTATTCATATGCACAAAGCCACCAATCTAAGACCATTTACATATCAGAGGTTTACCCAGGCAATTACGTAGAGGGTCTTTACAAGGAGGCCCACCTGCATTTAGGTCCAGACAATATGGAAATTGCTTTGCATAGTTTCATTAGAGAGTTTTCCTACATTTATAGCAGAGCACAAAAATTAATGAGTGCAAACAGAGCTCTGGTGGCAATGTACCACTGGGCGGACGGAAACGTGGTCCAACAGTGCCACCTGCCAGCAAAATAGTTTACTTACAGCTGAACACAAATATGATGGATACACTGCAGACTACTACAAGTCACTATGCTCCAGTCAACTGACTGAATGCAGTACAGACTACAATAAAAGCATGAAAATAAAGTCGAGGCAAATGGTATAAGGAGCCTCAGTCATACACCCAACCTGCTGATCCACATTCCTATTTTCATGCACTAGCAACATACAGTGATGCAAAAAAGTATTTAGTCAGTCACTGATTGTGCAAGTTCTCCTACTTACAAAGATGAGAGAGGTCTGTAACGTCATGTCCCCTTTGCAGAAAAACAGCCTATGCTTCACACCCCCATGCTTCACAGTAGGTATGGTGATTTTGGGATGCAACTTAGCATTCTTCTTCCTCCAGTTGAGTTTTTACCAAAAAGTTCTATTTTGGTTTCATCTGACCACATGATATTCTCCCAATCCTCTTCTGGATCATCCATATGCTCTCTGGCAAACTTCAGACGGGCCTGGACATGTACTGGCTTAAGCAGGGGGGCACGCCTGGCACTGCAGGATCTGAGTAGCTCTCGGCGTAGTGTGTTACTGATGGTAGCCTTTGTTACTTTGGTCCCAGCTCTCTGCAGGTCATTCATCAGGTCCCTCCGTGTAGTTCTGGGATTTTTGCTTACCGTTCTCATGATCATTTTGACCCCACGGGATGAGATAAATGGTCTTGTATGTCTTCCATTTTCTTACAATTGCTCCCACCGTTGATTTATTCATACCAACCTGCTTGCCTATTGTAGATTCACTCTTCCCAGCCTGGTGCAGGTCTACAATTTTTCTTCCTGGTGTCCTTCAACAGCTCTTTGGTCTTGGCCATGGTTGAGTTTGGAGTCTGACTGTTTGAGGCTGTGGACAGGTGTCTTTTAGACAGATAACAAGGTCAAACAGGTTGCATTAATACAGGTAATGAGTGGAGGACAGAAGAGCTTCCTAAAGAAGAAGTTACAGGTCTGTGAGAGCCAGAAATCTTGCTTGTTTGTGGGTGACCAAATACTTATTTTCCCACCATGATTTACAATTAAATTCTTTAAAAATCCTACAATGTGATTTTCTGGATTTTTTATTCTCATTTTGTCTCTCATAGTTGAAGTGTAGCTATGATGAAAATTACAGACCTCTCTCATCTTTCTAAGTAGGAGAACTTGCACAATCAGTGGCTGACTAAATACTTTTTTGCCCAACTGTATCTGCAGCATGTATTAAGTGTTCTTTCGACCAGGTGTGCAGTGGATGTCAAGATAGAGTTCTCTGGTGCAGCTGTGATTTGAGACATGAGCTTCTTATACAGTCTTCATAGCCTTGTATTGTTTTTCAGAAATGAAAACCTTACATTCTGTGATCGGCTACCATCACTCAACACTAAGCATTCAAACTCTCGAAAAATCATTTGTGATGCCATAAAATATTTGCTCACTTTTATTTCTAAAAATGTTAAGCAGTACATGTGACATAAATAGCACAAAGGAAGTACAAATGCTGCAAACAGAAATACTCTCGTGTACACTATATGGCCAAAAGTATGTAGACTTTTCTTTAAATTAGATAGCTCAGTTATATCAGTCACACTCACTGCTAGCACGTTCATGAAATGAAGCATAAGTGCACAGAAACTCCATATACAAAGAGTCAGATCTATTTATATAGCGCTTTTTACAATGGAGCATTGTCTCAAAGCAACTTTACAATTTTAGATTATCTCCTAATAACTACGTCCAATCCCAAATTGAGCAAGCAAGAGTGACAGTAGAATGAATTGTACTGCAGGCCTCAGTCATTTTGAAGATACCTGCCCAGTCATCCTAAAACAAAATACATAAAGAATTTGTATGCAAAGTTTGGAAAACTTAGCTGGCTTACACTGAGCCCAGACATGTACTCCACCAGACACCTATGAGATTATAACTGGAATACCAACAGTGAGCCATCAGTGCCTGACCTCACAGTTGTGTTCTGTCTGTTGGCCAACTGTTGTATGCGATGACTCCCCAGATTATTACACCAGCAGTTGGGGCAGTGTGTCACTCCACAACAAAGGCAGGATTGAAGAGCTCATGACGAGGCTTCCATACTTCAACCTGACCATTATTGGATCCCAAACAGAACCTGGATTCATTGTTAAAGATGATACAGTTCCATTCGTAACAGTCCAGGATTCTTGTTCATGACACCACTGCAATGAAGGCAACAGTGGCTGACTGTCAATGGAAATGGTCCGGGCAGAGACAGGGGTGTTTCATGAAGGTGCCACCTGTGTTTGGATGGTGGACAATGAAACTGTGGGAGCTGCTCATGCCTGTAGGTGGAACAAATGACCCTCTCTACTGTTGGTGCGTCTGGGCCGTCTAGAGCCTGTTCGCCGTGTGTGCATGCCCTCCCGTAACCACTGCTCCCAACACTTCCTAACAGCTAGTTCAGAATGGCCTAGATGATGGGCAGTTCATCAAAATGACCATCCTCCTTCTCTCAGTCCAATGATGCGCCCCCTCTCAAAGTCTGCCAACTGGGCAAAATGTCTTTGAGTGCGTCGTTGAGGGATGTCTAGCAGTCAATGATCTGTCACCAAAAGGTACACTACCTAAAAGTAGCATCTGCAAGCCTTTTTACTCCCTCCTGTGGCAAGACAAAGTGTCTAATCAGCCCATACCTGTAATCATTTACATATCTGACTGAGACAAAACTATATGCCGAGTATTGCAGCAATCCTACATATCTGTCTGGGTGCATTATTTTTATTGTCAATGAGTACATTATACTTGGTCATTTACAGTATAATGTGTTTAAGGAGCTTTCTGAGTACCTCAGAAAAAACAGCTATAGCTGCCCATTGGGCTAGAAAGGTTCCAAACTCATCTCTAAAGAGTTTTGACCTGACCACTCCAGAGCCAGATAAATTGTGTACAAATTGAGGGAATTCAAGACCATTGTACTATGTCTACCACAAAGATTAATCCAAGAGCGATGCCTGTAGTAGTCCATGAGGACACAAAGGAACCCAGGGTAAACTCTAAGTCTCCATTAGGAGAACACTGAACATGACAATTTTAAAGGACATCTGCCCATTAACTGAATATTAAGAGAATGTGGGTCATGCAGCAAGACAGCAACCATATGCACACTAGTCATTATATCAAAACTGCTTAAAGACAAAATAAAGCTAATGTTTTGGAATGGCCAAGTCATAAATTATGTGGCAGCAGTACATTTGAGGAAACTGAACAACATCCCAGAGGTGCAACTGTCCTTTACAGAGGAATGGGCTAAAATTCATCCAGGCCAATGTGTAGGACTGAACACCGCTTACCGGAAATGTTTCGTTGCAGTTATTGCTGCAAAGGAGGTCGCATCAGATCTGAAAAGCAAAGTTTCACATTCTGTCACTCATAGATTTGGAATATTGGATAATTTTCCTCAATAAATAAATGAAAAGTATAATAATTGTGTCTCATTTGTTTAAATGGGTTCTCTTTATCTACTTTTACGACTTGTGTGAAAATCTGATGATGTTTTAGGTCATATTTAAGCAGAAATATAGAAAATTCTAATGAGTTCACAAACTTTCAAGCACCACTGTATACAGCAAACTGGCTGAGGAAAACCCTTCCAATACCTTGCCTAAAGGTGATGTCTTCTGTATACATTGACAGTTTGACCTATTTAATAATGACCTTTTTTGTGTATGCATTAGAAATCATAGGCTAAGAGCCTCAGCTGATCAATGAGTTGACCAAGCTGTGCAAATATCACTGCTGGTCAGGGATATAACTGCTCTCAGAGCTAACAAAGCATCTCGTGCTCTCCAACATGTTTCAAACTGCAAGGGCAGTGCCACTCACAGCCCATATAGCTTCCCAGAGAGACTTCCACAAACATCTGTTACAGCTGAGCACCACTGGCAGCATATTAGATCTGGGAGACAAAGAGGTTGACAGTGGCATTCTGAGTGAGTGCATGTTTGAAGTCACATAATGAAGTGTTTGGCCCTGGAGGCCAATTATGTTCCTATGATTTTATCAGTGCTTCTTTTGATTTATTGATTTATGTTCCATGTTATTTGTAAATGAAATTTCCAGAAGGTTGTTTTCTGTTTAGTCAGTGAACAACATCTGACCACATGAAAGGGACTGTGGTGGCACAGCATGTAAGATACTGGACCATTGACCAGGAGGTTGAAGGCCCAAGCCCCAGTACTGCCAAGCTGCCATTGTTGGGACCTTAAGCAGGGCCCGTGATCCTCAGTGGCTTGGATCATACCTTAAATACCTTGTAAACACTGGAAATGTAAATGAAGTATAAATAAGCTATAGATATTTTGTAGCATACAAGAAGAAAATGTTTAACAATAAACTATGCTTAACTTTTGTTATGGGTATTTTTGAAGTTACAGCTGACTTCATTCTCTTGTCACTATGGAATTCTGATCTCCTTGTAGCAGGAAAATAGATTCCTGAGTTCCTGAATTCAAGTCTGCTCATAGTTCTCTGTACACCCTAACTGTTCCTATTGCTTCCTGTATTACAAATAATGTGATTTAGGTAGAATCATCTGCCAAATGGATACATGTAAATGTAACATTCCTGGACTCTCTGCTGTAATATGGGTCAGGATGAATACTAGATGAATGTCATGATCTGCCTGCTTTCAAAATGACTTTTCTTTCACTGACAGATGGAAATAGGGAATGTGTGTTGGAGAGAAAGAGGAGGAGAGTTATTTCAGGCAAGGAGGAGGGTGAAGTAAGGATTAGTGTGCAGGCCTAATAGTTTTAGTCTGGGTTCAGGATCTAGAGGTCTGCAACAGCAAGAGAAGCCCTGAGAGACAACAGAGGAGAGTATGGAGACAACGATGACCCTCGTGATTTTGTCTCTGATCATCTTCCATTTTTCTAGCTGTGTTGCACTACACTGGAGGACAGGTAAATATCAATAAACATATTTAACAAAGACTGCTGGAAAACAAGGAAACTGGTGCATGCAAAGCAAGTTTAGCACAGACATTTGTTTGTTTTGTCATAGGTGCCATTTTTCATGGCCTTTGATTTGTATTACAAACACGTTAAAGTGACGGTTTACATGACATTGTTTTTGTCATACTTGAGACTTAAGTTACAAAATAAATCTGCTTCTGTTTTAAATTCAGCATGAAACAGATTAAGGATTTTTGGGATTGTTTTTCCATCAAACCAAAACCTTCAAACATTTTTCTGGTATGACAGGATCCAGACTCATAGAGAGAGCTGTAGATCAAGCTGCTTCTTTGGAATTCATGGTGCTTTGACAGACAATCAATGTCCCAGAAAAACACAACTGTGGGGTACTCAGCCAATCTAATCATCAGTTTTTGTTGAAAGCAGTCAGAAAAGATTAGACTTTCTGAAACTCTCAACTGCTAGGTGACTTGTAAAGAAATATCTTAATCCAAAACCTCACTATAGCACTATGTCTTAATATGTGCACACTTACACCCACTTAGGGACAACATAAATAGAGCAGCAGCTTTGTCAGATTCCTGAAACAACTATTTTATTCCTTCAGAATGTAACTAATAGTTTTGTTTGCACAGTCCAGCTGTAGCAGTTTTGTAAATGACATGAGTGATTGCCTAGCTAACAACATTCTGCGATGTTTATTATTCAACTTGTTCTAACCCAGCTAAAAGTGCATGTCAATAGAATGTTATCTTAAACTATATAATACTGTATAGTATTGAAATGCTTTACAGCTATGAAAAACACTTTGTAATGTATGTTAAACATTCATACCCAACCAACAACGAACATTATATGAGTATTCAGTAAATATTTGGTTACCAATCCAGCCAAAATAGTTTGTTATGAGAATAATCAGACACACATTTATTATATTATTCTTTAACCTATTTGGCAGGTTCTAATGCATCTAACGGTTTCTACACTGGTTGTTGTACACTGACTTTCAGCATTTGCTGATGTTAAGTAGACTCCATTCTTTCTCCTATCTGCTGTTTACACAAGCAGCGCTGCACTCTGGGTCAGTGCACCACTCCCATACCAGCCAAGCTTTCCTGCAGGTCCTTGGCAGGGTTATTCAAGTTAGAAATCTACAAACTCTTCTGTCAAACAGATTCCTTGGCCTTTCAGACACTGTGTTATTGTGTAATGCAAGTTGTTCCTCTCAACTTATAGTAAATTATAGTGTGTAAAAACAGTGTTTTGCCCCCTTCCTGATCTCCTTTTTTTTTTTTTTGCATGTCTGTCGCTCTTAAGTGTTTCAGAACATCAAACCAATTTAAATATTAGTCAAAGACAACACAAGTAAACACAAAATGCAGTTTTTAAATGAAGGTATTTATTATTAAGGGAGAAAAAAAATCCAAACCTACATGGCCCTGTGTGAAAAA
>JAJAGP010000713.1:11957-104497 GCA_025084515.1 Ancistrus triradiatus | reverse complement strand
AAAGCTGCACATTATGCTGAGATCCAAAGAAATTCAGGAACAATTGAGAAAGAAAGTAATTGAGATCTATCAGTCTGGAAAGGGTTATAAAGCCATTTCTAAAGCTTTGGGACTCCAGCGAACCACAGTGAGAGCCATTATCCACAAATGGCGAAGACATGGAACAGTGGTGAACCTTCCCAGGAGTGGCCGGCCGACCAAAATTACTCCAAGAGCGCAGTCACGACTCATCCAGGAGGTCACAAAAGACCCCACAACAACATCCAAAGAACTGCAGGCCTCACTTGCCTCAGTTAAGGTCAGTGTTCATGCCTCCACCATAAGAAAGAGACTGGGCAAAAATGGCCTGCATGGCAGAGTTCCAAGTGGAAAAAACCACTGCTGAGCAAAAAGAACATTGAAGCTCGTCTCAATTTTTCTTGATGATCCCCTAAGACTTTTAGAAAAACATTCTGTGGACTGACGAGACAAAAGTTGAACTCTTTGGAAGGTGTGTCCCATTACATCTGGTATAACAGTAACACAGCATTTCAGAAAAAGAGCATTATAGCAACAGTAAAATATGGTGGTGGTAGTGTGATGGTCTGGGGCTGTTTTGCTGCTTCAGGACCTGGAAGACTTGCTGTGATAAATGGAACTATGAATTCTGCTGTCTACCAAAAAATCCTGAAGGAGAATGTTCGGCCATCTGTTTGTGACCTCAAGCTGAAACAAACTTGGGTTCTGCAGCAGGACAATGATCCAAAGCACACCAGCAAGTCCAGCTCTGAATGGCTGAAGAAAAACAAAATGCAGACTTCGGAGTAACCTAGTCAAAGTCCTGACCTAAATTTTATTGAGATGCTGTGGCATGACCTTAAATGTGGCTGAATGACTATTCTGCAAAGATGAGTGGCCAAAATTCCTCCACAACCCTGTAAAAAACTCATTGCAAGTTATCACAAACACTTGGATGCAGTTGTTGCTGCTAAGCTTGGCCCAACCAGGTATTAGGTTTAGGGGGCAATCACTTTTTCACACAGGGCCATGTAGGTTTGGATTTTTGTCTCCTTTAATAATAAACACCTTCATTTAAAAACTGCATTCTGTGTTTACTTGTGTTGTCTTTGACTAATATTTAATTGGTTTGATGTTCTGAAACACTTAAGTGTAAAAACATGCAAAAAAATAGGAAATCAGGAAGGGGGCAAACACTTTTTAACACCACTGTATATAGTGTATATATTGTGATTCAAGTCTACAGTCCCAAGGTTTAATAACTATTGAATTTTACCAGCTTGTAAACTACTGAGTGAAGCATTTCATATTCAATTAAAAATAAAAACATTCATATCAGTGAAGAATAAAAGCTGCAGTGTAAAATGAACAGTTGCTGAAAGTATTCACCCACTTCAATCATACTGTGGTACATCAAGCAATAATATAAACAAGAAAACAATCCTCAAACAGAAAAAAATATTAAACAAGAAGCCAATTTGCAAATGGCCTCTAAAGGATATATAGGTATTATTCTAAAAGCTTGTGCACCCTTGCCAAAATTACATATGTTTCTGCTACATAAGTGTGTAGGGCAAGTCAACAAATATATCTGTCAATATTTTATGTATTTTAGGATGTTTTAATGCAACAACTGTTTAATTTCTGGATTATGGGAAATGAAACATTAAAAGTGTCTTAGACAATATGTCAGTGAAGAAACAGACTGTAAAAGGTAGGATATCTAAACAAGTTAACTATCCAAATATTTCAGCCCGAGTTTCTTAACTGACTGCTGCATTTGCTTCCAATATCTGTCGATATTAAGTAACATTCTTCACCCTGTCTTCTGTGTATGCAACTAATGCTGCACAGTTTGTTGGAGCACTACTACTCTGACTGTGACTATTACAGCTAGGCCTTTAGTTTGTGGCATAATTACCGAAAATACTTAAATAAATCAAGTGTATTTATGAGCACATAGATTTGAAATAGCAGTGTATAAAATTGCCAGTAATTTTGCTTTTTAAAATACTCAGTTCACAGGATCAGTGCAAAGACGATGACATCTGGAATAAAACTTCATCACACACAGCACAAATATCTCAGACATCGCTATTCCAGCACCAAGAACAGAAATATCAAACGGATCATCAAGCATAAAATTATAACCAGAAATAAACTACTCTTTCACTTAAAACATCAAAACAATCCAAACAAATGAATCATCAATTCATGTATTTAAACCAAGTTCTTGTTACAAACAAACCCACATTAAACACCCAGTTTTGCGCCCAGACAGAAAGTCTAAACCTTAAAAAAGTGAGCTTTGATAAATAAACATACACTGGGGCAAAAAAGTATTTAGTCAGCCACTCATTGTTCTCCTACTTAGAAAGATGATAGAGGTCTTTTCATCATAGGTACACTTCAACTATGAGAGACAAAATGAGAAAAAAAAATCCAGGAAATCACATTGTAGGATTTTTAAAGAGTTTAATTGTAAATTATGGTGGAAAATAAGTATTTGGTCACTAACAAAAGTTTAACTCAATACTTTGTAACATAACATTGCATGGCAATGACAGAGGTTCAATAACGTTTCGGGTGTAAGTCGTGCACTCACCAGGTTGGCACACACTGTAGCTTGGTTATTTTGGCCCATCCTCCTCCATGCAGATCTCCTCTAGAGCAGTGATGTTTGGGGGCACACAGACTTTCAACTCCCTACCACACATTTTTCTATGGGGCTGAGGTCTGGAGACTGGCTAGGCTACTCCAGGACCTTGAAATGCTTTTTATGGAGCCACTCCTTTCATGTTCCCGAGCGGTGTGTTTGGGATCATTTGTCATGCTGGAAGACCCAGCCATGTTCCATCTTCAATGCTCTCTCACTGATAGGAAGGAGGTTTTGGCTTAAAATCTCAGCGATACATGGCCCCGTTTCATTCTTCCCTTAACAACACGGATCCTTCGTTCCTGGTTTCACCTCCTGCAGAAAACAAAAAGACAACAGCCCCCAAAGCATGATGTTTCCACACCCCCATGCTTTCAACGGTAGGTATGGTGTTCTTCTGGGATGCAAACCAAAGCATTCTTCTTCCTCCTCCTCCAAACATGGCGATTGAGTGGTTTTAAATACCAAAAAGTTCTATTTTGGTTTCAATCTGACCACATGATATTCTCTCCCAATCCGCTTCTGGATCATCCATATGGCTCTCACTCTGGCAAACTTCAGGGACAGGCCCGGGACATGTACTACTGGCTTAAGCAGGGGGACAGGACGCCTGGCATGGCAGGATCCTGAGTCCCTTCTCGGCCGTAGTGGTGTGACTGACATGGTAGCCGGGGTTTTTTGTTACTTTGGTCCCAGCTCTCTGCTAGGTCATTCCAATCAGGTCCCCTCCGTGTAGTTCTGGGATTTTGCTCAACAGTTCTCATGATCAGTGTTTTGTCCCCCACAGGATGAGATCTTGTGTGGAAGCCCCAGAGATCGAGGGAGATTATCAATGGTCTTGCTATGGTCTTCCTTTTCCTTACAATTGCTCCCACACTGATGATTTATTCACACACCAACCTGCTTGCCTATTGTAGATTTTTCACTCTTCCCAGCCTGGTGCAGCGTCTACAACATTTTCTTTTCTTTCTTCTTCTGGTGTACTTCGACAGCTCTTTGGTTTTGGCCATGGTTGAGTTTGGAATCTGACTGTTTGAGGGCTGTGGACAAGTGGTCTTTTTATACAGTATAATACGAGGTCAAACAGGTCGCCATTAATACAAACAGGTAAGGTAGTGGAGGACAGACCGAGCTTCATAAAGAAGAAGTTACAAGGTCTGTGAGAGCCAGAATATCCTGCTTGTTTCTGGGTGACCAAATACTTATTTTCCATTTCCACCATAACTTACAATGCAAGCTCTTTTAAAACTCCGGTAGTCCTAAGGTGTGATATCCTGGATTTTTTTTTCTCATTTTGTCTCTCATAGTTTGAAGTGTACCTATGATGAAAATTACAGACCTTTCTCATCTTTCTAAGTAGGAGAACTTACACAGTCAGTGTGGCTGACGAAATACTTTTTTGCCCTACTGTATGTGTATATATATATATATATATATATATATATATATATATATATATATATATATATATATAAACTGTTCTCTCATAGTGTTCTTGGTCTTTTAAACCTTGGGTTATTTTGAACAGTTTCCTTCAACATGCGTTTCTTAAAACATTCATACAGCGGAAGAACATTCAGATAAATATAGTATCTATAGCCTTCTCTTGCTCTGTGAGAGTGAATTATCTTCAGTTTCAGATTAGATTCAGAAGAGACCATGACTGTTGAGTATAAGCACAAAACCCTGAGAGACTTCATCACAGAATTTATTACATTTTTGAATTGTCCACATCTGACTTGTAGTAAGACGTAAAGAGTAAATTAAGTTCTGAAACTTAACCATAAAAGCCTCTAGAATCTGGAAAGGTGCCCAGTGCACCTGTTACCTTGTTTTGATTTAGAAAAGCAACAAAACATGCCATTTGACCCGGGGTGCCCAAATCTATGCATAGGAGTAACTAAGCATAGAAAGACTAAGGGAGCACTTGGCATGAGTGCACAACTATGTATGTAATAAATCTGAGAGTGTGATGGGGAACAGATGCAGTATTTACAGGCCTGCCGTGCAGATGCCTGCTTGCTTTGAAAGCTTGCCCATGGAATCATCTGAGAAACAGCGTGAATCAGCGTGACCGTTGAACAGATGAGGCATCTCCATAACTATGTCCAGTTCTGTGCAATAAGTAGCAAGCGTACATTCCCTGCAACCTGCCCACTCTCGGCAGATGTTTTCAGGTGTTCAGGTTTAATGTGAATTATAACGGCAGAAAATGAGATAAATGTGACTGCTGGCGTATGCAGTATGAACACAAAACAATCCTCTCTCCTGCAGCATTGTATCCAACTGCCTTCCATGTGAAGAGAGGAACTCCAGCTCTGCTTAACCCCTCCATCCAGAGATCTGTGGAGGATGCCAATCTGCTCTATGAGGTATGCTGGTTCCAGCACTGTCACCTTCAATTGTTTTCAGTTGGAATGCACTTGCTCTTGGCAGCACACCAATGTTGTTTAAGTAATTTCCCTGGGAATGTCAGGGGTGTACATCTCTGGTCCTAGAGAATGAGAGTACATCAGAGGTTGGTAATTTCCCTGCCCAAAGAAGCCTGATGGAACTCAACAGATAATTACTAAACGACCTTGAGTCAAGGCAATCCCAAACTATACTTTAGCCATTCAAGACTGGAGTTGTGCAACACTGGTATGGAGCTTTTAAATATGTGCAAATAGATACCTGCTAGCTAAATACAGTATATTATCTAGCTATAGCCAACTGGTGTGCTATTTAGCTGGTATGCTAATTAGCTAGAAATACAAAGAAGATGCATGCATGGTACATCGTTTTAACATAGGAATATGAATAACTTTTCCTTGAATGCTTTGCAGACCTGAAATGAAGGAATGGATGTTCATTAACAAATAAAATGAAAATGACCAGACAAAACATGAAATATCTTGGGTTCGTACTGTCTGCGATTTTCCATACCGACCCAGTTTGTTTTCTGATTTGGGGGTTGTACTAGTGGCCAATCAGTGACACATGAAAAAGTTCAGCAAGTAAGTTTTTGTTTGTTTGTTTGTTTGTTTTCAGTGCACATTATACAATCTGTGGCTCAGTGATAGGGTAACCAGTGTATACTCCAGGTACAAGAAGATTAGATAGTGGGTGAATAATAAACATAAATATATGTTCTCTAGATCACTGTGCTCAGGGTCTCATAGGAGTTCTCAACGGGCAGCACATCAGATGGGAATGTGGTCAATCCGATACTTCAGACCTATTATTACTATGCATTAATGCAGTTGAACAGCTGTCAAGATTGTCATTAGTTGCTGCTCTGATAAAAAAAAATCACTTGAGGTTAATGAGATTTACTGTAAAATCTGTAAAATCAGTGTATACTCCAAAACCACCTCCCTAAAAATGGCAGTAGTTGGCTCTATTGTCCCTAGATGTGAGTGATGGTGAATGAGGGAGTGAGTGTGTTGTGCCCTGTATTGGCCAGTGTTCCTAGGATAGGTTCTGAACCCAAGACCATAGCCAAAGAAATTGGCAACTATGTGTACAATTCAACTCTCTACAGACTAAGTGATCTAATCTACTTAACCAAAGATATGACAAAACAGTAAGATAACACACCTGTTTGTTTTGTAATTACCTGACAATCACCATTAAGTTACCCTCTGTCCATAACAGGTGCTTCTGACAGGACTCGATGTGGAGGAGGAAGAAGGTGTGCTCCGTGTGGCTGATGAGGAACTGGCATCTATGAGTAGACTGCGGCCTCTAGAGGTTGTGTGTGAGGATGTTCTCCCAAGGACGCTCTCTGATATCAACCGTTTATGCCACCAGTTAGAGCAACGCCAGGCTCACCTGAACAGAGAAGACTTTGAGCGGACGGTGCTGACCATGGTGTACACGGCTAAGCGACTAGCAAAAAGCAATACTGGCCATCAAAGGGAACTGTGGGCTGATGCACTGATCCAGCTCTTTAAATATATCAAAAAAGATTTGGGAGCAGACTAACGGCTGAGGGTGTATATACTGTGTACATACACACACACAGTGCTGCTCAAAAGTTTGTGAACACAATTTTCTATATTTCTGCATAAATATGACCTAAAACATCATCAGATTTTCACACAAGTCCGAAAAGTAGATAACGAGAACCCAGTTAAACAAATGAGACAAATATATTACACTTGGGCATTTATTTGTTGAGGAAAATGATCCAATATTACATATTAGTGAGTGGCAAAAGGATGTGAACCTTTGCTTTCAGTATCTGGTGTGACCCCCCTGTGCAGCAATAACAACTAAACGTTTCCTGTAACTGTTGATCAGTCCTGCACACCGGCTTGGAGGAATTTTAGCCCATTCCTCCGTACAGAACAGTTTCAACTCTGGGATGTTGGTGGGTTTCCTCACATTAGCTGCTCACTTCAGGTCCTTCCACAACATTTCCATTGGATTAAGGTCAGGACTTTGACTTGGCCATTCCAAAACGTGAACTTTATTCTTCTTTAACCATTCTTTGGTAGAACGACTTGTGTGCTTAGGGTCGTTGTCTTGCTGCATGACCCACCTTCTCTTGGGATTCAGTTCATGGACAGATGTCCTGACATTTTCCTTTAGAATTCTCTATATAATTCAGAATTCATTTTTCCATCATGTGGCAAGCCGTCCTGGCCCAGATGCACAACACGGCCCAAACCATGATACTACCACCACCATGTTTCACAGAAGGGATAAGGTTCTTATGCTGAATCAGCGTTTCCTTTCTCCAAACATAACGCTTTTATTTTAAAACCAAAAGTTCCTATTTTTGGTCTCATCCTCCACAAAACAGAACAGTAAGGGTCCTCGCTTTACTACGCAGATCCGGTCCTAGGTGGTGGTCCGGAAACCGATTTTCGGTGTTAAGTCTGACATACGTACATAACTGTCATAATAACATACTGTAAAGCACTTATCCTATCCTAACACCTATCCTAACACAGTAAATATAAAAAAACAATCCGCGTAACCGGTATTCTTCCGCCGCGCACACTCACCAAACACGAAAGTTTTTCGCGTTATGACACTTTTGCGACACTCAAAACCACTTAAAGTGCGAACAAGGCTTTTAACGTAATGGGAGATGTGTCGTAACCACAAACGTCGTAACTCGAGACCGTCGTAACCCGAGACTAGCTTTAATAAAATAGCCTTCTTGCGCGTCCACGTGAGCTTTTTTCAAACTGCAGACGAGCAGCAATGTTCTTTTGGAGACAGTGGCTTTCCCTCCTTGCAGCCCGCCATGCACACCATTGTTGTTCAGTGTTCTTCTGAATGATGGGGCTCATGAACATTAACTTATCCAATGTTGAGAGAGGCCTTCAGTTGCCTTATAAGTTACCCTGGGGTCCCTTTTGTGCCTCGCCACCTATTACACTCCTTGCTCTTGGAGTGATCTTGTTGGTCGACCACTCCTTGGGAGGGTAACCAATGGTCTTGAATTTCCTCTTCTATTTGACACCATCTGTCCTTACCTGTGGATTGTTGGAGTCCAAACTCTTTAGAGATGGGTTTTTATCTCTTCCAGCCTGATGACGTCATCAATACCCTCTTGTTTTGATGTCCGCATAAAATCTCCTTTGTTTTCGTGCCATGATACACTTCCACAAACATGTGTTGTGAAAGCATACTTTGATAGTCCCCCTGTTTTCTTTAAATAAAACAGGGTGCCCCACTCACCCTGATTGTTATCCCACTATTGAAAACCTGGGACTCTAATTTCAACCTTCAAATTACCTCTGCTAATCCTAGGGGTTTCACATACTTTTAACTGGGTTTCTCTTTATCTACTTTTAGGACTTAGGTGAAATTCTGATGATGTTTTAGGACTATTTAAAGTCAGCAAATATAGAAAAATTCTAAAGGTTTTAAAACTTTCAAGCACCACCCTATTAATATATATATATATATATATATATATCTATATATATATCTATATATATATATATATATATAATGTATATACACACTCAGCGGCCACTTTATTAGGCCACTTACCTTGCTAGTGCTGGGCTGGACCCCTTTTTTCATGCAGAGCTGCCTTAGTTCTTCATGGCATAGCTTCAACAAAGTGCTGGAAATATTCCTCAGAAATTTTTGTTCATTTTGACATGATAGCAAAATGGTTGCTGCAGATTTGTTGGCTACACATTCATGATGCGAATCTCTCATTCCACCACATCCCAAAGATGCTGTATTGGACTGAGATCTGGTGATTACGGAGGCCATTTGAGTACAGTGAACTCATTATCATGTTCAAGAAATCAGAGAGTATTTGAGCTTTGTGACATACTGCATAGAAGATGGGTATACTGTGGTCATAAATGGATGGACATGGTCAACAACAATACTCAGGTATGCTGTGGCATTTAACCAATGATCAATTGGTATTAAAGGGCGCAAAGTGTGCCAAAACATATCCCTCACAACATTAAACCACCACCATCAGCCTGAACCATTGATACAAGGCTGGATGGAGCCATGTTTTCATGTTGCATATGCCCTACCATCCTACAGTTCTGACTGACTGAAAATAGTCTCCTGAAATGTTTAGTCACCAGCATCCTATAGGGAGCATACTGTAAGCACTGTTGAAGAATTAGAGGATGACTAACACAAACCATGCAACAACAGATGAGCTACTGTCTCTCACATAACATCTACAAAGTGGAGCAATATGGTAGATGTTTCTAATTGACAGCACAGTGAGGGAACACAGTGTTTTAAAACTCCAGAAGCACTGCTGTGTCTATCCAATTGTACCAGCTCAACACACACTAACACACCACCACCGCATTAGTGTCACTGCAGTGCTGAGAATGATCTTCCATCCATATAGTACCTGATCTGTGGTGGTCCGGTGGGGGTTCTGACCATTAGAGAACAGAGTGAAGGGGGCTAACAAAGTTTTTAGAGTAATGGATTGATTACAGTCTGTAATTGCAGAAGTACAAAGTGCATCTTTATGGTAAGTGGAACTGATGAAATGGACAATGCATGCAGAAACTATCAGAAACTCCATGATCCCATGTACCCAAACAATGTTTCCAGGGTCTCGGGAGGAAATACAGCCCCAGAATATCACAGATTTATCCTCCACCATACTTAATAACTGTCATTATGTTCATTTCAGTGTAGTCATCCTTCTGTTTTGCTAAACCCACCATGAATGGTTGCTGCCAAAAAGCTAAATTTTTATCTCATCTGATCATAGAACATGGTTCCGTAGCAAACTGCAGCCACTTTCATTTGTGATTAGATGACAGGAGGCCAAATATTCTGTTGGCATGGAGGTGGCATACAAGTTTTCGAAACTTGGCGAGCCCAAGGTGATATTTCATTCTGTAACTCTCTAACAGTGATCGTTGGGAATTTTTTTGCCTCTCTTACCATCCTCCTCACTGTAAACCTAAACTTGTGTTCTTGTACAACTAAGTTTGTCACTGTTCCAGTTGACTGGAACTTTTTAATTACTGCCCTAACGGTAGATATGTGCATTTTCAGTAAAGTAAAGTTTATAGTCCCTTGGTGAAGAATGACTAACATAATTTGACCTCTGTGCCACCTCATATACTTCAGTGAAACACAAAGTCATGGAGTACTGCCTGAATGTTCCCATACATGCTGATCAACTTAACAAAAGCTTAATTTAAATGGAACAATGCTTCAGTTTCCAATAATTGCGGCACATATGATTTTGTTAAAAATAGTTATTTCTCAATCGGGATATATATATATATATATATATATATATATATATATATATATTTTTTTTTTTTTTTTTTTTTTTTTTTGGCTAAAATTAATTCAATTATTTTTTTCTATTCTTGTCATCATATAGGTCAAAACAATATAAAAGAATAGCTTAATACTGCATTCACATGTCGCATTAGTATGCACTACCACTATACTACTGTAATAAGCGATGTCAATATAGTATATTATCATAGTACTAATTGAAATCAACATAATACCATACACTATAACATACAGTACTGTGCAAAAGCCTTAGGCCACCATTAGATTTGTTGTTTTAGCAATGGTATAATTATGATATATAACATACAGTCAGTGACTGGACCCAAAAATTTCCAACTTGGATTTGTCACTCCATAATACTCTTTTCCACTGATCTTCATTCCAATGTTTGTGAGCTTTATCATATCTTAGCATTTTCTCCCTGTTTGACTATAAAAAAAAGTGGTTTATTGGCTGCTATCCTTCTAAAAAGACCATTCCTGATCAAGCTTCTTTGGACTGTAGAAGGGTCAACTTGGTATCCTGATGAAGCTGCCAGATGCTGCTCCCTGAAGTGTAAGGGAGGTCACACTAGACACTTGTCACTGTAGCCTGAATCTGTTTTTTTTTTTTTTATCTAATTTTTTAATAGAGCATACAAATTTCCTGTATTATTCTGGTTGTAAGAGACTGATAAATAATTATATGTGAACATTATGTCATTGCTAAAACAATGGTATGTTTTTCATTATGTCACTCTGATTTAACCCCCTCTCTCTTCAACTTTCTTATTTTCCAACAGCAGATGGGGCTGTTGCCACCTGCTGCCCTTTTCTATAAATACCCCACTTCCAGCTCACTTCTTTGTCTGGATTTTTGCACTTCCTGGGTTAGTTTTGGTTCCTGTCTGTACTCCTGTTTCCCTACATGGCTTGTCTGGTTTTCTTTAGTGGAGTCCTGTTTCCCAGTGTTGTTCCTTCTCCTGTCCAGTAGCCTACTTGTATTGTATGTTTAGTTTTTGTCTCCTTGTTAGCTTCTTTGTTGGTGTTATCTCAGTAGCCTGTTAGCCCTTTGTTTGCTCTTGTCTGTTAGCCTGTTGGCTTTTGTTAGTTTGTTTAGCACCTTTATTATTGTCTTGTTTGTTAGCTGTTTAGTGTTAGCCCTATGTTTTATTGGTTCACTGGTGTCCATTGTTGCTTTATATGTCTATGTCTGTTTGGTCTGTCAGTTAAACTTGTTCTGTGCTTAGTGTCAGTTTAAGTTCTTGTACTGTTGTGTGGTCCTTGTCATTAGCATGTCCAGTTCCTCTGTGTGAAGTACTGGTCCTGTTAGTTTCGTATTCACTGTCTCACTGTGTCACCTGTAAATAAACCCGGCACAATTGCACATACATCTGCCTCCCGTGTCCGTCTGTGTCCCATTCTTGACACATTACATATACAGTATATACAAATATTAAAGAGAGTATCTTGTGATGACACTGAATGCTTGGCTTTCTCTGTCACATGCCCGTATAAATGTTCAATGGGGTTTAGGTCAATTGACTATGACAGTTGTCCATGACAGTCAGATTCACTCAAATTGTTATGCTGATTATATGATTTGTATGAAAAAGTCTATATTAAAATTGAGAAAAAACACAAAATTGAAGCATTTCAACAAGTGGTCTTAAACTTTTGGCCTCTACTGTGTCAGCACTATTATCCTTGGGGAGTGTTTTATAACTAATGTGATGTACCAATGCAATTATGAACTATGTTTTCTAATGACCATAAATACATGTTTCATTGGTTATTTCCATAGTATCATCCACGTTATGTTGGATCTTCCCTGATAGCAAATGGGTGATGATCCAGTTCTGGGCCACACTTGTTATTTTCATTGGCCCACATACCACCATGGAATGAAGGGGAATCTGGTTGCCAGTACGGAGCCAGAACTGCATTCGCTGGGCCACATTTGGCTCAAAATACAAATCCTGCACAAACATTAACTATGGTAGATTGCATGTGAGCTGCATGTGGCCTAGAGTCTGAATGCCATGATGAGCCTTTATTTTGGTTGGCAAAAGTTTGGCCAAATTTGGCCCATAATATAAATGTCATTGCCATAACTGAGCCATATTTGGCCCACAACTGTCTGCTATCTGGCTACCTGTTTCCAGTAGCTATCACTTAACATCTAGCCACTGCAGCTGCATGAAAAATGCATGACATTCTCTTTGTTAGCCATTTCAAAACAATAACAACACATTAACAGTGGTGCAACAACTATGTTATATTGATTTAATAAAGTTTTTATAGTCTACATTGCAGAAGAAATTTGAAATAGTAAGTCAATACTTCTTATTTGTCATTTCTGATTATTAGATTGGTTAACATTGTTTCGTACAGACATGCACTCTAGACCAGTTCTGGCTTGTTCCTTTCTACAGTCACTGTTCTTGGCTTCCAAACTAGCTATCCAGTCACATTACAGGTATTGTAGGACAATTCACTGCTCTTGTATTCTGCATTAATATTTATTTCTGTATATTGTATATAACCTTAGATTATATCACTGGCTCAGGCAAGTTTGTGACCAATGCTGTAGGTAGCAAACCCAGTTTATCTACCTAACCCAGAAATGCCTTTGTATTCTTCCACTTCTCTTAAGAATTCAATAGGCCATACCGTGATCGCTTATTCCAACCAATTATGGGAAGTTACTAGCATGTTTGGCCAGAGAGCAAAAAGCTTTATTACAGGCTGGTAGCAGCCTGAACTGTCTAATGTATTCATTTCAGTATGATGCTAGTGTCTATTTCAAGTGTCATACATTTAGTGGTGGCGATAGAAAGACCATTTTTACCAAGCATAGACACAAGCTGCAAATATGTTCTTGATTAAGACAGTGATTTTCTAAAACAATCAGCCAGTGTTTCATGTTCGGTCAATGTCTGCTTGGCAAGAATATCAGTGTAGACGGTCTACTGTTTACTGTCTAGCAATGCACACTGGCTCAGGCAAAATCAGACAGAAAAAAAATATAAAGTTAAAAAAAAGCATTGGCAAGGCCAAGGCATTTTCTGGAAACTTGCTTTCTGTGTGCACACTGTTCATAGAAAGGGAGTTGATACTGAACTTTAAGTGAACTTACTGAGTGCACTTCAGATACTCTTTCAGAAGAAATCAGAATTGGGTACGTAAATGCTCCACTGTACTTTTCTGTTGTGTAACTATGTGAACTAGATTAATAAGTGTAATAATGTTTTTTAGTATACTGTATAATAATGGGTTATATATTATTTATTACAAAGTCAGTTTAATTTCAAATATACTCAATGACAAAAGATAACGCACTCAGGTAATGTCGGATTGCTGCAAAACTCTGAATGTAGTTATGTCTCAGGCAGATATGTAAATTACAGGTGCGGTCTGATTAGACACTGGGTCTTACTACAAGAGGATGTAAAAATGCTTCCCCTGCTGCCCTACAAAGAGGCTATCAGAGGCTACTTTTGGGTAATGTACCTCTTGGTGAGCGATTGTTGACTACAACATATGCCTGTACAATGCACTCAGAAACATTTTTCCTAGTTGGCAGACTTTGAGAGAGGGCACGTCATTGGACTGAGAGAAGCATGATGGTTGTTTCAGTGAACGATCCGCCATGCAGACCATTCTGACCTAGCTATTAGGAGGTGTTGGGAGCAGTGGTTCCATGAGGGCACACACACTGGGCAAACAGGATGGCCCAGACAGACCACCAAAAGAGGTTAACATTTGATCCACCAACAAGCACAAACAGGTCCCCCAGTTTTGTTGTCCACCATCCAGACACGTGGTACCTTCACTACACACCTCTTTCTCTGCCCAAACCATTTCCAGGTGCTTAGCAGAAAGAACTATGTTGTCACAGCCCTCATTATGTGTCCTGCCATTGACAGCCAGCCAACGTCGCCTTCGTTTGCAGTGGTGTCGTGAACGAGAAACGTGGACTGCTACACTGGGATCGTTAATCTTTTGCAACAAATCCAGGTTCTGTTTGGGATCCGCCGATGGTCAGGTTCAATTATGGAGAACTCATGGTGAGTGCTTCAATCCCGCATTTGCTGTGGAGCGACAGACTTCCTCAACTGCTGGTGATGATCTGGAGAGCCATCACATATGACAGTCGGTCACACCTAGTGATACGAGGGACACTAACAAATCAGCGATATGTGCAGGACATCCTGCAGCCACATGTGTTGACTCTCGAAGCAGGGCCTCCAACTGGCATTTCTCAGCAGGATAATGTTTGCCCACACACAGTGAGGGTTTCCTAGGAATGTCTTTGCCAGATTGCAACACTTCTTTGGCCTGCCTGGTCACTGGATTTATCAACAATCAAGCGTTTATGGGACCTGCACATTGTGATTTTTAATGAATTGATCACTTTTTATAATTTCATTGCAGTTCAATTTTAAGGTATGCGTTGGGGACAAGGCCAAAGTAGCAAAGTACTGATGTTTAAACAATAAAGAAATGGAACTCATGAAGATTTTTGTACATCAGTTTTTCAGGTGATGCAACCCAGGAAAAAATTTACTGTGAATTGCTTGACAGTTTTAATATACATTTTCACAGTTTGACCATGAAGTTCACAGTTCTACTATGAATTTTTGATGGTAATTTGGCCACTTCATGGTTGTACTGTGAAATTTCATAGTACAACTGTAAACTTGGTGGACTATGAACTGACCATGAATTTTTTTACAGTTGTACTATGAATGCTGGTGGTAATTTGGCCACTTCATGGTTCTACTGTCAAATTCCACAGTACATTTTTTCCTGGGAATAAATTATATTTTTAATACCCAAGCTATTTATTTTGTAATATAGTGTAATGTAGTATATTGTAATAAGCTACGAACAGTCTTGGCTCTGTATTGTTTACGTTGGCTGTTGTGAAAGGTGCTATATAAATGCAATGTATTATTATTGATAATCCCTACAATCGCCCTTTCTATAGCCTAACTAAAGAATAAAACAACTGTGCTGTGCGTTTTGTAAACATTTACTGCTCATTATTACCACAAACAGAAATTCAATTGACATCTGGGTGAATGTAATGAGTAGTTTGTTAGCAAACAAAACATTCAGGGCAGCACATTTGGCGGCCAGGCCCTGCAATAATGTATCTCTAGTTTTTCTGTCATTATTGTTATTTTATGTATGAAACAGTGAATCTTTCGGTCATTAGCGAGAATTTGTGTCAGGTTTTAAATCAACTAAAATTCACTTTGTACTTGTTTAGCAGTTCAGCGTTAGTGAATCGTTCGAGATTCGCTCTTTCGTGTTAACTGGTACAATACTCAAACCAGCGAACCATTTGGCCAAACAGTCGCTCTTGTTAAACAGCTCTGCGTTTCATTAGCGAACTGCACATTGTGCAAAACATGGAAGTATGATCGGTGAGGGAATCCTTTATCTGACTCATACGACTCCAGAAACGGAAACGACTGAAACAGGTGGCTCTCCGAAGCAGTTCGGAGGGAGCATGGCCGAGGCATAAGACACCTTTTGACTTTTCAGTAACAGTGCAGATTTGGTAATATTTGACACATTATAGAGTACACCTACAGTAGGCTACGTCCAGAACATCACCTTACATACTGTGTAGTATGAAAACAGTAATTACACAATTGCTGGTGTAATCATTTGCTATATTGTTCAGCAAGACGTCATTTTGTTCAGGCGGACTAAAAGCATTCAGTATTGGGGTCCTGTAAAGGGCTAACCTAACGGAAACAAGTCAACATCGAACCAAAACTACCTTTTGTGATCAGATTACACATCATGAAGGTAAGATAACAGCGTTTAATGGCAGCGGTGCTCAAGATGGTGTGAGCTGGCTGTATCTGTTGGTGTTAGTAATGGCGGATTTACTGTCCTGTGCTCAGTGTTTACATACAGTGTGGCGTCTGTATGGAGCGGGGCTGCTAACGCTAAATCTCTGGCACTTTCAGTTTAAACTGTCTATGCTAGCAAACGATCGCGTTAGAGTGATCTATGGTTTGTTTATTTGTGAGCAGTGAGGGGTTTTAATTTATTTATTGCTGTTCTGTGCTTTCGAATGTGTTGTATTTGTGTTCCGTTTAGGGAGTAGTGACGCTGAAAGTTTCTCTCATTGCTAGCACTTTGACTGCTGGCAACGTAAGGTCTTAGCTCTGTATTGTTTACGTTGATTTTGTGTTAGTCGAATCTAATTTAATATAGTATATATTCTTGTGAACTCTCGTCATATGTTAAAACTACACCCTCGCCATGTCTCTGTGTACAGTTAATATAAAAACAGCAGCCGGGAGAAATTGAAGGATAACATGTAAACGCACAAGAGCACGAAGTTGTGTTAAAGGTGCTCTAATTAACTTGATGGCTTGTTCTCTGTGCTGTGTTGCTTCCTGGTTATATTCGTATAAGTAGCAGGCGGTGGGTATTTCATTCCACATTTAATTTGTGCTGGCCAAAACCAAATAAATAAGCACTTGAAATCCGTCATAGGGAAAGTTTAAGATGGTTTGTTTTTCCCTGCAAAAAGTGCGGAATCGTTAGCGTACCAAACACGTCGGCCATATGTTGTCCGTTGGACGGCAAGTTCAACCATGTGTGATTAAAAGCATTGTTTAAAAACCTGGCTGTTCACTTGCTATGTTTTAAAACTTTGAAACTAACCAAAGTCTGCCGAGATTATTTGTAAGTTTTAACTACTTGTTTTCACACTTGGGAACCACATAGGTTGCCTTCAAAGTGAATTCGTCCGACCGTGTTGCAGTACGTGAAGTTTGTGTAACTGATGATTTTAGTACACTTACAACATCAGTTGTGTAAAGTATTTAACATGTGACACCAGCTGCTGCTGGGACTGTGGTGGCCTAGTGGGTAAGGTACTGGTCTATGGACCAGAAGGACCAGGGTTCAAGTCCCACCTCTGCCAAGATGCCATTGTTGGGTCCTTGAGCAAGGCCCTTAACCCACAATTGCTTGGATCTTAAGTAAGGGCATCTGTTTAATGCTGTAAATGTAAATGTCACCAGGAGTGTTGGGATTCATTATACCACAGTTCGTTCCGACCCCGCAATCTGATTGGCTGAGAGACGATTTTACCGTGATTTTATTGAGATAATGGCACTCTTACCGACCCACTATAAGTATTACTCTGCGAGGTAAACACGTAGCCCGCGCTAAAAATCAGCCAAGTTATAATGAGTAAAACACTGGCGAAATGAAAGCTATAATTACTTTATAAAATGTAGAATTAAGGTTCTTCTGAAGGCAAAATGGGGTCCAACCTGCTATTAGCAATGTGTACCTAATAAAGTGGCCAGTGTTATACTTGCTGGAACACGATGACCTCATATTAATAGTTTCTAAATTGTGCATTACAGTTTGTTTCCAGTTAATGTTTTAACTAGGGACTCGTCTTAAAAAAATTGTGCTGTATTTGTCAAACAATGAAAAATGTTTTGCACAACATTTACCGTGGTGCTTGAAAGTTTTTGAACGCTTTTGGATTTTGTAGATTTCTGCATAAATGTGACCTAAAAAAAAAGTATGTGAACATTTAGGATTAGCAGTTAAGTTGAATTTCAATCAATGGGATGACAATCAGGTGTGAGTGGGCACCCTGTTTTATTTAAAGAACAGGGATCTATCAAAGTCTGCTCTTCCACTTCCACAAACGTGTGTTGTGATCATGGCACACACAAAGGAGATTTCTGAGGACCTCAGAAAAAGAGTTGTTGATGCTCATCAGGCTGGAAGAGGTTACAAACCCATCTCTAAAGAGTTTGGGCTCCACCAATCCACAGACAGACAGATTGTGTACAAATGGAGGAAATTCAAGACCATTATTACCTTCCCCAGGAGTGGTCGACCAACAAAGATCACTCCAAGAGCAAGGCGTGTAATAGTTGGTGAGGTCACAAAGGATAACTTAACTAATAGAAGCTAAAGCTAGTCAGTCAGGTGTTTTTCATCAGTGGGATGACTCTCCCCAGGAGTTGTTGACCAACAAAGATGACTTAAAGAGCAAGGCATGTAATGCCATGAGATCACAAAGGAACCCAGGGTAACCTCTAAGCAACTAAAGGCCTATCTCACATTGTTAATATTCATGAATCCACCTTCAGGAGAACACTGAACAACAGTGGTTTGCATGGCAGGGTTGCAAGAAGAAAGATTTCCAAAAAGAACGTTGCTGTCCATCTGCAGTAGGGATGTCACGAGAACCGATACAAGTCAATACCAAAATTCTGAAAATTTTAGTGCTCGTTTCTTGTGGTACTGAAGGCATCACAGATCTCCCAGACCACACGAGGGCATCATAATAAGCCTATATGTGTAGATGTAAAGAAGAACGCTACATCAACTACAACATGAAGAATGGGGTGGGAAAAAGCAGGAGAAGCTTTGATTCACAGTGTGGAAAAGTAGAGATTCAAACAAATGTTTGGGGCAGCACGTGGCTCGGTGAGTAGCACAGTCACCTCACAGCAAGAAGGTCCTGGGTTCAATCCCACGGTGGAGTGGCCTGGGTTCTTTCTGTGTGGAGTTTGCATGTCCTCCCTGTGTCTGCATGGGTTTACTCCAGATTTCCTCCCACAGTCCAGAGACATGCGTGTTAGGGTAATTGACTACTCTAAACTGGCCCGAATTGTGTCTGTCTGTATGACTAGTTTTGATGTAACCTTGTGTGTTTTGCTGAAATAGCCATTGATGCTTTAAGCAACATTAAATAAACAAACAATCAACTGCTTGAACAGTTGAACCCCAGATGCCAGTTACCGAGTAGAATTTATTTCATGTACACAGAAATTCCCAAAGATATACACTGAAACTAGAGAAATCGTAACCTAGCATAACTTTGGTTTATTTTTTGTCATAGTATCTAAATTGGTATTGGCACCAACTGTTAAATTTCTGGTATTGTGACATCCCTAATCTGTAGTTTGATAAAGATCATGTACACAAAGCAGAATGCTGTTGGGAAGTAGTTTTGTGGGTGGATGAGGCAATAATAGGAGGTTTTGGTTTAAATGAGAACTGTTGTATGAGGAGAAACTCAAACACTGTGTTCCAGCATAAGAACCTTATTCCATATCTGAAACATGGTGGTCTTGGTATCATGGTTTGAGCCTGTTTTGCCAGTTTTCCATCATTGGAATGATGCATTCTGAATTATACCAGCAAGTTCTAAAGGAAAATTTCAGAACGTATATCTGTGAACTGAGCTTCAAGAGAATGTGGGTCATGTAGCAAGACAACACCTCTATACACACAAGTTGTTCTCCTAAAGAATGGTTAAAGAAGAATGAAGCTAATGTTTTGTGTCTTGACCTTTACCCAATACAAATATTATGGAAGGACCTGAAGTGAGCAGTGAGGAAACCCACTGACATCCCAGAGATGAAGCTGTTAATGTGCTAAATCTCCCCCAAGCTGGTCTTCAGGACTGATCAACGATGACTGTCAGTTAGTTTTGCATAAGGGGGTCACACCAGATACCAAAATCTAATCATTTTGCCACACACAGATGTAATAATGGATAATTTCCCCCGATAAGTAAAGGCAATAATAAAACGTAAACATATATGTTCATGTCATTTTTTAGATTGGTTTATTTCTATCTACTTTTGCATACAGATTATAAGATACTTACCCACCATCGTCCCTTCCAGTCAGGTCATTCATGACATGCAGACATTATTGACTGTGTGAGCGCTGTAACAGCGAATTCTACCTGCCTCTGCAGTGGTCTGCTGTTCTGTCTAGGGGACGCTAACGTCTTTATGTTTGACAGGTCACCGGAGTCGTGACCTGGACCAGGAAAACGTTGGGTTAGAATGTGGGCAAAAAGTTCACTGATTCGTATCCTGAATTAAAATGCTAGTTCTGTGTTTTTGTCAACATTATGGCATAAATTATCGAGCTGATATGCAAACGAGATAAATATGATCCGTTGGTCACACCAGCATGGGAGCCAATGCCGATATGCATATTGGATCTCCCCATCCATATTGGTATAATTTATTAATGGATAGTTAGCCTGATCAATTATGTGGTATAGTTATGAAATTAAAAGTTCATGTTTTTGCAGAATGCCCGCTGAACGCAAAACGTCTGTCAGCATGGACGAGAAAGAGACTGGGACCTCCAATAACAAGGAGAGAGAAAAAGACAAAGAAGGGGACAGGAGAACTGCCTTCTCCAGAGAGAAAGGAAGAGATGACAGCAAGATGAGCACCAAGAGAGAAGGCGGCAAGTCTGCTGACGAAAAGAAGCGAAGAACAGAGGAGGAGAAGAGGCGGAAAGAAGAAAAGGAGCGCAAGAAGAAAGAAGAAGAAAAGCAGCGTGCTGAAGAGGAGCAGAAGAAGAAGGAAGAAGAGGAGCGAAAACTTCAGGAGGAACAAGAAAAGAAGCTGCTGGAGGAGGAAGCCAAGCGACAGAAGGAAGAGGAGGAAGCTCAGCTCAAGTAAGATTTTTTTTGGAGTGCTTCGGAGTAAAGTCTGACGTGCGATGTATTTTGATTTTAGTGATTAAGAATTGCACAAGATCAGGGACTGTCAGAAATGGCACTATTGTAAAGGTAATCTCTACTTGTGGCACTATTGTTCATAGTTAACAATAATTTGGTTCTGTATACTGAGAGAAAGTATTTAGCCAGCGTGTGTAATATAGATAATCAAACATTTTACAACAAAATAAAGAAACTAAATACATCAAATAAGCCCTGAATTTCATACTGAATATGCTTTTATTCTGACAAAATGAATTGGAAAAATTCCTAGTTTGGAGAAGTGGTCAACCCATTTACTGTAGGACGATGCTTTATCCCTCAGAGTACCATTCAGAGCAGCATTAAGTAATGGAAAGTGTATGGCACCACCAACACCTTTACTAACTTGGGCTGTCCCCCCCCAATCTGGAAGACGGAGAAAGGAGGATATTGATCAAGGAAACTACCAAAGAGGCCACAGGCAACTTTGACCTGCAGGTCTTTGTGGTTGAGATTGGTCAGGCTACACACGTGACAACAATCTCACAAACTATACACATGGCTAGGTTAAAAGAAAGAAAGCAAAGTACCACACTGTCTCATTTGCACTACGTATGGTATGTGTTAAAAGGTTTTTGATCAGATGAGATCAAGATGGATTTTTATGGACTGAAATCCAAGCACTTTTGAGAGCTTGATGTGAGACGGATATAAAATCCCGGACTGCTGACACTTCTTTTAAATCTATTCACTTTAGGGAGAAGGAGGAAGCTCAGCAGTTGCATCAGGAGCTGTGGGAGCGACACCAAGTCAGAAAGGAGTTGCGTGCGAAAAACCAACATGCACCAGAGAACCGTCCCGAGGAATCCTTCTTTAGCCGACTGGATTCCAGCCTCAAGAAGAACACGGCCTTTGTCAAGAAGCTCCGTACCCTGACCGAGCAACAGCGCAACTCTCTCTCTCACGACTTCGACTCGCTCAACCTCAGCAAGTATAACGGCGAGGCGGTGAGCTCACTGGTGGAGGCCAAGCTAAAGATCTCAGATGTGGGTTGTGCTGTACACCTGTGCTCCCTCTTTCACCAGCGCTATGCCGACTTCGCCCCGCTTCTGCTGGCAGCCTGGAAGAGGCACTTTGAAGCACGGAAGGAGGAGAAAGCTCCCAACGTCAGCAAGCTGCGCACCGACCTGCGCTTCATTGCCGAACTCACCATCGTGGGCCTCTTTACTGATAAGGAGGGACTTTCACTCATCTATGAGCAGCTGAAAAACATCATCAGTGCAGACCGGGACACCCATACCCATGTTTCAGTGGTGATCAGCTTTTGCAAGCACTGCGGAGATGACATCGCTGGCCTGGTCCCTCGTCGCGTGAAAAGCGCTGCTGAGAAGTTTAATCTGGGGTTCCCTCCCAGTGAGATCATCAGCACTGAGAAACAGCAGCCCTTCCAGAACTTGCTGCGAGAGTATTTCACCTCTCTCACCAAGCACCTGAAGAAAGATCACAGAGAGCTGCAGAACATCGAAAGGCAAAATAGGTTGGCTGCGTTCGTTTCATATAAGCTCTTATTTATCTCTGACTCTTGCTAAAACGTCTGTCCATGTTTTCTCTTAGGCGAATTCTCCACTCAAAAGGAGAGTTGAGTGAAGATAGGCATAAGCAGTATGAGGAGTTTGCGACATGCTACCAGAAACTCATGGCTAATACTCAGAGTCTGTCCGATCTACTTGATGAGAACATGCCTGATCTGCCTCAGGACAAGACTGTCCAGGAAGGTACAGATAAACACAGTCGTGCAGATACATTCATTACAGATACATTAGCTTCTTTACTTATTAAAGGGGACTTATGTAAAGCTCACGTTTTCATAGCTTCAATAGCTTGTGTCTACCAACCCACAAACTTAAGAAAATAGTAATTTATTACCCAGTCCACACTTTTAATGGTCTCAACAGCAAATAATTGGACAGCATTTCCCTTTGATTCCCTTAAATCTTGTAGGTATCCACGTCTACACATTAAACCTATTCCCAGTGAATTATGTATTAAGAACCCCAGAACATGATAGTATTTACATTTTGAGGTGGTGAATGTTTTATTGGGTAGTGCACTTCAAAAATAAATAAATACATTGTTTTTAAAGGGAGACTAGAGACTGGTATCTTATTTCTGTTCTTTTGTGGTGCTATTTTAATTAGTACAGTGGTACCTCGGTCGTTAATTTGCTCCAGAAGTCTCGCCAAGTACCGAGCGAATTTTTCCCACAAGGAATGACGCAAGTTGAATTCCTCTGTTCCAGACCCTTCCGAAAATCCACACTGTATAAGGCATTATATGCATTAATGGAGTTGTGTTGTACAGGTGGGGGGCCAAATGTGCTCCGGCACGGTTCAAGGCAACCGGTCTCAGTGTGAGTACACCATAAGACACAGATGTGCAACTTCATAGGCATCTAAACAGTACAAAGCTATAGAACTAGAGAGAACTAGGTAGCTCGATCCAGATTTCTGGCTCTCACAGACCTGTAACAACTTACAGTACATGTCCAGGCCCATCTGAAGTTTGTCAGAGAGCATATGGATGATCCAGAAGAGGATTGGGAGAATATCATGTGGTCTTTTTGGTAAAAACTCAACTCGTCGTGTTTGGAGGAAGAAGAATGCTGAGCTGGATCCCAAAAACACCATACCTACTGTGAAGCATGGGGGTGGAAACATCATGCTTTGGGGCTGTTTTTCTGCAGAGGGGACAGGACCACTGATCCGTGTTAAGGGAAGAATGAACTGGGCCATGTATCGTGAGATTTTAAGCCATAACCTCCTTCCATCAGTGATAGCATTGAAGATGGAACGTGGCTGGGTCTTCCAGCATGATAATGATTCGAAACACACCACTCAGGCAACGCAGGAGTGGCTCCGTAAAAAGCATTTCAAGGTCCCGGAGTGGCCTAGCCAGTCTCCAGACCTCAACCCCATAGAAAATTTGTGGAGGGAGCTGAAAGTCCGTGTTGGCCAGCGACAGCCCCAAAACATCACTGCTCTAGAGGAGATCTGCATGGAGGAATGGGCCAAAATGCCAGCTACAGTGCGTGCAAACCTGGTGAAGACTTACAGGAAACGTTTGACCTCTGTCATTGCCAACAAAGGTTATGTTACAAAGTATTGAGATGAACTTTTGTTATTGACCAAATACTTATTTTCCACCATAATTTACAATTAAATTCAATTTGATTTTCTGGATTTTTCTTTTTTTCATTTTGTCTCTCATAGTTGAAGTGTACCTATGATGAAAATTACAGACCTCTCTCATCTTTCTAAGCAGGAGAACTTGCACAATCAGTGGCTGACTAAATACTTTTTTGGCCCACTGTATAACCGCAGCCTATGTTATGGAGGATTCGGTTGCTGTTTTTGCTTTCAGTCTGCTCTTACAACTAATGAGACTTAATTGCACTAAGAATACAGTACTGTAAAAACACGAAAAACACAGCAAAGATCTTCACTGAGCAAGGGCTGTTGTGAATCTGAATCAGTGTACTGAATTGAGTTGCGCGGCTTGACTCGTACAAGTTTAAGTAAGTGCTCAGTGTACCGAGCAAACGACGAGAACTGAGACAGTGGATAGACAACTGAATTGAAAAGAGTTCCAAGGTGGTCAAGAACTGAGGTACCACTGTATAGAATTTAGTCTGGGTGCTCTGTTTAGTTGTTTGCAAATTAGTCTTAAAACCAACATGGAAAAGAATCACGATCATATTGTGAATCTTGATACATTTTTGGAAATCATTGTGATATTTTTGCAATGTTGCCCACCTCTAAGTAGTTGCATTTGAGCTGCAGAGATGCTTCGGCGTTTGATTCCGAGTGTATTTTAGTTAGCACCGTAGTACGGAGCAAATTTGTGTGCGTTTTAGTACGTGGTGTAAAATTTTCAATTAAAGATTTGCAGCGGTTAATCCACTTCATCCACTAAACATGTGTGTACTCCGTGAATCCCGGTACTGATTACATTTGTTGTCATTGTGCATCTTCACATTTCGAATCACAGAAGCAGGGGCTTAGCACAGTGTAGTTTGGTAAGTGGTGTTGTATGATAACTGCTGTTATATGTTATGTGCAGAACATGGTACCGGTATCGATATTTTCACCCCGGGGAAGCCTGGAGACTGTGAACTTGATGGAGGGATCTGGGAAGACGAGGATGCACGGAATTTTTACGAGAACTTAGTGGACCTAAAGGCTTTCGTCCCTGCAATTCTGTTCAAGGACAATGAAAAGTCAAGCCAGAGCAAAGACAAGGATGAGAGCAAAGGTACAGTATGAACTGAGAGTTCGGTGTCAGTTTTGTTTCAGTTTGTCCATGTCAGGACGTGAATCACAGCTGAGCTGGATTCTCTTTGTAGAGGCTAAAGAGGACCGTGAGGTAAAGGAGACCAGCAACACAGAAGAGCTGGAACTGGAGCTTGAGGCGATGGACATTAATGATGACCCTCTGGAACTGGAAGTTGCCGATGAGACGGAGAATGAGGAACTGGCCAAAAAAATACTTGATGACCAAGGTTAATTCAAACATGCACACACTTACATGTTACGTCTGCTCTGTGGTCCTGTTCACTTTACATTGCCTTGTGTTTTGAGCTAGGAAGGCGGAAGGACTGGTCCTAGAATACTTCTGTATAGGACTGCAACAACGAATCGATAATAATCGATTATTAAAAGTGTCGACAACGAATTTCATTATCGATTCGTTGTGTCGCATGATTTATGTGTCCCCCGCCGTATCATATCCACTTACGTTACTTGCGGCACTTTGTCAATGCTGGGGAAAAAAAATACGAGCGGTTGAACGGAGCGAGGCGGAGCCGGCGCGGACGCGGAATCTTCAAAACAACTTAGCGTTAAGGATTCACGCTTCACACAACTAAAAAACATGCAAACTTTGCGAAAGTGATGTGACCCAGCACGGGAGCGGCACGGTGCTGATACAGCCCTCGAAACGAAAACATCAAACCTCACTTCAAAACGGAACAAACTCGGGATATTGTGGTGACTTACACTGTTGTTGCGGTGACCGATGAGCATGAATGGAGCTCAACAACAGTGTAAGTCACCACAATATCCCAAGTTTGTTCCGTTTTGAAGTGAGGAAATGTAACGGTGCACTCACAGTATGCGAACGGGCACAGCACGGTTAATGACAGTGACGGAGTTAACACAGACAGATATCCTATATTGGCCAGGCTAGCCAAGTCCTATTTATGCATTCCTGGTACTTCAACACTGTCTGAGCATCTATTTTCTGCGGCAGGAAATGTAGTCTTTAAAAAGAGAGCCAGCTTTAGCCATGAGCATGTTGACATGCTAACATTTTTGGATTGCAATGCAAGTTCCTAAAGAAAGGGAGTGAATGAGTTTGTATGTAGTGTTTGCATCAGAGATGCACTTATTTTTCTTTATTATTTAATTTGTTATTTTAATTTATTAATAAATGTAATTTATTATTATTAATTTATTGTAAGCACTTATTTGCTGTTATTTAATGTTATGTTTCTGAGTAAAGACATGAAAAGTTTTTTTTTTTTTTGTTGTTGTTGTTGTTGTTGTTTTTTTGTTTTTTACCCGATTCATCGATTAATCGAAAAAAATAATCAACAGATTAATCGATTATTAAAATAGTCATTAGTTGCAGCCCTAGATATGACTGATCAGGTGTGCTGATGCAGAGAGTAATCTTACACGTGCTGTTAAAGAATGGAGCCTGGAATTGAAACATTTAATTGGAACTCTGTGTCTTAAAGCTACACAGAATAGTAGTAATAATATTGAAGTGCGAGGAAACTAGAAATAGACTGAAATTTTTTGTGCATGAAAATATAAAGGTCGTGGTTGCATAAGAATCTGTTATATGAGACTGGGCGGCCAGTCACCGGTTATGGCCGATCATGCTCACTTTTAGATTTTCAAACTGTGTGCATTTGGGTCTGTTTGTAGACTGTTCTTATTCCTCAGTTCCGCAATTCCTTCCGTGTTTTCTGCTACGCGAAAATTATAGGACCCTGTAATAACTTGGTCCATACAGACTTTGGTGCTGTAAAGACTGTTATGTAGTCAGGGACTTTACATGAATAAAGGCTGTGAAGTATGGAGGTGCTGAATTGTTAATGTTGTTTGTGTGTGTGTATGTGTGTGTGTGGGGAGAAGAACAAGAAGACGAGGAGGCCAGCACTGGCTCTCATCTTAAACTCATCGTCGATGCTTTTATCCAGCAGCTTCCCAACTGTGTCAACAGAGACCTGATAGACAAGGTAAACAAAATGCTATGTATGTGGCATATTTAGTGCTGTCGAATGATTAAAAGAGTGGGACTGTGGTAGCCTAGTGGTTAAGGTACTGGACTCTGGACCAGTAGGTCAAGGGTTCCAATCCCACCTCTGCTAAGCTGCCACTGTTGGGTCCTTGAGCAAGGCCCTTAACCCACAATTGCTTGGATTGTAAGACTGTACCAATTGTAAGTCGCTCTGGATAAGGGTGTCTGCTAAATGCTGTAAATGTAATGTAAAAGATTATTTTAAATATTATCAGTTTTTTCCATGTTAATCACTAAGCAATTTCTTGGACGGTTTAATCTTCATCAGAATACATTTATTATTTTAGTATGAACCTATTTGAATCATGTCCCAACTTGTTTACTGCATTTAACATTCCATTGTGACTTCTTTAATTAATTCAGCACACAAAAAAACACAATAGCGAACGCCTCTTTTAATTGGAAGTGATGTTGGTGTAATGGAATCTGCTGTCGCCCAGTGATGAGCAGAGCTGTATGATCTGAGTGAATTGGTTACTGCCCTGTACAGTTCTTTTCCCTGTAGGTGCTCTATTTTGTATGTAAATGTACAGTACATAATGGTAAAACGCAGTAAATCTTGATGACTGGGTCAGATTGACCTTTCTGGTTGTGCCATTACACAGGTATTTCCCAGAACACAAACAACCGAATTCTCTGCCATCCCAGAATGTCAGGTTCCAGTGTGCCAAGACTTTTTAAGCAGGGCCTGTAAGATTCCAGGTTAATGAAAAAAACACAAGCAGATTTCTGGACTGTGTTGGGTACAAAGTTGCCAAAATTATGCACCACACAAACTGTGAGGGCGTTAATGGCATTTGCAATAATGTGTCTGAATGGGTTCTATGCTCTGTGAAAACTGAGAATGAAAATCTCTCTATTATTGGGGTTTATTGTTGGCAAGGAAACGTATTTAAAAAATCCCTTTAGAATGTCATTATTATGAGAATGTACGTCAGTGGCAGCTCAGAACCACTTTAAACTAATATGGGCTTTTTCAGAACGGTTTAAATGTCAGTTTGAGATCCCATGGGCAGGGAGTTGCATAATAGGTCAGAAATAGCACAAATTTCAGTCTGATTCTCAGTGACTGTGGTCAAACAATAGGAGTACAGTCTCATTAGAAGTGTGACTACCAGTCAAGATTGGTTCCAATTTGCTGCCAATCTGCTAAATCATTTGGGCATTCCTTGTGAACAAGTGACCACTTGGTAATGATTTAAATTGGCATGTTAAGTAAAAACAAACGTTTGTCTCTGGTTACTTCCAGGCTGCTATGGACTTCTGTATGAACATGAACACAAAGTCTAACCGCAGAAAGCTGGTCCGTGCGCTCTTCACTGTTCCAAGGCAAAGGTGTGTTTATGTTCTGCGAACGCTAGATGGAGCTAGTGTTTCATTTCTCTTGTGCAGCACTCGAGGGTTTCAGAGATGTACATGGGACCTGCTCATTGTCACCTTTGTGCCATTCAATTTTCGGTATTTCTTTTTCTGTCAGGCTGGATTTGTTGCCATTCTACGCACGACTGGTGGCCACTCTGCACCCCTGCATGTCTGATGTTGCAGACGACCTGTGCTCCATGCTGAAAGGAGACTTCAGATTCCATGTTTGTCTGCTCTTTAACCTCACACAAACTCATATAACGTAGGAGAGCCAAAACCAACCACTTAATGAATGTGTCTGTTTATACCTTTTCATAGGTGAGAAAGAAAGATCAAATCAACATTGAGACCAAAAACAAAACTGTAAGATTCATTGGGGAGCTGTCCAAGTTCAAAATGTTTTCCAAAACAGACACCCTGCATTGCCTGAAGGTGACAGTGCTTACAGGACTGAATGATATTTATTCATTTACATCCGAGTGCGTTTTGTTTATATGCTATCTCATTGGTCTGTAGATGCTGCTGTCAGATTTCTCACATCACCATATCGAAATGGCCTGCACGTTACTGGAGACCTGTGGACGCTTTCTCTTTAGGTCACCCGACTCTCACCTGCGTACCAGCGTTCTATTGGTCAGTACACACACAATCGGCCTTGAACTTTACTTGGTTATTGTTCTCAGCTCTCTGCAGTCCTTCAACCGCCTACTTTCTATTGTTCTTACCACACTCTGACCCCTTAAAAGGCTGTATTATCACATGGTCAAGCACAGAGCTTAGCCTAAATCTTCTACTTAACCCAGTTTCTTTACCTGCTCTTACATTCTTAGGCCAAAGTTTTGGCACCTCTGGTCAAATCTGATCAGTGTTTTATTATGTGTACAGTTTCAGAATATAATTTGCTTGGGAACTGAATAAACAATAAATATACAAGTGTCTAGAAACTTTGGCTAACAAACCTGCGTTTGTATCTTAGGAGCAAATGATGCGGAAAAAGCAGGCCCAGCATCTGGACGCTCGCTACGTGACCATGGTGGAGAACGCATACTACTACTGCAATCCTCCACCCATCGAGAAAACCGTGCGCAAGAACAGGCCTCCGCTACATGAGTATATCCGCAAACTGCTCTACAAAGACCTTTCAAAAGTTACCACCGAGAAGGTGTGTACATACCAGATCTAGGAAGCCTTTACTCTCTGCACTCTCACTTAGATCACAGGCCTTCTCGGAAGTTGGACGAACAGGAAGTACAGTGCCAAACTCCCGATATCTGATTCTCCACCGTAGCATATGGGGTGTTTTAATCCCTTTCCCACTGTCCAAAAATTGAACTCGACATGACGACTGTCGAGGGAGTGTGTGTCAGTGTAATTGAACGGCATTTTGTCTCTATTTGCACCTCCCATCGCTACATGTTTGGTTTTTACAAAGAATAATTGCATGTTAGTGACGAACCTCATTGTGACACTGCAGGTGATATAAGAAACATTTACTAAGAAGTAACCTGGGGGGAATGTGACGTGACACTGCTCTCTCACACCAGTGCACACACCGTAATGACAGAAGAGCACAGGGAGCTCTTTAGTACATAAAGCCAAAGTAACAGAAGAAACAACACAAAACCAGAATCCTCAAAGGCTGACTCGTAGGATCACAAGCCACAACTGAGTTGAAACATTCTGAACACAAACAAGGGCTGGATTAGCCAGGCCTGCCAGCGTTTGTAATACCTCAGATGTGCATTCTCAGGCTAGGTAACTTCCTTGTAAACGTTTCTTTCTGTAGTCTCAACACACATAAGGGCAAGAGAGGGCACAAACGTCTCGAGCATCAGTATTAAGCTGCATCACGAACAGTAGGAAGGGTTTTCAAGATGCCTGAACATGGTAGTGATTTTTCCACAAGAAGTAATAGATATAGGGCTTCTTCTATTTGAGTATTCATTATTCAAGCCATTTCCAGGGACAAGATTCAGATAACTGGGTTGGTAGTCATACGTAGTAGAATATAGCAGACATTGTGTGTGTTTAGGTGCTGAGGCAGATGCGCAAGTTGCCCTGGCACGAAGCAGAATTGAAGAGTTACCTGATCTGCTGCATGGTGAACATCTGGAACGTGAAGTACAACAGCATCCACTGTGTGGCTAACTTGTTGGCTGGTCTAGTCGCATACCAAGAGGATGTGGGCATACATGTAGTGGATGGAGTACTGGAGGACATCCGCCTTGGCATGGAGGTATGTGTTTGTATTCTATGCAGAAATCTGTTTTGCACATACCAATGACACGTACTATTTGCACGTTTGATTTGGAATGTCCTATTGATTTCATTGGTGAGCTGGGCTGCATCCATGCAGTGCGAGAGAGAGTGAGTGAGAGAGATGTGGCTGTATGCAGCAAACAAAAACTCGAGGGGACACATTGCAAGTTATTTAGGAGGTGCTTTGATAGACAACATATAGGCAATACAGATGGCTGCATGGAACAATGTTCTAATTATCCACTCGTACCAGTGTAACACACACACACACACATGCCTGCACCACGTCAGGGCCACTGCAGTGCTGAAAGCGATCCACCACCCAAATAAGCTATGCAGAGCAACAGATGGACTCCAGTCTGTAATTGTAGAACAACAGCAGTGTGTAAGTGGAGCTGCTGCAGAAACAAGGAGGGAGTTTTAATGTTTTGACTGTGTGAGTGTCTCTGTGTGTATAACATGCATACAGTGGTGCTTGAAAGTTTGTGAAACCTTTAGAATTTTCTATATCTCTGCACAAATATGACCTAAAACATCATCAGATTTTCACACAAGTCCTAAAAGAATATAAACAGAACCCAGTTAAACAAATGAGACAAAACTATTATACTTGGTCATTTATTTATTGAGGAAAATGATCCAATATTACATATTAGTGAGTGGCAAAAGTATGTGAACTTCTAGGATTAGCAGTTAATTTGAAGGTGAAACTAGAGTCAGTTTCAGTCAATGTCAACAGTTTTCAATCACTGGGATGACAATCAGGTGTGAGTGGGCACCCTGTTTTATTTAAAGAACAGGGATCTATCAAAGTCTGCTCTTCACAACACGTTTGTGGAAGTGTATCATGGTATGAGCAAAGGAGATTTCTGAGGAGCTCAGAAAAAGAGTTGTTGATGCTCATCAGGCTGGAAAAGGTTACAAAACCATCTCTAAAGAGTTTGGACTCCACCAATCCACAGTCAGACAGATTGTGTACAAATGGAGGAAATTCAAGACCATGGGGTGTAATCACACCAGATACTGAAAGCAAAGGTTCACATACTTTTGCCACTCACTAATATGTAATATTGAATCATTTTCCTCAATAAATAAATGTCCAAGTATAATATCTTTGTCTCATTTGTATAACTGGGTTCTCTCTATCTACTTTTAGGGCTTGTTATTTTTATAATATTTCTCTCAGTGTAATATTTTTATTTGGGCCCTGATTCCAGTAGCTATGATATGTTGCTTATTTAAAAATAAGTCCACTTTTTATTCATTTGTTTCTTTTAAAGGTGAACCAGCCAAAGTTTAACCAGCGACGCATCAGCAGCGCCAAGTTCCTGGGGGAGCTGTACAACTACCGCATGGTGGAGTCGGCTGTAATTTTCCGCACTCTTTTCTCCTTCATCTCATTTGGTGTCAGTGCGGATGGCTCACCTAGTCCTCTGGATCCTCCAGAGCACCTCTTTCGCATCCGCATGGTCTGCACACTGCTTGACACTTGCGGTCAGTATTTTGACCGTGGCTCCAGCAAGAGGAAACTCGACTGCTTCCTCATCTATTTCCAGGTTGGTTTGCTTTAACCTTGATCGCATATCATTGACTGCTTCTATGCTTGGGAGTAAGCTTTATGATTTATCTTCGGCCAACAAGTTGCTTCGTTTTTTACATTACAGTTGTAAGTGTAAGCTGATGTTACAAGTCACATCACGCAAGGAATTTACACCACAAACAGTTGTAGTGAACATTTACTATAATGGCCATGGACCAGTCTGGTAGCCATCCAAAAATAGAGTAATATTTATAGGTCCTATTAATGAGTCTATAACAGTCCAAACCAGTTCCGCATGACCAAGGACGCACCTTTTTCCTAACCAGCACATGAGCTATTTTTTCCTTCTTCATTGTCGCTCTATTTATGATGCGTTCATGAGGAGGTGTGTGCCTCTTCCACGTTCGTTCATGCCACACTGAAAGCATAAAGCAAGTACAGTAGTAACCTTTTAAGGCTGAATTTGATAACACAACACAAAAGCACTTAATTTACTTGTTACCTTTCTGTCAGCCCATAACAGTGGTTCATGTGTATGTGTGTAGAGGTATATCTGGTGGAAGAAGAGTTTGGACGTGTGGACCAAAGATCACCCATTTCCCATCGATATTGACTACATGATCAGTGACATGCTGGATTTGCTAAGACCCAAAATGCAGCTGTGCAGTTCCCTGGCCGAGGCCTCCTGCCAGGTCACAGAGCTAGAGAGGGAGGTGCTCATCAAACTGGGTAAATATCTAATGTGTGACTTTAATTATGGACGTGTGTCTGTGTCGATTCTGAAGCACCTGTCACCCTAACTCGGTTCCTCTTGGCATTGTGCGCTGTAGTGTACTAGTTATGCCAGTTCTGCGTTTCTGTCATCCCTGCTGAGCAGCATTCCTGTGTGTGTGTGTTAGTGTGTGTGTGTGTTAGTGTTAGTGGAGACTTATGACTCAGTGGACTAATTCATCATGCTCAGAATCCTTTCCTCAATTTTCTCTTGACGCCTACATACCTGAAGAGAGAATGTAACATTCTTTGAAATTATGTAATGGTATCATAGTCGCAGTGGTATTAAGTTTCCTTTGTGTGTCGTGTTTCGAAGGTGTTGACCTTGGAATCCAGTCTGTGTGTGTGTGTGTGTTTAAACAGTAAAGACAAATTTAATTACAGTTGACTTTTGAACCTATACTTGTGTCTACATTCAGTGACACACAAAGGGACTATTTTCTCATTTTGAAAGCTAGAGAAAAGAAATTGACTGATTGAAGGATTTCTGAACTTCTGTGTTGGATGGTAAGCAAACACTGAAGGTTTTGGTCACATGAAGTGACACTGCTTTTTTCAGTCTTTTGTCAAAGGACTGCTCTACAGAAGTTTCTTTGTAAGAATAATAAATCGTAATGTGAAAATAAAGGCAAAAATATAGGATAACAACCGCTGACCTGTGAAAGCTTACACATCTTAAAATGGTTGTTTCGTTTATAGTTAGTACCAAACCAAAAAAAGTCTTTTTATAAAATGCTTAATAACGTCGCAGGTGACCAGGTCTCAAAACCAGGTCACCCCAGTGGTCAGCTAGCATCTTTGAATCCTGTCATGTATTGAAATAACTGTACTAGAACTAAAACAGGCCCACAGTAAGCACCAAATATGATAGACAGTCAACCTGAATCTAAGTAGCAGTCGGTCTGTCCAACCTCCCAAATTTCCAGCTTGAATTTTTGATTTTTTTTGTGGCAAGGAGCACAGCATATAAACCAGCACCGCAAAAACACAAGTGGACAGTTTATTGTTAGTCACAGTTGCAATAGTTACGTGTGGGGGTACAGATTGAGTTCTGCTTATCAGTGTCATGTCAGTGTACAATTTGGACCAGAAGGATTGGGAACAGGATTGAATTCACCCATATTAAAAATGCAACCAAAAGCCTGAAAAAGTTTTATTTGGGACAACCATTCCATAATAACATTTGTTTATTTGATCCTACATGTAGGTAGTAAAATATCTGCTTTTTTATGGGCATTTAACAACATACCTTACCTTAAGGTATTTGCATCGTAATAAAGCTTAGACATCTTACAATGGTGGTTTATTTTCTAATTAGTATCAAATGTCAGAATAGGTTGCCTCATCTTAAAGTGCTTTAGTAATGATCTCGGCACCTAACCCTCACAGGGTGAGAGAACAATCCCACTTCTGACCTCAACTCACTCAAACACAGCCAGTTATGCCTACGTGATGCCCAGCTCATGTCAGAACGCTTAGTCTGGTCACCGCAGGGGTGGGATAGAGTATTAGACTGCTGTTCTACCTTGAGCATTTCTATCTACTATGATGCTTCCCCCACCATGCTTCACCATAGGGATGAGGTTTTGTTGTTGGTTTACAGTGCTGCTTTCCCCCAAGCATGTTTTTTTCTACAACCTTAAATCAGAAAGTTTGGGTAGTATGGGAAATGCAAAAAAAAAAAAAACCCTCCAACCCATTCATTTCATGTTTTATCAGGTCTACTTTATTTCCTTTGTGAATATACATCCATTCCTGTGTTTAGGCCTGCAACACAATCCAAAAAAGCTGGAATGGTAAAGCATTTGTGACCTAGTAGTGCTGCCGAAAACACAGATTTGAAAGTAGATCTCGCTTCTGGACAGGGGTAACCTGAGGCTTCTTTTTTGCACACTAAAGTTTTAAGTGGCATTTGTGAATGTAACTGTGTATTGTAGTGCTTGACAAGGGTTTGCCAAAGTAATCCCTTGCCCATATGGTTATATCAGCTATTGATGCAGTGCCGTCTGAGGGATCGGCGATCATACTTCTGTAGTTTAGGCTTTTGAGCTTACCCTTTACACACTGAAATTCTTCCAGACTTCCAGAATGTTGGTTTTAAGCACTTCAATAATTTTCTCAATCATTTGTTGATAAACTGGATATCCTCTCCCCATCTTTGCTCCTCAAAGACTCGGCTTTTCTTGGACGCTGATATTGTACCAAATCTTGATTACAATCACCTGTTTCAGGTGTGTTTCAGGCATGGATGTATATTACTAAATGAAATGAAATGGACCAGAAAAACATAGGGTCTGCAATGAAATAGAAGTCAAAAGTAGGCTTTTTGTTGCTGTTTTTGTTGTAAATCAGTGATAACCTACCCTGTATTTAACATTTGTCTAGGTTCTCGTTTGTATTTTAAGCCTTTGCATGTACTAGGACACAAGTAATCTTGTAAAGTAATGTGTTTGAATGCTGCCACATTTGCAGGTTACTTAAGGAAACAAGTATGCCTGAAAGCCTTTGCTTGCTTTGAATGACTAATCATTTATTAGTGGTTTCGTCAGGAATACTTGAATAAAAGGGGAAGTAAGACCAAGCCAGATAAGGCTGTGTAAGTAAAGCAGGATGTCTGTGGGTCATGTATAACAAAGACAAAAGACCCTTTCCAGCTTTGTGTGAATGGACCTGTAGATACAACTGCTTTGTATTGTTTTGAAACTGTAACAAACCCTGTGTTTTGGGGGTGTGTGTCTAGGCTTCACCACAGAGAAAGATGGGAGTTGCTCTAGCACAGTGGGAGAGAGGGAGGCTCTCGATGAGGAGGATGACGAGGACGAAGATGAAGGTGGAGCAGAGACGGAGGAACAGTCTGGAAATGAGAGTGAAATGAATGAACCAGAAGAGGAGGTGAGTCCAGAGTAAAGTGGTGGGGAAAGGGGTGTTCTGAAGTGCTGCAGCAGTACATTCCCAGTGTGTGCTGATTTGCAAAAAGTCGGTGTGATCCACCCAGATTGTTCCATTATACAGTATTTACTGCCTTAACATAAACCAGCCAAACATTAAAACTACACACAGGTCGAATATCAGCTGATTATCTCATTGCAACAGAGCATGTTACACTCTTTGATGTATTAGATGGTAAGTGAACAGTCGGTTCTCGTAGTTGATGTGTTGGATGTGTGGAAAATGTGTAGGTCTAAAGACTTAAGAAATCATTATGGGTGGATGGTGGGAAGTCGTAAGCTGCAGTAGCAGCAATAAAGTAAACATAGATGTAATAATAGATAAGAATTGCGTAATTGTTAAGTGTTATTCTTAGCAATAACACAATACAGGTACCGTATATGTGGTAGCGCTATATATATTGTCATGGTTCAAGAACAATAATGAAAGAAAAACTTAACTACAGATAGCAATAGATGTCAAAAATATGCTCAATCTTGGCACAGTGACAGACTGTGAGTGCTGCTGGTAAAAATGGCCTCGTGCTCTTTACTAGTTTACCGAGTTCCCTGGCAGTTCTGGCTCCAATGTTGCCTCCCTAGCAAATTGTAACAAAGTGCAAATTGCAACAGCAGACTGGTAGAATATCTCAGCATCTTGCTGCCAATAGTTAAATGGGCTTTCTCAGAAAGTAGTCTTCTCATTCTTTTCTGGTAAACAGCCTCTGCATTGTCCTTCCAGTTCAGCCTGTTGTCAGGTAAACATCCTGTCCCATGATGTTTGTTGGTCTGATTGTGGTCCTGTCCTTCCTGAAGTCAGACACCCTTTCCTTGGTTGTAGTCAGTCTGAGGAGCAGATTATTCCTCCCCATGCTACTCAACAAAGTTGTGAGCATGGTCCCTGTACTGCCTTTCCAGTCTATCCCTAATTTACCCCACTGCCGCATAGCCGACGCAGAATTTCTGCGGTCTGTTCAGAGGTCTGTTTCGGACTGGAAGTCCATAGTGTATGGGAGAAAGAGGAGCGGGGATAGCACTGTTCCCTGTGGTGCTCCGATGCTGCTCATTACCCAGCCATACAAACTGGGTTCTGTGACGCTGGAGGTCATGGTCATGTTAGCAGGAAGGGTCACATCACACCGTGCAGCTCCCCTTTCTTAGTATGAACCTGCCTAGTTGCAGACTGGTCACCATGCTCACCCCTGTCCACCATCATAAATGTCTACAGTGGGCACGCAAGTCCCAGAACTGAACCTTGGGCCAATGGAAGAAGGCTGCCTGGTCCTGTGAGTCCCGTTTTCTTTTCCATCATAGGGAGAGTTGGGTATGTGTGGACCATTTACCTGGGGAAGTGATGTAGGTAGAAGACAAGCTGTTGGAGGGAGTGATGTTCTGTAGGGAAACCCTGGGTGTGGACATTAATTTGTTAATTAGACACATAATGTCTACTTAAACATTGGTGGTCTACTTAAACAATGGTGTTCATTTTTGACAGGTTCTCTTTTTTTTTGTTCTTTGAGATAAGCAGAACAAATGAAGTTCTTGTCAGTGAGTAAGTTTACATGCACTTAATCTGATAACTGCAGAAAATCAGGTTTTTTCAGTCATCTGATCAGGTGTACATGCATTTGGGTAATCAGATAATGGGAAGCTCAGGCGGTAATCGGATCAGGCAGTAATCTCATAGCAGGATGTGATATAAATGTAATATTTAATCATTTTTATTATTATTGGTTTATTATCATTATTATTTAATTCAACGTCCTCAAGCATTTCCTGCGTTTCAGAGTCTGGTAGCCATTTTACAGGTGCTGCGCTTAAAGGGTTGCCAGATCCTGTGAGAGAAACAAGCAACAAGGTCTGTTGAAACAAGCCCAAAAGAAGCAGGAAAAAAGCTCAAAACAAGCAACTTATTATAATGTCAGAAAGTGACCACTTGATCATTTAAATAATAATAATAGTAATAGTAATGTATTTTTCTACAACTATTAATATTTGTATGTGACTTTATAGAATTTGAGCCCAAAGTCAGAATACCTAGTCACTTCCAGGACATTTGTGTGTAGATTTGAAAATCGATTAAAATAAGACTAAGGGTACACATGCACTGAGAAATCCAGTAACTGAGCTAAAGTCCAGCTCTCTTTGTCAGTTTTCTTAGTCTGATTTCCAGATTTTAAGCTGATCTGGGAAATTGGAGCCTGCTCTTTACGTGACCGTAAATAATTGGATAGCAACAGAAATCCGATTATGATCAGATTATTAAGTGTCTTTGTCTTGGAAGCTGCAGCATAAGAGAATTGATGGGTTGAAACGAGGCAGGGATTTCTCACTGTGAACCTGCTGTGTGCGCATGCAGGAAGGCTCTGAGAATGAGGAAGAGGAACGCGATGAGGAGGAAGAGAATACAGACTACCTGACAGACTCGAACAAAGAGAACGAGACGGATGAAGAGAACAATGTAAGTATGCTTTAGTTTGGAGGCTGAGCGCTCAGCAGGACTCGTCAAACAGGAAGCAGCTTGATGTCTGAAGTTCTGCTGTTTCTGTGTAGGAGGTGATGATTCGGGGTGGGGGGCTGAAACACGTGGCCTGTGCTGAGGATGATGACTTTATTCAGGCTTTGGACAAGATGATGCTGGAAAACCTGCAGGTATGTATACTTAAGACTTATAATGTACAAATTTCAGAAATGCAGCTTTACATAATAGGTACGTGTTTAAAGGCAAATATCAGGTTTTGAATGATTAAAATCACTCTTTAATCATAAACAGAGAGAGACTATAAGCGTTAGTAGACAACTGCCACATTACTGCATACCATGATTGTGCTGGCTTACTAGTATGACTGCTGCAAAATTGCTGGGGAATAGTAGGTCTAAAGTTATAACAACTAGGTTAAATGTTAAACGCAGTGCATAATAAAAGGCCTGTCCAGTCACAGTTGAGGGAAACTCCAAACAGCTATGTCTGACAGCATATTTCTCTCCCTCTAGCCATCAAGTGACAGAACACCATCACAGGATTCACGTTGCGTATCTGCTTGTACTGATATAGGTTGTTTAATGACCCTATTACATTCTGTGAAACAGGTCGTTGACCGGACATAGTCACATAGTCTTTTTATGCTACTTTAATGTAAATATAAAGGGTATTTTCTCAAGCAAACTCTGCAAACAATGCATAAATGCATCAGAGATACCGCTGAAAATACAAGTGGAACACTACCTTCTACACAGCATCTGAAGCCTAAACATATCCCTCCCTTCAGGAAAAACACATTAAGGATCACACACACTGTAGAAACAAAATGTAAATGGAATATAAGCATAAATAAACATACCTCGCTCGCTGCGCACAACCAAGGGGGATCGAGTCCACTTGAAGAAACACCAAGTTCCAGAACAGGCAATGCACTATCACCTTTTAAACATTTTTAAGTAGGTCAATCCAACATGGCGCTACTAGCAGGTAGTCACAGCAGTCAAATGACCTGCACTTCTAGGTATACAGTGGTGCTGGAAAGTTTGTGAACCCTTTAGAATTTTCTATATTTCTGCATAAATAAGATCTAAAACATCATCAGATTTCCACACAAGTCCTAAAAGTAGATAAAGAGAACCCAGTTAAACAAACGAGACACAACTATTATACTTGGTCATTTATTTATTGAGGAAAATTATCCAATATTACATATTAGTGAGTGGCAAAAGTATGTGAACCTCTAGGATTAGCAATTAATTCGAAATTGGAGTCAGGTGTTTTAATCACTGGGATGACAATCAGGTGTGAGTGGGCACCCTGTTTTATTTAAAGAACAGGGATCTATCAAAGTCTGCTCTTCACAACACATGTTTGTGGAAGTGTATCATGGCACGAACAAAGGAGATTTCTGAGGAGCTCAGAAAAAGAGTTGTTGATGCTCTTCAGGCTAGAAAAGGTTGCAAAACCATCTCTAAAGAGTTTGTACTCCACCAATCCACAGTCAGACAGATTGTGTACAAATGGAGGATATTGAAGACCATTGTTACCCTCCCCAGGAGTGGTCGACCAACAGAGATCACTCCAAGAGCAAGGCGTATAATAGTTGGCGAGGTCACAAAGGACCCCAGGGTAACTTCTAAGCAACCGAAGGCCTCTCTCACATTGGCTAATGTTAATGTTCATGAGTCCACCATCAGAAGAACACTGAACAACAATGGTGTGCATGGCAGGGTTGAAAAGAGAAAGCCACTGCTCTCCAAAAAGAACATTGCTGCTGATCTGCAGTTTGCTAAAGATCACGTGGACAAGCCAGAAGGCCATTGGAAGAATGTTTTGTGGACGGATGAGACCAAAATAGAACTTTTTGTTTTTAAAAGAAAAGCGTTATGTATGTTTGGAGAAAGGAAAACACTGCATTCCAGCATAAGAACCTATCCCATCTGGTGAAACATGGTGGTGGTAGTATCATGGTTTGGGCCTGTTTTGCTGCATCTGGGCCAGGACGGCTTGCCATCATTGATGGAACAATGAATTCTGAATCATATCAGAGAATTCTAAAGGAAAATGTCAGGACATCTGTCCATGAACTGAATCTCAAGAGAAGGTGGGGTCATGCAGCAAGACACCGACCCTAAGCACACCAGTCCGTTCTACCAAAGAATGGTTACAGAAGAATAAAGTTCATGTTTTGGAATGGCCAAGTCAAAATCCTGAACCTTAATCCAATGGAAATGTTGTGAAGGACCTGAAGCGAGCAGCTAATGTGAGGAAAACCCACCAAACATCCCAGAGCTGAAGCTGTTCTGTAAGGAGGAATGGGCTAAAATTCCTCCAAGCCGGTGTGCAGGACTGATCAACAGTTACAGGAAACGTTTAGCTGCAGTTATTGCTGCACAGGGGGGTCACACCAGAAACTGAAAAGCAAAGGTTCACATACTTTTGTCACTCACTAATATGTAATATTGGATCATTTTCCTCAATAAATAAATGACCAAGTATAATATTTTTGTCTGAAAATTTGATGATGTTTTAGGTCATATTTATGCAGAAATGTAGAAAATTCTAAAGGGTTCACACACTTTCTAGCACCACTGTAGATGGAATGGTACTTGTCATGTTAAGCAGAGTACAAAATTCCCAATTTCACATCTCCGCTTGTGTCCGTGTCCTAAGTGTCCATGAGAAACACAGATGTAGTTTGTACTTAAGTACTTAGTTAATGCAAAGTATATCAATATTCATGAAAATAAATAAGAAATATATAAACAAGACCTGAAAGTATGACATATATAAAATTTGTTATAATTATTAAGACCTCAGTCTTACTGCACAGTATACAGTATGTGAGGATTTGTTTGATTGTATCGTCTGTCTGTTTGTCTGTGAGTAGCAGCGTAGTGGTGAGGCAGTGAAGGTGCACCAGCTAGACGTTGCTATCCCGCTGCAGCTTAAGAGTCAGCTGAAGAAGGGTCCTGCCCCCTCGTGCACAGGAGACACAGAGACCGACATTGACACCATGCAGTTCGTCATGCTGACCAGGAAAGGCAACAAACAGCAGGTCTGTATAAGTCTGGTGTGTGTTGGCTGTGGAGAGTGTGGTTTGGGCCAGAGCTGTAGGGTGTGTTCAGGAAGTGGCTTGGAGAGAGCAAACAGCACACAGATGTACACACTGTGCTGCAGTACTGCACGGTTTTCGTGTTTCTCTTAACTGATGTGTACTGCTTTCTTACATAATGGCACCCATTCATAGAACAAGCCCTATTTGTACAAGTGTGTTGACTGAAATTCTCTGCCCTATAGTTCAAGATCCTCAATGTGCCCCTGTCGTCTCACCTGGCTGCCAATCACTTCAACCAGCAACAAGCAGAGCAGGAGGAGCGAATGCGCATGAAGAAACTGACTCTAGACATTAATGAACGACAGGAACAGGAGGACTACCAGGGTGAGAGACCAATAGAGAATGGGTTGCTAAAAAGTAGCTAAAAAGTAGCCCTTTTTTAACCTATTCTCTGTTTGTGTGCGGTGTATGCACAGTTACCAAGAACAATAACTTCCCTGTGCTGGCAAATGAACAGAAAAAAACAGTCTGGAGTTTAATGGCAGTTTCTAATAAGATGTATTTTTATTTTGTTTAGTCTGGCAGTCGCTGCTTTTTGTTTCTTTTGCTTTGCTTTGTTTTTGATTAACATTTTGTGGTATCCTTTATCTGAGAGTTGCTAACTTGAGCATCAAATCAAAGCTTGGTGACAGGTAAAAACTCCTTAAATGTTATTAGGAAGAAACCTTAGGAGGACCAAGACCAAGGTGTTTATGTTGTTAAAATACTGAATGTTGGCTTTAAAGTGCTGACTCCAGATAATTTGTATGCTCACAGAAATGATGCAGTCACTGGCGCAGAGACCCGCCCCTGCGAACACAAACCGTGAGCGCAGACCACGCTACCAGCACCCTAAAGGAGCTCCCAATGCAGACCTGATATTCAAGACCGGTGGGAGGTATGTCACAAAAAAGGGTTTATGGAGTGCACAGGGATAAAGTGAATATTTATATTTATATATACATATATCATATATACACACACAAAATTTTATATATATATATATATATATATATAGTTTTTTTTCTCTGTATGTATGTGCATATTATGTGGTTCCTGTGGTTGGACTTAACTACTCGTTGCTGTATCTGTGAGCAGAAGGTAGAAGAATAGGAAGAACCAGACTAAAACCGAGGGAGAGACGGCAACACAGATAGTCAGGCAGCCATGCTGAAAGACGTCAGAGCAGAAGAATTGGTCCACCATTAGTGATCCAGTCAAAGCAGCACACCATGATAGCTCTGTCTCTAACTGCCCCTGGCTCCTATTAGTCTAGCTGTTTTTACCAGGGATTTGAGGAATCATTCTCAGTTGCTATAAGTCACTATAAGTATGATAGACAAGTATGTATAACCCGTAATAAACATTGTTTTTTCCACCTTTTATCTTACCCACACACATTTTTGTTCTGAAGAGACGATTATGAATAGATATTGTTTACAAGCTAGAGATTTACAGTTGAGCTGCGTATCTGAAGTTTTAATCTTACAACTTTCTGATAGAAATCCAGAGCCTTAACCACAAATTTACAGTGGTGCCTGAACGCTTTAGAATTTTATAGATTTCTGTATAAATATGACCTAAAACATCATCAGATTTTCACACAAGTCCTCAAAGTAGATAAAGAGAACCCAGTTAAACAAATGAGACAAAATATTATACTTCGTCATTTATTTATTGAGGAAAATGGATTGGATTAAGGTCAGGACTTTGACTTGGCCATTCCAAAACATGAACTTTATTCTTCTGTAACCATTCTTTGGTAGAACGACTTGTGTGATTAGGGTCGTTGTCTTGCTCTGCATGACCCACCTTCTCTTGAGATTCAGTTCATGGACAGATGTCCGATATTTCCTTTAGAATTCTCTGATATCATCAGAAAGAAATTCAATTGTTTCCATCAATGATGGCAAAGCGTCCTGGCCCAGATTCAGCAAAACAGGACCCAAACCATGATACTACCAACACCATGTTTCACAGATGGGATAAGGTTCTTATGCTGGATTGCAGTGTTTCCCTTTCTCCAAACAACATAAACGCTTTTCTTTTAAACCAAAAAGTTCTATTTTGGTCTCATCCATCCACAAAACTTCTTCCAATAACCTTCTTGCTCGTCCACGTGATCTTTAGCAAACTGCCAGACGAGCAGCAGTTTCTTTTTCTTTTTGGAGAGCAGTGGCTTTCCTCCTTGCAACCCTGCCATGCACACCATTGTTGTTCAGTGTTCTTCTGATGGTGGACTCATGAAACATTAACATTAGCCAATGTTGAGAGGAGGCCTTCAGTTGCTTAGAAGTTACCCTGAGGGTCCTTTGTGACCTCGCCAACTATTACACGCCTTGCTCTTGGAGTGATCTTTGTTGGGCGACCACTCCTGGGGAGGGTAACAATGGTCTTGAATTTCCTCCATTTGTACACAATCTGTCTGACTGTGGATTGGTGGAGTCCAAACTCTTTAGAGATGGTTTTGTAACCTTTTCCAGCCTGATGAGCATCAATACCTCTTGTTTTGAGAAATCTCCTTTGTTCGTGCCATGATACACTTCCACAAACATGTTGTGAAGAGCAGACTTTGGTAGATCCCTGTTCTTTAAATAAAACAGGGTGCCCACTCATACCTGATTGAAAACACCTGACTCTAATTTCACCTTCAAATTAACTGATAATCCTAGAGGTTCACATACTTTTGCCACTCACTAATATTGGATCATTTTCCTCAATAAATAAATGACCAAGTATAATACGTTTGTCTCATTTGTTTAACTGGTTTTTCTTTATCTACTTTTAGGACTGGTGTGAAAATCTGATGATGTTTTAGGTCATATTTATGCAGAAATATAGAAAATTCTAAAGGGTTCACAAACTTTCAAGCACCACTGCAAGTCTGTCACCAGGGTGTGTCCTTTGTATGTGTTGAATTGTATATGGCATTACAGGTTTAAAACTCCTATTTGTATGGTTAGCGAGACAGAGTCTTTCACATTGTAAGATGAAATGTCACAGAAAAGGAAAAAAATATTACAAGACTGCATTACAAAAACTACATTCGAAAGCTGCAGGTTAGCATGCTGAGAGAGAGAGAGATTTTTTAAACAGTAGGCTCATCTTAACCTAATGAACAAAGGAATTCATTATAAAAGTCACGCGATTTGATGCTAAGCAGAAAAATATAACAAGAGCAACCTTCTGCACACAAACCATCAATGACAGAAAACACCAAAGGTTAGGACAAGCCTACACCTAGGGCACGGTTTCAGGTTTTTTGTACAAGGTTCAGGTTTTTTGTACAAGCATGAGCTGAGTATGTAAGAGTTGTTATTGCAACACCAGGGGCTGTGTGATCCCCTGACCGGCTTCCCCTCCCTCACACAGCCAGTCACATTGGCATGTGAAGCCGAGCCTTTCTAGTATTCACCGCCGGGAACCCAGGTTGCTGGGCTATTAAGACCCACTTGTCAATCTGAGCGCTTGATCATCCACTTGTCTCATTGTCATTAACATTTTGTGCATTTTCCTGAGCCTTTCAGTGACTCACTGGGGGTTTGATTATTTGCAGCATGTTGGAAAAGATTGGTGATCAGTCATGTAGTGTGAGCTAAGTGACAGTGCAAGGGAAAACTCAAAGGAAGGGATATTACAAATGTAAAAGTACTAAAACTCAGGGAAGTGTATTACAGGTGTATAAAGTATGTTAACCCCACATTTAGGATTTAATATATGCTGTACATAGTTTTATAGTTTGATGTAAAAGTTGACACAACCTCTACATGAAAGACACTTGATTATGACACATTTCAGTACACCATTGCCATTTATGCATTTCTTCATAGTGCTTACCAGCCTGCCCTTACTCCCCACCATGGTCTCCTCCATATCTTCTCCATATTAATACTTTTATGCTTTCGCTTCTTATTCTCATAGAGAAAGCTTGTTTATTTTCTGATAATGATCAGGCACCCAAACCACTTGACAGGCACATTTATGACTTATATTAAGGATTGTGGCTTTGGGTTACCCACAGTCCAGACTGAGCAAGCTTAAGGTGACAGTGGAAAGGAAAAACACTCTAAATGTGATAATGAAGAAACCTTGGGAGGACCAAGACCAAAAGACACCCACCAGCCTTTGGCAGCCTAGATGATAATGTCAGGAAATTAATGAACTTACTAAACAAGAAATCTATATTAATGGCTTGAATATATAGAAGCATTGTATGTAACATATACAGGGGCTCCCCGTTTTATGATGGCCCAAGAATCCGATAATTAACATAAACACACATTCAGCAGAACCCGTACTATGAATTTTGAATTTCTAATGTTCTCGGGCACCATATATGCATGATGATACTCTCCTGCGCTCTTGTGAGGAAGTCGCCAGTGGATGTGGCTGGAGGAATGAGCGGTGGGAAATGTTTTGTTTGTTTTTCACTTTGAATACATTCTTCAGTAAATGACGTGAGATTAAATAATTTATGTTAATAACTTTGCCCAACTGTAGGTTAATGTAAGTGTTTTAAGCATGTTTAAGATGCGCTGTGCACTACAATATTCTCCCTGCTTTCGGCAGTGCTTGATGTAAGGAGTCACGTGGCGGGAGTGATGAGCTTTTGGAAATGTAGCAAGGAAAATCTGTGCTCACAGCCATGTTTTAAGCACCTTTAATGATATACGGGACTGTGGTAGCCTAGCGGTTAGGGTACTGGACTATGGACCAAAAGGACCAGGGTTCAAATCCCACCTCTGCCAAGCTGCCACTGCTGGGTCCTTGAGCAAGACCCTTAACCCACAATTGCTTGGACTGTAAGATTGTACCAATTGTAAGTCGCTCTGGATAAGGGCGTCTGCTAAATGCTGTAAATGTAAATGTAAATGTAAATATACGCAGTACATGTTAAACTCCTTGGTTTACATATCCGCACGTAAATAGGGGTATACCTGTATAATTTCAAATTATTTCAAATGTATTACTAAATATTTATGCCTCTGGAAGAACCAGAAGGTGACATAGCCAAGAGGGATCACATGAGACATCAGCAACCCACCTCCCTAGCAATCAACAAACCTCAGTCATCACACCTCAGATGCAAGAAGACCGCAACCCAACATCCCAGCTCACCACAAAACTCATTTGACAGTTAACCCTTGGCTCTGCCCTCAGTCTAAGACAAGCATGCACAACCACGGGCCATAGAGTACCAAAGCCCAGCCCAGTTCGACAACCCACACTCCAGCCCCAAGAACATGAGCCGTGCATCCCAATTTAAAGAGACTAAGCGAAAGCTATTTGTAAGCTAGGCCTCGATCTAGATTGGGAGTTTGTCTGGAAAAAAGTGACAATCAGAAAAGAGGTGATGTTATTTCATAGCTGTGAGGCCATGTACAAGAATACCGTTCCACACCGTGAGATTCTTTAATTCTAGGAGCTAGAGTCCTGGAGCTTGTGAATGAAGTAGACATGCTGGGTTGCATGGAACCAGTCCATGTAGAGATTTGTGTTATGAGAGTTTTTTCTAATGGGTGCAAAATCTAGCCAGTGCACTAACATGATCAAAACATCTAGTTCTAGTTAGCACTGGAGCTGCTGCATTCTGATCTAACTAGAGTTTGCTTATGGATTTACTAGACCATCTTTCAGTAGGGCTTTGCAGTAATCCAACCTCGATTTCTTGGTGTTTATACAAATTGTATTACCAAGTTATAGCGAATTTATGGGCAGTAGTGCTTAAAAGTTTAGAATGTTCTATATTTCTGCAAAAATATGACCTAAAACATGATCAGATTTTCACACAAGTCCTAAACGTAGATAAAGAGAACCCAGATAAACAAATGAGACAAAGATATTATACTTGGTCATTTATTTATTGAGGAAAATGATCCAACATTACATATTAGTGAGTGGCAAAAGTATGTGAACCTTTGCTTTCAGTTTCTGGTGTGACCCCCCTGTGCAGCAATAACTGTAACTAAACGTTTCCTCCGGTAGCTGTTGATCAGTCCTGCACACCGGCTTGGGAGGAATTTTAAAGCCCTTCCTCCGTACAGAACAGCAGCTTCAGCTCTGGGATGTTGGGTGGGTTTTTCCCTCACATTAGCTGCTCTCGCTTCAGGTCCTTCCACAACATTTCCATTGGATTAAGGTCAGGACTTTGACTTGGCCATTCCAAAACATGAACTTTATTCTTCTGTAACCATTCTTTGGTAGAACGACTTGTGTGCTTAGGGTCGGTGTCTTGCTGCATGACCCACCTTCTCTTGAGATTCAGTTCATGGACAGATGTCCTGACATTTTCCTTTAGAATTCTCTGATAGAATTCAGAATTCATTGTTCCATCAATGATGGCAAGCCGTCCTGGCCCAGATGCAGCAAAACAAGGCCAAACCATGATACTAGCACCACCATGTTTCACAGATAGGATAAGGTTCTTATGTTGGAATGCAGTGGCCAAGTATAATATTTTTGTGTCATTTGTTTAACTGGGTTCTCTTTATCTACTTTTAGGACTTGTGTGAAATTTATATTTATGTAGAAATGTAGAAAATTCTAAAGGGTTCTAATGTGTGCATCAAAGGAGAGGCCTGAATCAAATGTGACCCTAAAGTGTGTGACAGGAAATACACAAACAAACATGAACACAAAAAAATGATGGCAGTATATTCAGTCTTGCAGTATGAATGTTGGAATTATTCTAGTGGACACTACACTTAAGCTTTTTTAAGCTTGTAGCTAAACAAATACTAATTTTAAGCTCTGCCTTGCAGGAGACGCTGAGAGAGCGAGTAAGCATGTAAAGAATAGAGAGAAACAAAGTGAGAGAGCGGTGCACTGACCCCCCACTCACAGGGAACAGCACCCGCTACAGACTCCAACTAAGCCGACCTGAGAGGAGAGCAAGACGAGGAAGATGAGCCCCATCAGCTCTACAGCTGCAGAGTTCAATGAGCTGAACAGCTCACACACAGGGGAACAAAGAGACACACACACACACACATCTACATATACAGACGGAACGTATGACAGGAAGACGGGCTCCAGAGCGCAGAACCAAAACCTGTGAATGGTTGTGAAGCGTTGACGCGACAGTTGGTTTGAAAGTTTGGTCGCATCAGCAGCCACGTCGCACTGGGAATTGGAGGAAGCATTGACCAGTTCTTTCAGGGTTTGGAGCTCAGCCTTCACAGGTTACATGTAAGCGGAAGGAAACAGGGCCAGGGCGACATGCTTTGTTCAGCAGGGCGGCTCGAGCGATGGAGTGGGAGAGTTCTGTAGAACGTGGTGTTTTCTTCAGCAGAAGCAGAGAAGAACTGATATAAGGGGGAATCATGCTGTTTATTTTTCCTGGGTAATGTTTTAACATATCTAAGTTATAGATCTTTTGCGCCCCTAGCTCTGTATTTTTCCTTTCTTTTTGTGCTGTTTAGTTTCCGAATGATCAAGTGCTTCTGTCACACTGGCCTAAATCTATATTAGTGGCAAACGAGTTTGTTCGTGATTCTCTCTCTGTTCAGCAGCTTGTAATCTCTTAATATATAAATGTGTTCTTAGAGATGGCATAGCCCTCAACATGTGTTGTACATCACTGAATATTAATCATCTTGCAGTAAAGTGAGGTCATTGCTGTGATCAAGCCTTTGTGTGTCTTGTTTGTTTGTTTTGCCAGCACTACAGATGGGACAATTACCAGCTTGAATGGTGTGATTGGCATTCGCCTGTTCGCTTTAAAGGCAGAGGTCTTAGGAATTATAATAGGAAATAAAAATCTGTCATATACAGTGGGGCAAAAAGTATTTAGTCAGTCACTGATGTGCAAGTTCTCCTACTTAGAAAGATGAGAGAGGTCTGTAATTTTCATCATAGCTACACTTCAACTATGAGAGACAAAATGAAAAAAAACAATCCAGGAAATCACATTGTAGGATTTTTTAAGAATTTAATTGTAAATCATGGTGGAAAATAAGTATTTGGTCACCCACAAACAAGCAAGATTTCTGGCTCTCACAGACCTGTAACAACTTCTTTAAGAAGCTCTTCTGTCCTCCACTCGTTACCTGTATTAATGGCACCTGTGTGACCTCGTTATCTGTATAAAAGACACCTGTCCACAGCCTCAAACAGTCAGACTCCAAACTCAGCCATGGCCAACACCAAAGAGCTGTTGAAGGACACCAGGAAGAAAATTGTAGACCTGCACCAGGCTGGGAAGATTGAAGCTGCTATCTACTAAATCCTACAATGTGATTTCCTAGATTTATTTTTCTCATTTTGTCTCTCATAATTGAAGTGTAGCTATGATGAAAATTGCAGACCTCTCTCATCTTTCTAATTAGGAGAACTTGCACAATCAGTGACTGACTAAATACTTTTTTGCTCCACTGTATGTCTTATTCATGTCAAACAACATGGTAGCAATCCACTCGTTTTCATTTTTATAAGGTGTTTCAAGTTTTATAAAACAAAGATGAGAATTATTGTATGTACAGTACTGGACTAAATGTTTTCATATTGTGTTTTAATTACTGTTGTTTAAAACAAAACACTGTGTACAAGTATCTAAACTACTATGTGACTTTGGTAACCTCCGGTCATCGTCCATTTTGTTCAGTGTCCTGTTTCACAGAACATAATGCGGACATTAAATGGTGCAAACCTGTAGTGGAAACTTTGGTGTAATAATACACCAAATATACATACTTTTTGACCATCATGTGAGCACAGGAACAGAAGACAGAATTGTGGCTTCAGTACAGGAAGCCGGACACTATGAGGGTTCACTGATGTGTTCAATGGCAACTTTCAGAACTTCCATAAGATTTACATGGCGGATTAGAAGGTGCACTGTAGCATCTTTGATCAACAGTGTTTTCATAATCACATTCTCTAGATATGTAGTGACACTAATATGCCACTAATCTCGAAACGGCAAGAAATTAGTACCAACCAACAACTATACATAGAACAACTACATACAGGCATCTACACAAATCAGCCAAAACCTAAAAAACATGCATAAGTAACAAATAATATTGATTATCGTCTTCCAATAATCTGGCACGGTAAGCACTGAGATATGTTAGATGCTAAGTGAACAGTTGGTTCTTGTAGAAGTGCGGGAGAAATGTTCAGGACTAAAGACCTGAGGGACACACCAGACGTCTGGTTGTGTAGAGCATTTCCTAAACAAAGCTTGTTGAAGTGCTTCCAGTCAGCAGTGGTGAGTACCTACCAAGAACCTGCGGAGGGACAAACCACAAACTGGCAGCAGGATGCTAGCTTCCAAGGCGCAAAGAACTGGTCCTGCTTGTATGGTAAGAAGAGCCCAGCGTTCTAACACGTGGATGGTCAGGTACGTGTGCATTCTTTTACCTGGGGAAGTAATGACACCATGCACTATGGGAAGTAGGCACAGCACAACATAAACATGAACACAATTTTTGCTACCTAATCAACACATAGCGAAAGAGTGAATCATACAAGCTCATCCCATTATTGACATGTTGATCTCTTACTAAGAGCACAGCAATGCTAATTCAATTCACCTATATTCACTCAGTATAATTAGGAAAGTTTCATCCTGGATTTGACTTATTTGACATAACAACATCAGACAACTGGTGGCATTGTGTCTGTATCAAGCTGGGGAGAAATCCCAATACAGTGGTACCTCGGATCTCCTTAATTAGCTCCAGAAGGCTTGGTAAGAACTGAAAGGGACGAGTACTGAGCAAATGTTTCCCATAAGGAAAATATGATAATGTGACTTAATCTCTTCCAGACCCCCAGAAAATCCACACTGTATAAGGCATTATATGCATTAATGGAGTTACAGGTGCTCCCTGACTTGCTTTAATCATTAACACAAAGCTTATTTTATAATAATGTGTTGACAAGTCTCAATTAATTTAGTGAGTAATGAATTGAAAGTGAAAATTAAAAGCGAAATACTTACTCTATTGGGGAACTCATGGTGCTAACATAGCTGATAAGCTAACTGCAGCGTGTGTTCTGGAGCAATTAATTCTTATCAAGTCAAGTCAAGTCAGATCTATTTATATAGCGCTTTTTACAATGGAGCATTGTCTCAAAGCAACTTTACAAGTTTAGATTATCTCCTAATAACTACGTCCAATCCCAAGTTGAGCAAGCCTAGGGCGACAGTGGCAAGGAAAAACTCCCTGAGTTAAAGGAAGAAACCTTAGGAGGATCAAGACTCAAAAAGGGACCCAACCTCCTTGGGCGGACCTTATTGTGCTTTTGGTTGGCTCTTATAAACTAACCTTTTATATAATATTTGGATATATACATATATATATATATATATATATATATATACATATATAGTCTTGATGTAACCTTGTATGTGTCACTGAAAAACTATGGAAAAACTATCAGAATGTGATGATGAAGAATCCGTGGGAGGTTCAAGACTCAAAAAGGGACCCACCCTCCTTGGGCAGACTAGATGTTACATTGAAGAATTGAATCATATTACCCTGAATAATCATTTTATAATAACAGTTTAAATATACAGAAGGTAAAAAGAATAATTAACAGAGGGAATATGATAAAAAAATACAATAACATATAAAACATAATAAATGAAAGAGAAAATACAATATTATGGAGAATATACTACAATCAGGAATATAAAAGATTCTCTGGGCATTGTTTAGTCCAGTATAAATTATGTCATTGAAGGTGTCATCTATCAGGTAATAGTTTTAGTGGCATGGCATCCTCATTCAGTAGGAGGAGAGAAGGGGTGGTTAGGGTCCTCCAATGTGGTCTGGGTAAAGGTAGGACAGCTGGATGTCATATGATGTCAATGAACTGTTAGTATAAGACAAAGGTGCATAATCCCAGGTCATATAGAACCGACGCTCAGGCCAGCCTAGCAACCTGGCCCCAAACAACAGACTTGTTAGCAGGACAAAGGGAACGACGGAGCCAACAGACCAAAAACAGAGCAACGCGTCCCAGTCTAAGGAGACTAAATGAAAGGCTGTGTAAATAAGTATGATTTTAATCTAGACTTAAATATTGAGAGTGTCTCTTTATCTAGAAAAAAGGTGAAAAGACAATGAAGAGTTGTAAGACTCAATCCTTTCACACCTTTCGTATTATCTAACTTTTTCACTAATATTTCATGATCTATATAACTGCACTTAAATGTAATAGAAGAAAAAAAGCGTGAGGACATTAATACGTCATTAGGTTCTCTAATTAATACTATAATGATGCCTAAATCCTAACTGAAATGTTTCATAAATACCATTGCTGTAGGGGTAATTACACAGCTAATGGTAAACTGCATTTTCTAAAATCTTGGAGATGAATTGCAGATTTGAATTTCATAGTCAGGAAGAATTCTGCAATGTCTTTAGTTGGGCTGCATTAAAAGGAATCTGGGATTGTTCTTATTTTTCTTCTTTTATCAGTTATAAAATCCACATAACATGTCCTTTAACAAGGAGCGCCCAAATGTTAAGCTGTAGCTGTCAAAAGATGAACATGAATAATGAATGAAATGAGACTTCATCTTCTGTCTATCCAACCTTGAGATGCAGGTGGATGAAGGTTACAGATCCTTTCTATAATAGAAAGAGGGAGTTAAACCTGACAGGAAGTGGTGCATGTGAGTCGTGGTCAGGTGGATGCAGTCACAGTGATCTTACCTGGAAAACCAGTTCTGCTGCATTCTGCTCTGATTGTCGCTCTGGACTGCTTCAGTAGACCAGATCGCACACAAAACACATACCTATACTGCAGCAGGTTAACCTGACCTGGGTGGCACTTTAAACTCAGGCAGAGCAAGAGCTAAGCCTGATTATCATTTTCCCTCTGGCGTGGCAGAGTCGTGCCAAACCCCAGCAGCCACAAAATAAATACAGGAAGGAGACTTTTGAAGCGAAGACAATGGGGAAAGTCCTTTATAATGCTTTTAGAACTCTGATACATTATTGTTTAAGCATACAATTGTTAGTGAACCGAATCACTACAGAAAGTAAGAACTAAGATATAATGTTTTAAATCGTGATTATTTTGTAGTGGTTTATGTCATTGATGAGTGAAAAAGTGTTCTTAAAACATTGTGTGAGACAGTAGCATCTTTAAGTGAATAGTTAATACACAACTGCTTCCTGCATCATCATTTACAGTACTGCTCACTTAGTCTTAGGCCACCATTAAGTTTGCTGTTTTCATAAGGGTATAATGACCATATATAACATATTATCGATGACTGGACCCAAAAAACTTTTCCACTGATCCTCATTCCAATCTTTGTGAGCTTTAGCATGTCTTAGCCTTTTTACTCTGTTCCCCTTTAGGAAAAAGTGGTGTCTTGGCTGCTACCCTTCCAAAAAAAGACCATTCCTGATCAACCTTCTTCAGTCTGTAGAAGGGTCAACTTGGTATCCTGATGAAGCTGCCAGATACTACTATTGCTCAAGGCTAAGGCGAGGTCACACTAAATACTTGCCACTGTAGCCTATAGAAGCTGTTTTTCAGATTTCAGAAAAATAATTATATTGTCATTATATCATTGCTAAAACAATGACATATCCAATCTACTGGTGCCGTAAGACTTTTGTACAGTTCTGATATATACTGGGATAATATAATAAAATCTACAACTAACTAAATAAATAAATACATAAATACATACATACATACAGTGGGGCAAAAAAGTATTTAGTCAGCCACTGATTGTGCAAGTTCTCCGACTTAGAAAGATGAGAAAGGTCTGTAATTTTCATCATAGCTACACTTCAACTATGAGAGACAAAATGAGGAAACAAAATCCAGGAAATCACATTGTAGGATTTTTAAAGAATTTAATTGTAAATTATGGTGGAAAATAAGAATTTGGTCAATAACAAAAGTTCAGCTCAATACTTAGTAACATAACCTTTGTTGGCAATGACAGAGGTCAAACGTTTCCTGCAAGTCTTCAGCAGGTTGGCACACACTGTAGCTGGTATTTTGGCCCATTCCTCCATGCAGATCTCCTCTAGAGCAGTGATGTTTTGGGGCTGTGCAACACGGACTTTCAACTAACTAAGATGCTAACCTTCTACAGTGGGTTATCATCTCTTTGACCAATAGATGGTGACCTGGCTTTTAGAATTGTAATGTAATTATTATATATTATATCATTAAACACAGCAATAAGCCCATTTTTATTTGAAGGAGACAGACCACAAACATAAAAGTGTAATTTTATTTAGTTTGTTTTCAGTTTTCAATATATATATATATATGTATATATGTATATTTATATATTTGTGGTCTGTCTCCTTATTGCTTATTGCTGTGTTTAATGATCCAAATAATGATGGCTTTGTTGTGAATGTTCAAACTTCCCCAAAAAGACAAGGAATCAGCTTTTCCCCTTTAAACAGTTCATAACTAGTATAAATAATGAAGTACTTACTTCTTGTTCTCTTTCTCCAGAACAACTGGACTTAGTTGTTTGTCCTTATCATGTGACCCATTTGGGAATGCAGAGCAGCTTTTGTTGCTTTTCAACATGTAATACCCTTTTGCTCCACATTTCAATGATTAAAACAATTTGAAGACTTTATTCTGCTTTATTATTCTGAGATGTGCCATTTTTTTTAAGATACCCTGAATGATTCCTAAGTAAAGTACAGACTGCACCTGGTCACAGTCCTATCAGTACCAATGTGACTTCAAACCCAATCCATTCAATTCCATTCCTGAAACCCTCATCTTGATTGAAACCCATAAGCTTTTAAACTGTACCTTGGATCAATCAAACAGATTTGATTTCTATTTTTTTACAAACTGCATAACACTCGTGTGTTGGAAAAATGATCAATAAAAGATTGACAAAGAAATAACGTTGACCATCTCATTACATCTGACCATGTCTAGGTCTGGAATATATTAGTTGGTAAGCAAACAGTTCATTCTTGTAGTGGAAGTGTTGGATTCAAGAGAAATGGGCAGGTGTAAAGTTTGTCAATTTTTATTGGCAGGCCACTGGGTCACGGCATCTCAAGGCTAGCAGGGTGTTCCTGGACAGCAGTGGTGAGTACGTACCGAGAGTGATCAAATCATGAACTGGCAACAAAGGCTTTCCACCTGGTTCAAACAGACTGAAGGGCTACTGTGGCAGAACTCACAGAAATGTTGAATGCTGGTTCTAAAGGTATGCTAACGTCTGTCTACCTGTCGAATACATCTGCAATGGGCATGGAAGTGCCTGAATTGGACTTTGGGGACATAGTGCAGCATGTTTTCTTTTACATCTCACTACTGACTGGGCACGTGCCTGCTGTTTACCTGGGGAAGTGATGACACCAGGATGCACTGTGGAAAAAAAACAAGACGGTGGAGGAAATGGGTCCTGGAGATTTATGGACCCATTTATGCAGATCGGTTTGTCATGTGCCACCTATCTAAATAATCATCATTTTGAATTTTGACTAGAACGTTTGTTCCTTGGACAGTGCTGCCTGGTTCTGCATGCCAACTTTGTGACCTTGGAAGTTTAGAGGTTGTGCTTGACTACCTGGCAGTCACTGTACCTGGCAAACCAGCTAGCTAGTTAAATGAACAGCAGTAGTATAATGTAGTACAATATGCTTCCCTTCTCTGTCATCTTCCCTTTTCCATTTGCTGTATCGGACTTTCTTTGAATTCATGCATAGATGGCTTTTTCAAAAATAGTTGATCTTAGACCATACTGCTAGCTCTGACAAGCATGTGTTTGATATTGCCTCCGTGCCAGAGTTAGCTCTGTGCCCACTCCATCTCCATTCCAGTTTCCATCCACCCACAGATAAAAAATATCAGTGAAAAGGATCAGTATTGCAGGGTTTGCTAAGTGTTTGTGATGACCAAACTTTCTAAATTCCCCAAATTTACTTAATCCCAGACAATGCCAAATACAAAACATCATTCAAAATTATTGATATTGGAGCAGAATTGGTCTTAAAACAAACAAGGTATGAGCGCTCTTGTTGGTACCTCACACCTTTAATTAGTTTGCTGATTTGAGTCAGCTAGATGCTAAATATCTCTGTAACAATTAATAACACACCTCTGTAGCTCAGTGTTATGACGGCTGGACTGAGGGTTGGGTTGCTGAGAAAATCTAGGCAGGGACATGCCCTATGCATATTTTTCAAATTACCAGCTCCACTTAACATATTTTGACTTATTAGCCCGTAGGAGGGTTAATTGAGAACTATTTATTCTGGTGCAGGCACTGTGCTTAAAGTTGCCCACTAAACAAACTTTACCTTATGTTAAATATGTTTGCATATTAGCCTTGACAGGGATATAGGTCTGCACTCTGTTCATCAGTACTGCACATCATAGCCTACAGTGAATGCCCTGTTGTCGTTTTGTATTTTGTATCCATGTAAGCAGTACTAATGCTAGAATTTTCATTCATTCAGAGAAAAGGGATTTCCATTGTTGCTTTCATCTTTTCGTATATGTTTTAGCCACCTGACATGTCCGACTGCTCTCCCCAGGATGGCATCCTAGTAGCAACACTGTTCGCAATGTTGGCACGTACAGTGGTTATGTATGGCCACCAAACTGTCACCAGTTAAACCTATTAGATATAAAAACATCTACATCATATCCAGTCAAATGCCTTCCCTTTTTCACATTACACATTTAGGTAATTAGCATTCTGTAACCACTGGAAAAATACAGTGGTGCTTGAAAGTTTGTGAACCCTTTAGAATTGTCTATATTTCTGCATAAATGTGACCTAAAACATCAGATTTTCACACAAGTCCTAAACATAGATAAAGGGAACCCAGTTAAACAAATGAGGCAAAAATATTATACTTTTTATTTATTGAGGAAAATGATCCAATATTACACTTTAATGAGTGGCAAAAGTATGTGAACCTCTAGGATTAGCAGCTAATTTGAAGGTGAAATTAGAGTCAGGTGTTTTCAGTCAATGGGATGACAATCAGGTGTGAGTGGGCACCCTGTTTTATTTAAAGAACAGTGATCTATCAAAGTCTGCTCTTCACAACACACGTTTGTGGAAGTGTATCATGGTATGAACAAAGGAGATTTCTGAGGACCTCAGAAAAAGAGTTGTTGATGTTCATCAGGCTGGAAAAGGTTGCAAAACCATCTCTAAAGAGTTTGGACTCCACCAATCCACAGTCAGACAGATTGTGTACAAATGGAGGAAATTTAAGACCATTGTTACCCTCCCCAGGAGTGGTCGACCAACAAAGATCACTCCAAGAGCAAGGCGTGTAATAGTTGATGTGGTCACAAAGGACCCCAGGGTAACTTCTAAGCAACTGAAGGCTTCTCTCACATCCAAACAAAATGTGGATGGACCCGAAGCGAGCAGTTAATGTGAGGAAACCCACCAACATCCCAGAGCTGAAGCTGTTCTGTATGAAGGAATGGGCTAAAATTCCTCCAAGCCGGTGTGCAGGACTGATCAACAGTTACAGGAAACGTTTAGTTGCAGTTATTGCTGCACAGGGGGGTCACAGCAGATACTGAAAGAAAAGGGTCACATACTTTTGCCACTCACTAATACATAATATTGGATCGGTTTCCTCAATAAATAAATGACCAAGTAGAGTATGTTTATCTCATTTGTATAACTGGGTTCTCTTTATCTACTTTTAGGACTTGTGTGAAAATCTGATGATGTTTTAGGTCATATTTATGCAGAAATATAGAAAATTCTAAAGGTTTCACAAACTTTCAAGCACCACTCTAAGGGTTATTTTCTATACCCACCATTTTAATGCTTAAATTCGATTCAAATTCCTGATTCAAGTTGTCAAAAATGAAAATAAATAAATGTAAAATAAATGATTTTTCCAGCTGTATCTACACATTATAACCCTAAACATCAAAGGAAAAATAACAAATAAAAAGCCTGATCAATTATTAAAATTTAATTTAGTACAATGCCTCGTTTGAATACTTAATAAGCCCCAGAGTAACCATTATAAACCAGTATAAACTTAGATCCTCAAATACAACCAATACAGCTTCCAGATGACACAACCCCAAACCAGCCCCGACCATCTACTTTTTGATGATTCCACTGCTTGTACTGCATGGTAACAAGTATTTCACCATCGTTGGAAATGTGCTGTTAAAAGGGCTCTGGGATAAAGTTGTATCCCTCAGAGTATTGGTCACAGCATTATTAAGAAGTTTAAAGTATCATCACCAACACTTTGGTTAAATTGAGCCATCCATTTAAACTTGATGACTGAGCCAGGGAGATATTGATTAATGAATCTACCAAAGGTTTAGTAATAACTTTGAGCACCTACAAGTCTTTATGGCCGATATAGATCAATCTATGAAATCTCACAAGCTTTATACGAAGGTTATTGCAGGGTGGCAAGAAAGAAGCTTCTTATGAAAAAAATGGCAAATTTAATCTGGTTTGCACTCTTGATGCCAGGTGGCAAAGAATTTAAGACCAGATGAGATGAATCACAGCTTTCCCTCACTATATTTACTGCCACGGCTGCCTACGTCAAGCACTGGCGACTTCCTCATCCGAGTACAGGAGAGTATCGTACTGCATATCGCTGGCCCGGGAAAGTTCAAAATTTATTTGCTGAATGTGTATTTATGTTTATTATTTATTTAAATTTAGAGGTCACTAGAGCACTGGCTTCCGTCACGCTGTTTTATATTCTAATATTAGGCTGATTTCAGACATTATACTATATGGAAATACATGGCTGCATTTTGATCTTATGATAATATTAGAAAATTCCACTTCCCTACAGTTTCATAAGTAATTACACATTTATAACTATTTGTTTGTACTGCATTAAGCAATCACTGTGAAGACACAAGCATACATCATGAGGGTGATACAGTTTTTATTCATAAACAGAAGAGGCATACGTTGATATAATGAAGAAGAACAGCTAATGGGGTTGGTTTGTGTGCACGTGGAGAACACGATGTGTGTAAATCAGGTACTTCAATAATAAATGTAGACTTGCTACAAAAACCGGAGTCAGTATTAAAACACACACACACACACACACACACACTTCAATCTTCCATGAGCCATGACGTGGCACCCCGTCAATACATCACTCTCTCATGCATCTACACAAACTTTCACACATACATACTGTATACACATTTCAAAGCTTGCATTCTCTTTCTTACACACACACACACACACACACACACACACACACACACATTTTCCTACTTGTACACACAGCAACACAAGCACTTTGCATATTTCTCACCCCATTGTGCATGGAAAGGTTGGCACTTAAAAACAAAGACAGATACACAGGGAGTGGTGGAATCAGAAAAGTGACAATCCAAGCTGAAACAGGACAGAGATGAATTTCTTTCTATCACCACCCTCATCTAGAGAGGCTACATTTGGATCAGTGTGGTTTCAAGTGGGAGGCCCTGCGATTAAACGTAAAAATATCCCATGGCAAAGCCATGGTGAGAAGCAAGGCTGTCCCTGCTTCTGATATTGATTTAAATGAATATGATTCTGAATCAATTTGTTAAATATTAAAGAAAATAAGAACAATGTGAACTAAAATAAATCAGAAAGCGACTGCAAATGGAAAACCAGTACTTTGTCCAACTAAAAATGTGTGAAGTGGCATCAGATTATATTAGGCCAGAACTATGAGCTTAGAGAGTTCTGATTGTTGGCTTTGGTTACTATATATAGATATATATGTATATACGTCCATATATACATATCTGCACCCTGCTTCCAAACTAGTATGAAAAGCATGTCTAGTAAACTGGAGCAGCGCTTCAGAATTGTGGTTTCAGAATTTCACTGCCAAGTAGCAATTATTTAGGGAGGTGGCACTGACATTTAAACCACAGCATCGCTGACATATGGGAGTCTTTTATATCGGCGGCAACATGTTAGACATTTTTGACATCCATGGCCTACACTGCAGTTTGAAATTCATGGTTAGGGTTCACTTTCTAGCTCAAATTACATCAAAATGTTTCAGGGCTTTCCAGTAGCACTGAAAGATTGTTGGAGTGACCAAGCATCTGAAAGTCTGACATGCGTACCTTTTTTTAAAGTCATTAGTTTTGCTGAATTACTGGATCTGAAGATAGATCAACAAGAGCACATGTATATAAACTCATCTAGTATCTGCATAAATCACTGGACATCATTTAAAGCAAGAGAACTCCTGCCTTTTCTCCTGGGGTCACTGGTCATGGCAGAAAGTGAATAACATTATTAAGTAACATACACTGTTAAATACATTTCAGTTTCAACATAAAAAGTATTTTTGAGTAAAATAGAAAATAATACTATGACAGGTGGTGAGCTTTGTATCTAGACGACAACTATATATCACATTTTTCGCTCATTTTAGTCCAAAAATCATTGTGTGAATCAGTTAAACGGATGAATAAGGCACTGAGAGGGAGCATTCAGGATGTGTTCTTCAGCAATCCCAGTCTGCGCAGAGCATCTCGTCTGGCTTCGCTTGTTGTTCCTTTCCCGGAGAACTGTACCGTAACGCTCTGAGGGCGGAACGAGGGGGCCGGCTTATTGAGGATCTCGGGAGGAACGGGATCTGGGCGTGGCCTTGTAGTTCTGGAGGTCGTAGGAGGCAGTGTAGCAGGCCTGGATCTGACTAGCGGCTGGGAGTCAGATTGTGAGGGGCTTAGTACTTTGGGTTTAACATCATGGCTGTTTAGCTCTACAGGGTTGATCTTGGATCTGCTGGGGTCAGCGTGATGTGTGGTGGCGAGTGGCGAGTATACAGGGGTGGAATTCAACCCATCTGGTACATCCGTGTGTGCCAGACTTATAACCCTCGACCTACCACCATAGCTGTTGAGTTTAATATCGGCAGACTCGGGTGTTCCTGGGGAAGCACTGGCACCGGGGACGGACTCGGTCTTGAAGCTCGTTGAGGGAATTAGCACTGCTGACTTGCCACCATAGCTGTTAAAGTCTGTGCTTGAGACATCAGCACTCGCCGGCAGAGTGCTAGACCTTCTTTCTTGGTTCGCCGGGGCAACGGTTTGTTTAGTAACATGCTGTATTACAGCCGTTTTCCCTCCGAAGCTGTTAAAGTTGTTGGTAGAGATTTCATTCTTGGGGCTTGAATGAGTGACAGAGAAGCTGTTCCTCTTCTGACTACTGATCATGTCAGGACTGTGACTGGACTTTAGAGCACTGCTGCTTCCCACTTTACTGGCACCATTGCTGACGACTTTGTTAGGAGTGCTGCTATTTAGCACAGTAGCATTGCTGCTCAATTTGGGGACATAGCTGGAGGTCGGGCTGGTTGGTTTCTCCTTTGTCAGCCCCAGCATGGACAGCGCCTCCATCCTAGATTTGTCTGGCGCCGGGTCTTTGAATGATACGCTACGTGTTGACACGTTGCGCACACAAGCCGGCTCCCCCCCCTCCAATGGATGAGCACCGGCAGGCAGGTTGGCCAACATCTGGGAGCGGCGTTCTTGAGAGCTGACAGCCGCTACGGCTATGGAGTGATGGCTAAAGTCACGGGTCGCTCGTGACATGTTGATGTTGCTGGGGAGGTTGCTTGGCTTAGCAGGCACGGGCTGGTCACGTTTGGATTCCATGCTGCGTCTGCGGTCAAGCAGCACCGAGGGAGAAACGCCGCCAGTGCCCTGATGCTCAGAAATCTTGCTGGCTATGACAACAGGTGTGGGAATGGAGCCGGGAGGAGGCTGGTACCCAATCTCTTCAGATGTATCAAGGTTTGGGGGTCTGACAGACACGGTACTCTGCATAGGATCCCTCCTAGGCTTCATATCGTCATGCACCTTTGGTGTCACGGCCAGGCTCTGAAAGTCTGTGTAGAGGCAAATACAATGATTAGCATTCCAGTTTCACTTGTTCAATACACTCATTCATTTCCTTTCTTATCTGACAGGGTCGCGGGAGAGCCTAGCCGGCGGCCAAGGGCGCAAGACAAGAACGACCCTAGACAGAGCGCCAATCCATCATAGGGAACACACACTCACACACTAGGAGAACTTTAGAGACACCAATTAACCTAACATGCATGTCTTGGGACTGTGGGAGGACACCGGAGCACCCAGAGTAAACCCACACGGACACAGGGAGGACATCCAGACTCCATACAGAAATGACCCAGACTGCTCCACTTGGGATTTAACTCAGTTTGCCCACAACTCTGCAGCAACTACTTGAAGACCAAAGAAGATAAACAGGGGCTGGCTGCCATGGACTTTTCTCCACAGAGAGCCATCTTAAAACAACATTTAAGTACATTTCAGTAACTTCACAAGATGCTCTCTGGAATATTATGAAATCGTGCTGGAATAACCATGGATCTTCAGATTTTGCACATACGTACAGAGTCCATGCCAGCTCGAGTGCATCGTGCAGCAAAAGGGGTAACATACCAAATAATTAATTCTAAAATGTATGTCATTTTACTTTCCACTCAAGTGATTTGTAATGTAAAATATTGTATCAAATTCTAGAAAAGCACAAAATAGAAATATTTCCCTTAGTGGACTATTTTCTTATCCCTAGGCCTATACCACCTTTGCTGGTGTTACTTGTTATTGAGGCTGATTACATTTTAAGGGTGTTTATCAAGGATACGTCTAGTTTTATGCTCTCTGTTTATTATGTGACTGGATATAGATCTGGACTTTGGTAGCCTAGCGGTTAAGGTACTGGACTATGGACCAAAAGGTCCAGGGTTCAAATCCCACCTCTGCCAAGCTGCCACTGTTGGGTCCTTGAGCAAGGCCCACAATTGCTTGGATTGTAAGACAATTGTAAGTCGCACTGGATAAGGGCATAAATGCTGTAAATGTAAATCTAACCAAACCCTTAGTAAACACACACTCGGAGAATATGTTCAACAGACGGGTACATAACATAAAACATGAAGTACTAAGACACCGTTTCCCTAAATTAGCTATTTAAGTAGTACCTGGCATGGTGAAGCTAGCCGGTGAATGGACCAAGTCAATGATGTCATGCTCCATATTTGTGGCATGGATGGGGCTTAAGGCTGAACTGGACAAGGTCGGAATGTCTTTGGCAGCTGTGGTCCTTCTGGACGATAAGCCTGTGGCATCATCTTCGAAACCATCCTCCAGCGAGTCGATGGTGTTCTCAAAGAAAAGAATGCACTCCTTCTCTTCCGTACTGAGAAACTGGAGACCATCATCCCTCTAGACAGAGACACAAAGCAAGTGCTGAAATTTAACAATCATAGAGCACACATTTTAACCCATGGCAGAGCTGAACTTCCATAAAAGCAGAACGTAAATCGTTTATAATAGTGATATATTGATCAGCCCTACAAAAACCAGAAGAATAAATAATGGTACAATATATAACTTTTGCTTTATGTGTGTGTCTATATATTGTTATTCATATCATCTAAACTGTTTAACAGTTTCAGGGCATTGTATATGCGGCTTAGTTAAGTTTAAACCCATATATACGTTAGATGAGATTACTAATGCGATCCCTTTTAAAAAGACTGGAATGTAGGCCAACTACATCATGGTAGCTTTAATTGGAGATGAAACCTAAACCAGTTTGAGCAGATTGTTGTTTCATTATAAATAAAATAAAAATGGATACGCCACCCCAAGCGTAGTGGAAAGGAGTGCGTAATGGTTATTTGGCGGTTAGCTTTATATCTGGATTGTATTCCTGACAGTGGAAAGTCACTCCCTGAGATTGAATGTAAAACAATGACCTTGAATTAAAAGTATATAAAGATTTATTTGACCTGCCTGTTTTTCTGTCTAATTGAGTGGGCAAATACCTCACGGCCCTGCCTCTCCCTTCACATAAACAACAGTGTCCAGCCAGCTAGCACCTTCCTCTCTCCTGTGTCACAAGTAAACAGAGGAGTGCTTGTTTCTTGGGCCCCATGCCTCCACCCATTAACCTGACAGGTCCAGCTCTGATGTGAAAGAGAGGTTCACGTCACCTCTGTCCCTGCAGAAGGAATGAGGATTGGCTGCTCTGGCTGTGAGTTTTGCTACTGAGATTAGATCAAGTACCTCCTAACGATTACCATGAGAGTTTGAGTCACTGATTGATGATAACTGACTGACCTGTTTCATAAACTGGAAGAAATCAGGTTTAGAGCATGTTTTACCAATACATAGTAAAATACACTAATACATGCTGTGTTTTACCCTAAATAGCATCACTCTGAATTAATCTGAGAACAGACAGAATGAGATCGGTAAGAGACAAAGGAAAAGAGGAAGAACCAGCTTTTCTGCTTATAAAGAATGTGGGAGCAACTGAACTCATCACTGTGAGCTCTCACATTACTCACTTTGTGATGAACACAATGCTCGGACTCTGCAGTAGTTCAACCAGAACAACTCAATTCTGACAGTAGCAAATCATAACGCCAACACGACCTCAACACTGCTTAAATACCAGGAAATGGCCATTACTAGAAAACTGTGTGTTTATACATGTGTAGAGCAGTTTTAAAGGGACTGCGATTACATACGAGTTCCAAGGGCGTAGGGTTCATAGCAACACACATGTCAGAACTTTCCAGCTCCTCATGGCAGTTATGCAGAGGTGGCAAAGCGTCAGAGGTACGCTGCATTTTGTACTTTTTTGAGGAATAATTCTGTTAGTCCTGGAGAGGGTACCTACACCCACATGAGTACACATCTGTGATGGCAAGCCACACCTTGGAGCAAGTATGAGGAGCACAATGAGCTCTACTGTCAAAAACTGCAGCAGAACTGGTTTTCCCTTTGCTGCATGTGTGTTCAAGAATGTAAGTTTAATCTCTGAGTGTGTGTGCGCAAATATTTAGGAATCCATTTAAACATCTTGATAATTCCAGTTATTCTGGACAGGGAACCTATCTCTGGAATTCACAGGGGACCCTGTGAACATACCCTGAATGAGACGCTAGTCCATCACAGGGCAGGAGTTGCGGTTGCAGTGCCAGTACACTTTTCCACTGATCTTCATTCCAATTTTTGTGAGGTTTAGCATATCTTTTCACCCTGTTCCCCTTCCAAAAAAGTGTTTTTTTGGCTGTTACCCTTCCTGATCAAGCCTCAGACCATTGAAGGGTCGCCTTGGCATCCTGACAGCAATGCACAATTATGGACAGACTGGAAATAAAATCATTTTCATATCCACAGCCATGTTTGGGGCCAACTGTCTGCAAATAAGACAGGAGTTTATTGGTAATACTGACACTGTGCAGCCCTTGTTCATTAAGTACCTGTAATAGTAGGTTGACTCAAGTTTGTGTGTGACATATATAAATATCATTGTGGAGACCAAATGTCCCCAAAACAAAAGAAAGGTCTGACATTTTTTACATTGTGGGGATATCTTGCTAGGTCCCACAACTAAAACACCTTTTTTTACATAAACTGTCTCCTTTTGAAAAGCCAAAAGAGTCAAAGGATTTGGGTTAGGGTTAGGTGTACTGCAGCATTAATTAGTGGCTAATAATCATTATGTCAGTGGAAGGGCACTACAATGATGGAGAGACAAACTAATGCCCACACAATTAAAGAAGCACTTCACTAATTATACCTTGTTTGGGCATTTGGCTGCTCTCATAAATAACAGAGGTTTTTGTAAAACCAGAAAGAGACAAACAATATGTCCTTTTGGTTGCCAAGGCTAAGGCTATGGCGATGATGACTTAGCTGGTATGCTTGTTTGTACTCACAGTTTGGCGGTAGCCATTAAGCACTTGGTGAAGGTGTGATTTCCCATCCATATGGACGTCCATGGTTACAAGGTGAAGGTCACCGTGTCCCGTCGTCTGTAGAGGTCATGTGGTCAGGTGTAACATCTCTGCTGAGTGGCAGACTTCTTAGTGTGCGCCACTGCACAACTGTACAAACAAACACACACACACACACACACACGGCTCATTTAGTAGCTACTCATGAACACTCTAGCGGATTACATTAAATCTGTTAGTCCGTAGGCTTAGTCAAACGTGACTATACAATTCTGTGGAACCTGCCGCCTTCTACTTTTTCCTGTTTTGAACATCACATGAAGATTACCTTAATCATGGATTTGAGCATTGCGTGAGGCATTATCTTCGTTCTCCATACAGTTTTTCTAATTACTTTTTGTATGCATTTAGGACTCCGCGTTACAATTTACCTATTGACTTAAAACACCTGAAAAGGGTGTCTTTAAATATACAGTATTCAAACAGTTTAGTTAATAGCAAATATTTACATTTATTTAAATATTTAAATAAAGGCTCCATTCATTCACGCTAAATGCATTTTTAGTTTAAAATCATAGGCAGCCCAGCCAAATTAAGTTCGTCTTAAGAGATGCGCTCCTGCACACTCCCAGCTGGTTCAAGTAACACAGTCATTAAAGGTAACCTAGGTAAAGCGTAAAGTCACCTTAAAGAGTTGCTAGTACCTATATCTGCCTCTTCAAACAAATAAATAAACAAACTAAATGATGGCAAATCACTTTTACACATACAGCATACGCACCTCTACCTGAACAGGACTCCGTCTGAGCTGAAGCACCAACCCGCTGAACGCAGAATCCACCAGGTAAGGTCACTTACAAATCCGCACTTGGTTCTGGAGGAAAAGGAAACGCGCCTCCCGTTTTAACTCGGTTTGACATGGGGCTTTCTCCGCGAGGGTGTAGCGGCGCGTCCAGTTTTCCCAGCGCACGTCAGAGCCGTAGCTCCTCCTCCCTTCGGGGAAGGGTACAGTGCGCAAATGAGACGCGCCCACCGCCAAGCCTCCTGTTCGAAAGTTGGAGCACATTCCATTCTTGTAACAGTGCAATGCAGACTACGAAACAGAAACTATACTAATTTTAGCAGGCGTTAAGGTGTGAATTCCGGATCTCAAACACTTGAATCCAGGCTTTAAAAGTATAATAATCCATCAGTGATTATTCAGTCTGACGTAGTTTTATGTAATGATATTGTTTGTTGACATGGGAAACAGTCTAATGAGAAACTAATGGTGAGTAACTATAAGCCTATTAATTTACATTAGGCTACATCGTATTAATTCACGTACTTATCTGGTACAGGCTAAACCAAGATCCCATGACCATTGCATTTAGGTGGTACTGACCCTCATGAGATCCTCCTGACTGCTGTGACAGTTGTGGCTCAGCGGCTACAGCTCTAGGTTTTGATAAAAAGGCTGAGGGTTCAAATCAAGTTTCCACTGATGGGTCCTTGAGCCTCTCATGGATGGCCATGTGGTTTGACGGCAACGTTCTACAACTTGACTACAATGGAGCATTGTCTCAAAGCAGTTTTACACAGATCTAGGCCCAAATCCCTAACTGAGCAAACCTTGGGTGACAGTGGGATTGTGGTAGCCTAGCGGGTAAGGTACTGGACTATGGATCAGAAGGTCCAGGGTTCAAATCCTACCTCTGCAAAGCTGCCACTGTTGGGTCCTTGAGCATGACCCTTAAGATTGTATCAATTGTAAGTCACTCTGGATAAAGGCATCTGCTAAATGCTGTAAATGTAAATGTAATTGACCAGGACTCAACAGTGCCAAGAAAAAACTCCTTAAATTTTATAAGGAAGAAACCTTGGGAGGACCAAGACTCAAAAAGGGACCCAGTCTCCTTGGGCAGCTTAGATGGTATACGGAAGAACCTCGGAATTTGAACGTTTCTTTATTCGACCAAGTCAGACATCGAATGGTCTGTTTGAAATGTTTTTGCACCCCAATTCAAACAAAAGTTCAGACTTCGAACATCGGTAAAACCTGTATGCGTATGACCCAGCCTCAGGGTGTGTCTGAAAGAAATTGGATTCTGACTTTAAACAAATCCAAATTCGAATGGCCTTGCAGAACCAATTAAGTTCCAAGGTTCCACTGTACAATATAACAAAATAACACTGTACACCAATGAGGCACTTGGATGGTGCAGTGCTCTAAGATGCTAACCCACCACCAGAGGGACAGGGGTATGAGTCTGGCGGTGCATTCCATCCTAGTCGTGAGTCACAGGCAGACAGCAGTGACTGAGGGAGAGGTGACCCTCTGTATGCAGCAATTCCATGGACTGCCTTGTGTTCTCTGGGGACAGGCACCACAGCCTCCATGACCCAGAAGGTTCAAGCCCCAGCACAGCTACTTTTGGGCCCTTGAATAAGGCTATTAACCCACAATTGCTTGGATTGTACATAGTAAAAAAATTTATCAGTTTTAAGTCACTCCGAATGAGTGTCTGCTAAATATCTAATTGTATAATGTCACTGGAGCCATACCGAGATGAAAAATTGTAAAGACTTTGTGTTTGGGGTAGAAGTTATACCAACTCAGTGCCAACTTTTCTCCTGTATCCTAGACTAGACTTAATTTTTGATCATTTGGGCTTGTTTATAAATCCTTCAGCTCGTGGCTAATCAACCACATTTGAAGTAAGTTTGAAAAATGAACATATAACTCAACCCACCAAAAATCCATCATTTCATAAATAAGTTAGTTATTTGGAATTAAAATTTTGGAATTGCCACTTTCTGTTGGTCTTCCCTGGGTTAAATCAAATGTGTGCGTCTTACCGCATTATTGATTGAATCGCTACTCAACTCGTCCCGCCTCTCCAAGTAAGCTAAAGTTAGATGGTAAAGATCTGACTGAATGTCGTCTCTGCCAACCAGTTTTGTCTTGTTTTTTTTTTTAGTTGACAAAAGTGTCAAATCATGTATTCCTAGTTTTTGTCATCATCTTGTTTTCGTTAGAAAAAAAATGTAGGTGACGAAAACTATGACGAAAATCATTCAACAATCAAAATTAACACTGTGGATGACAATCAGGTGTGAGTGGGCACCCTGTTTTATTTAAAGAACAGGGATCTATCAAAGTCTGCTCTTCACAACACGTTTGTGGAAGTGTATCATGGAACGAACAAAGGAGATTTCTGATGACCTCAGAAAAAGAGTTGTTGGCTTAACAGGCTGGAAAAGGTTATTTATAAAAACCATCTCTAAAGAGTGTGGACTCCACCAATCCACAGTCAGACAGATTGTGTACAAATGGAGGAAATACCAAAGGACCTTGTTACCATCCAGGAGTGGTCGACCAACAAGATTCACTCCAACAGCCAAGGGTGTAATTAGTTGGTGAGGTCACAACGGACCCCAGGGTATTCTAAGCAATGAGGCCTCGCCACATTGGCTAATGTTAAATGTTCATGAGTCACCATCCGAAGACCACTGACAACCATGGTGTGCATGGCAGGGGGATGCAAGGAGCAAGCCACTGCTATCCAAAAAGAAAAATTGCTGCTCGTATGAGTTTTGATAAAGATCACATGACAAGCCAGAAGGCTATTGGAAGAAGTTGTGTGGGAGGATGAGAACAAAAATAGAAATTTTTAGTTTAAAGAAACGTGTTCTGTTTGGAGAAAGGAAAAAACACTGCATTCCAGCAAAGAACCTTATCCCATCTGTGACACATGGTGGGGTAGTATCATGGTTTGGGCCTGTTTTGCTTGCATCTGGGGCAGGGACGGTTTGCCATCATTGATGGAACAATGAATTCTGAATTATACAGAGAATTCAAAGAAAATGACAGCACATCTGTCCATGAACTGAAGCTCAAAGAGAAGGTTGGTCATGCAGCAAGACAAGACCCCTAAGCACACAAGCCGTTCTACCAAAGAATGGTTAAAGAAAGAATAAAGTTCATGTTTTGGAATGGCCAAGTCCAAAGTATGAACATTAATCCAATTGAAATGTTGTGGAAGGAACTGAAGTGGAGCATGTGAGGAAACCCACCAACCTCCCAGAGCTTGAAGCTGTTCTGTACGAAGGAATGGGCTAAAATCTCCAAGCCGGGGTGGCCAGGACTGATCAAACAGCTCCAGGAAAAGTTTTAGCTGCAGTTATTGGTGCACAGGGGGGGTCACAGCAGATACTTGAAAGCAAAGGGGTCACATACTTTTGCCACTCACTAATATGTAATATTGGATCATTTTCCTCAATAAATAAATGACCAAGTCTAATATTTGTGTCTCATTTGTTTAACTGGGTTCTCTTTATCTACTTTTAGGACTTGTTTGAAAATCTGATGTTTTAGGTCAGATTTATGCAGAAATACAGGAAATTCTAAAGGGTTCACAAACTTTCAAGCACAACTGAATAATCATAGTCAATTCTGTCCAGACTAATAAAAGCCTAAGCCTAAGCCTAAGCCTAAGCCTTCAAACACTGAAAACACTGAACAAAATTGTACTAAATGTAGGATACCTCAAAGATAGGTTTGCTGGAAAAAAACCCACCACAACCCTAGCCCAAATGTAAGTCACTGTGGCTTGGGACTGTTTTCTGCCCTGAGGCTTGAACCAATAAATTCAAAATTGTATCAGGGTAGCTGTTCATAGCTGTTCACAAAATAGAATTGTTGTTATTAGTGAACACAAATTTAATGTGTGTTTACTGTTATGATTTTTCCCCAGGTCAGATCACTTTTCTGAATAACTAATGCAGAAATCGTGGTAAGAATGAAGGGATTTTTTTCTTAGAACTGTAGACATGGAAGTATAACGAAAAGAAATATCGCATATGCAGGAACAGGCGTTGTGTGATGCTCAGCAAGCTTCCCTAGATAGGCTACTGTGTATTTAGGAAAAACAGCAGAGTAAAATCCTTTTAAACACCCTTAAAATATACGGGATTCAAGCTACTACTACTACTACTAACAACTAACAAACTAACAAAACATACTAACAAAATATTGTGTGCTATTATATCCTATGACTAACAAACGAATAAACAGAAGAAAAAAAAACACTAATCGTAGTAGTTTCAATAGTTGTATGGCTCCCTCTTGTGGGGGATAGTGAGACAGGACTGCAACCAACATGACCAAACTTTTGACCTTGGTGAGGTCACCAAGGGGTTGAGGTTTGAACACTGGTAATACTTAGTTTCCACGTGTGCAATCTGTGTATCTGCTCATTTATTCCTAGTGGCTGTTTTGTATGGTAAAAGGCTCACACATATGATGTATGTGATATATGTAGTTTCCCTACCACAGTGGTCACAGTGTTTCTTTAAATTGCATGATTGCATGGAAAGATATGTTGATAGATAGATGAAAAACACCTTATATATAAATTTTTGAAATTGTGTTTGAAATTTTGTGAACTCTTTAGAATTTTCTATATTTCTGCATAAATATGACTAAAAACATCATCAGATTTTACCCAGTCCTAAAAGCAGATAACAGTTAGACCATTGTTGTTCAGTGTTCTTCTGATGGTGGACTCATGAACATTAACATTAGCCAATGTGAGAGAGGCCTTCAGTTGCTTAGAAGTTACCCTGGGGTCCTTTGTGACCTCACCAACTATTACACACCTTGCTCTTGGAGTGATCTTTGTTGGTCGACCACTCCTGGGGAGGGTAACAATGGTCTTGAATTTCCTCCATTTGAACACAGTCTGTATGACTGTAGATTGGTGGAGTCCAAACTCTTTAGAGATGGTTGTGTAACCTTTTCCAGCCTGATGAGCATCAACAGATCTTGTTGTGTTGAGCAGACTCTGATAGACACTTGGGAATCGATAAAATAGGCTAGACATGCGTATGGTTGCAAGTATTGTTGCCAGATGTTGCCAGATTGAGCGGTGTTCTGCCAAATTTTGAGTATTTTGCTTGGGGGGGGGCAATAGAGCAATAATTATACAGCAATAGTTCTGCTTTATACAGCAAAACTATTGCTGTATAAAGCAGCTGAAATTTAAATATGCCTACCTTCCCCCACCACATCCAACCAGTTGTCAAAAGTTTGATTGACAGGTTATTCTTTCCAGTGATATCAGAAATATTGAATTTACAAGTGCAATAATTCTACAATTCTACAAGAATCCTCAACTGCATCCACCATTGGTCCTGCAAGTCGTCACAGGAAGAATAAGCAGGTGGGGCAGCATGATCAACTTCTTGAGTTCTTAAGGGAATCTCAGGAATCTACCCAGAGGTGACATGAGAAGATCATACAACAGATGATTGCATCTCAGAAGTCTTTTGAGAGCCTAATATGGGGTTTTCTGGATAAACATCAAAGCTAACTCCTGCATGTGATTGTAAAGTTCTTTGGAGCTGTTTGCCAAACACTGTTATTAATGGGCTTTTAAAAATGCTTTATATTATCTTGGTTGTTCCGTGTGTATTTTGAGCTGCTTTTAGCACACTGTTGTTATGTCTTAATATGGACAAGTATTAGGAAGCAATGGTAATGTTCAAATTATTGGGAACGTTAAAATAGTTCTTAATGGTATTGTTCTATAACGACATATTTTTCCATTCAAATTAAGTGATTTTATGTAAAATAATGTATTACATATATATGTTTACATAATAGATGTTTTTGGTTGTGCATTTGCATTTATTTATATGTTTACAAAATGTTTGCAGTATCTCCCAAAAGGTAATGTCAGGAGCTCTTCCAGTCAGCAATTAGAAGCTAGTTCATTATCATCGAAAAAAAAAACCACATCATTGCAAGACGCTGCATGGAGTTCATTAAACAAATCGTAGTGCAGTACCAGATGCGTTTACCTACATCATTGGAAATGCTGTGGAAATTGGAGCTGCTGAGCCCCATGTCTGTTATGTCCACAGTAAACAGGCCAAGGTTCCTGGACTCACCACTTGAGTTATTCACATGATCAGCATACACGCTCGAAAACCAGTGGAGAACTGTAGGGACAGTTCTTGTGATAAGCTGACTGATGCTTTTTGGCTGGATGTCGAGGCTTTTCAAGACACCAGAGGAAACCAGTGTTACCAGGGTTTAACACGTGGTGTCAGTTTGCTCACTCTACCCATATCTATTGCACATGTTGAGAGGACATTTTCATATCTTCCACTACTCTTCCACTACTCATATCTTCCACTATTTCTCATACTTCCAACTCTTTCTCATCATATCATGATGTGGCTGATGAACTATATGCCTTTGTAGTTGCTGCAGCTCTACACAGCGGACTTATTCTAAAAACTAGCCATTACACTTCTTCTCCACTCTTCAGTCATCCTCTCACATTCCAAGATTTTGTTAGACAATCTGGTTTAGAAGTCCACTCTCCAAAACATCTCCATGCCTCCACTGGTATGTTATCTGGGCCAACTGCCTTTTCTCTCTTCACTCTATTCACAGCTGTCCTCACTTCATACTTGAGCCTTATCTTCTACATCATTCAACCTTTTCTCATTTTCTTCATACATCAGCTCCTCAAAGTACTCTTTCCAACATTTCTCCTTGTCTGTTAGTACATTTACATTTGCATCCCTTATCAATCTAATCATCCTTCCAAGCTTATTTGCTGTCTCCTTTCTTAACATCCAACTTCTCATAAGGCTTGTCACACACCTTTCCTGTCATCCAGCACCTCTTCACCACCATCCAGCAGCTGTCTCACCTCCTTGAATTTCACTCTCCAGCCCTCCTCCTACAACTTCCACCAATGGATCCTTGATCTAGCCCTCACTGTTTTTCTCTTTTTCGCCTCCACAGTTAACCTACAAACCACCATTTGATGTTGACTCACTCTTACCTGCCACCACCTTACATTCTCCCATCTCTTTCATGTGGCACATCCTGCACAGGACATATCCACGTGTGCACCTTCCTCCGCTCATATACATTGCCATGTGCTCCACCTTCTTCGTAAAATATATATTCACCACAGCCATTTTTGCAGAATCCACCACCATCTGCCCTTCAACATTCCTCTTTTTAACACCATACTTTCCTTCACCTCCTCATCACCCCTGTTCAAACTTCACCAAAATGCCTGCTCTAATTACCACTCTTTCTTTCTAGGGTACCCTCTCCACCACTTCATCTAACTCACTCCAGAAATCTTCTGTCTCCTCCACGTCTTCAGTTTCCAGCTTCATACTCACCACTCTGTCATATTCTCTTCACATCCAATATGCTCTTCATATACTATTCCTTCATGACTACATATAAACCATTTTTTCTTTCATCCACACCATGGTAGACCAGTTTGAAACCACCTCTGATGCTCCTGACCTTACTGTCCTTGGTCTCTTGTACACACACAGTATGTCTACATTTCTCCTCTCCATCTCATAAGCCTTATCAAATCAGTACTTCTTTAAAGACGTTTATTAAATCAACAAGACTAAAACATAGAACTTAATCAGATGCATTTACACTAAGATATACATTATGAAAGGAATAAGTATAGACTTACTCCACTATCTCCACACTCATGCCAGTCAGTGGTGGTAAAGCTCCTAAATCCTCATCAGCTACAATTAGAGTAACAAAGCTAAGAGCTAAGCCGATTGATTGATCGGAACAGATAACTATTTAAGTGGTTTATGGAGACATAGTTGAGAATTTTCAACTTTATCTTGGTGATTTAAAAGCTTGATACTTGATATTTGAGTTGCAATAATGTCAGTGACATTAGACTTTTATCTGTTGTGTTCAAACAAGTTATTTGTTCATGTCAGTTATTTGTAAAATGCTAGAAAATTAATGGCTAATCATAAGATTTATGCTAACTATGAGGACCACAAGGATGCAGTTGTGTGCATGTAGCGTGAATATATGGGTCAAATTAATGCATAAAAATAATGTTATTATGTCACCAATAAGTTGTGTTTTGTTATTTATTCTGTTCTATTATTTGGACTATATTTTTGTATGAATTGTACCTTTGGTTATGTGATTGTGTATCACAGGAAAAACGTTACTGTGTGAGGAATAGAAAAAAAAAAGATCTTATGTGAAAGATTGAGCGATGATGGCGAGCCACACGGATTGAAAAGAACAAATTTCATGCAGAAGGAATTCTTGAAGAATTCTATTGGACATCCATTGAAACTGAACTTTGAACTGTGTTACCAAACACACACACACACACACACACACACACACACCTATGGACAATCCTCACCAAAACTATATGGTCAGGGTGAGAGACATGACTTTATGAGAGACATGACTTTATGTGATTTTGACACCATTTTATCCTCAACATTTATTTGTGAAAATGAAAACAACAAAATTATCAATGTGGACAACCTTCAGCAAGATATAATACCTCAGCTTAGAGCAATGAAGATGCAACACGTCCTCTGCCTTTACTGGAAGATGCATCCATTCAATCAAAATTAGACTAGTCCTTCAAAGTCTGGAGGAGCAATGGTGGGCAGAGGATCTCGAGTTTGTCAGCAAATGTTATTTAAATGTTTAAGAGACAATGTTCCTCAAAAGAATGATTGGAAGGGATTTGCATATTTCTCTCTCTACAGCGCACAGTATCATTAAACGATTCAAGGAATGTGGAAAAATTTCAGTGCATAAAGGGCAAGGGTGCAAGCCTAAGCTGAAGACCCATGATCTCCAATCCCTCAGATGGCACTGTATCATTAACCATCATTCATTAATAGCTGATAGAACCACATCAGCAAGGGATTACTTTGGCAAACGTTTGTCAAGCACTACAATATGGAGTTACATTAAAAATGCCACTTAAAACATTTCTGTGCAAAAACAAAGCCTTAAGTTAACAATGTTGAGAAGCAGCATCGATTTCTCTGGGATTAGAGGCATCTCTGGGAAGGACGTCACACAGTGAAACATGTATTGTGGTCAAACAAATCAGTATTACAGATCTTTTTTTGAAGAAATAAGTCCTGTGTTCTGGACCAAAGATGAGAAGGAATCACTTGTCATGAGTAACAAGTCCAAAGGCCAGTGTCTGTCATGTTATGGAGCTGTGTCAGTGCCCTTGGAAACGGTTATTTATACTTCTGTGATGGCAGCATTTGCAATTTGCATATGTAAATCCTTTCCAAACTTTCTTTGAAGAACATTGGTTGATCTTCCAAGACACCCTTTTATGGATACTGCTTTTGTACCAAATCATAATTACAATCACCTGTTGACATTACCTGTTTGAATCCACATCACTATTTAGGTTTATTTAATCTCATTACTAGCACAAAATTGCCCATACTGCGTTTTCCATATAGTCCCAACTTTTTCTGATTTGGGGTTGTACTTTGCTATAAAAATTTTTTATGATATTTCTGTCATATCATATACTTAGGCTGCAAGCTATCTTATGTTCAGACTGCATGGAAAATCATATGATGCAGCCTAAGTAGGGATGGGTAAACATCCAAACTGAATCATAACAAGCTTAAAGTTTTCATTTTTCAGACAGCCAAACCAACTGTATATCATTACAGTGAAGACCTAGCAGGTTAAGGATGTGTAATACCAAGATGGATAAATAACTTAAGTCTATCTAAACTTCAATGATTATTGTAAAAAAGACAGTATACCGGTAATTGTTTTTTGGTGAGTTAATACTGGCTAAATTAACTCAGGTAACTGAGTCTGTAGCTGTCTGTCAGTTTCTTGTTGTGATAATTTTACCATGCCGTGGTATCAGCAAGGTTTACTGTAAGTTGTTTTTGTCACAAGATTTATGTTTTACCTTAAACAAACAGCTGAAGTGGATTCATTATCTACAGTGGTGCTTGAAAGTTTGTGAACCCTGTAGAATATTCTGTATTTCTGCATAAATATGACCTAAAACATCATCAGATTTTCACACAAGTCCTAAAAGTAGATAAAGAGAACCTAGTTAAACAAATGAGACACAAATATTATACTTGGTCATTTATTTATTGAGGAAAATGATTCCAATATGACATATTAGTGAGGGCCAAAAGTATGTGACCCCTTTGCTTTCAGTATCTGGTGTTGACCCCCCCTGTGCAGCAATAAAACTGCAACTAAACGTTTCCTGTAGCTGTTGATCAGTCCTGCACACCGGCTTGGAGGAATTTTAGCCCATTCCTCCGTACAGAACAGCTTCAGCTCTGGGATGTTGGTGGGGTTTCCTCACATTAGCTGCTCACTTCAGGTCCTTCCACAACATTTCCATTGGATTAAGGTCAGGACTTTGGACTTGGCCATTCCAAAAAACATTAACTTTATAGTTTTCTTTAAAAATTTTTCTTTGGTTCCCTAGAACGACTTTTGTGTGCTTAGGGGTCGTTGTCTTGCTGCATGACCCACCTTCTCTTGAGGTTTAGCTCATGGACAGATGTTCCTGACATTTTCCTTTAGAATTCTCTGATATCATTCAGAATTCATTGTTCCATCAATGATGGCAAGCTTGTCCTGTCCCCAGATGCAGCAAAAACAGGTCCCAAAACCCATGATACTACCACCACCATGTTTCACAGATGGGATAAGGTTCTTATGCTGGAATGCAGTGTTTCCCTTTATCCATAGATCCCTGTTCTTTAAATAAAACAGGTGCCCACTCACACCTGATTGTCATCCCACTGATTGAAAACACCTGACTCTAATTTTACCTTCAAATGAACTGCTAATCCTAGAGGTTCACATACTTTTGCCACTCACTAATATGTAATATTGGATGGTTTTCCTCAATAAATAAATGACCAAGTATAATATTTTTGTCTCATTTGTTTAACTGGGTTGTCTTTATCTACTTTTAGGACTTGTGTGAAAATGTGATGGTGTTTAGGTCATATTTATGCAGAAATATAGAAAATTCTAAAGGATTCACAAACTTTCAAGCACCACTGTATATACATTGTTGCTACATACAGAACAAACAAGATTGAGTACAACAAGGCCTTTTACTTACTAGAAGTACACTTATTTAGCTATTCTTCTCTCTTATAAGAGATGAGCTTGACTATAGGTTGAATCTCTCCACATCTGTCCCGTCACTGTGTACACCCTCACCCTCCTGCGTATCCTCCTTCTTCTCCTGTTCCTCTGTGCCCACACATACACTGCAACAATGTATGCCACAACACTCAAAATTACAGCAATGCCACAGGACAGGAGAACTATTCCACAAAGTAGCATGTCTGATGTGCCCTGGGCCAGCAGCACTATGGCACCACACAGCATCAGAGCCAGGCCAATAGCAAGCAGTAGAAGTGGGTCAGCTCTTCCACCACTGCGCAGTTGCACGATGTGTCTTCGACTTCGCAGGCAACCCATGTCCTGCACAGCCGAGCTCAGCAGCTGCTTGAGGACGAGCACAAGAGCAAGGAGGCAGAGTGCAGAGCCCACAGTCAGGCGCCACACAGCTGACGATGCTTCTGCAGAGCTGGCTGAGGACAGGAGAACAACTCCACCCATGCCAAGGACGAGCACCATGGCAACTGAGGAACAATAGCAAAGCAGGTTGATACACGGCTCGCCAAACCACCACAGTTCCACCTGCTCCTGGGGGTCCTGTTGCTGCAGGAACATGGGCTCAGGCATCTCACACCAACTCACACTGTGGGAATTGAGCACACAATTTATAGACACTGCCCCTTACACACACAAAAACAACATATATTTGATAGATTTATCTTTGCTACTGCTGGCATTGCAGTCCTGAACATAATGAGAGATTAGTACTAGCTGTTACAACACAGGGTGGAATGGTGGTGCAGTGGTTAATGCTGCCATCTCATAGCTCCAGAGACCTGGGTTTTAGTCCCAGACCGGCCACTATCTATGTGGTATTTGCATGTTCTCACCATGCCTGGATGGGTTTTCTTCCACATTCCAAAGGCATGTGATATGTCAATTGACATCCCAGTGTGTGTGCCTGCATGTGCCCTGCGATGGACTGACACCATATAAAGAGTTGGTTTCATTAATATTAGTCAAGGTCTCTCTCACATGACTTCACCACCAGGAGAACAATGGTGTGCATGGCAAGGTTTCAAAGAGAAAGACACTTTTCAAAAAGAACATTGCTGACCATCACGTGGCACATGGACAATCCAGATGACGACTGCAAAATGTTTTGTGGATAGATGAGACCATAATAGAGCTTTTTGGTTTGAAGCCAAACCACAGCAAAACAGAACTGCTTTACATTCCTGCAGAGGGGTTCCTTTCTCAAGAGCTTGTCATCTCCCAGGTAAACTCCTCCATCACACCCTCTATGAACTCAACAAACCTTGGAGTTATCTTTGATAACCAGCTGAGCTTCTCTATTCATATGCCAAACAGACCCAGTCATGCAGGTATCTCCTCCACAACATCATTAGAATACGACCCTTCATTTCCAGGGAAGCCACCCAGATGCTTGTTGCATCAAAACTGGATTACTGCAATGCTCTTCTGGCTGGTCTTCCAGTGTGTACAATCAGACCCCTGCAATCGATTCAGAATGCAGCAGTTCGCCTAGTTTTCAATCTGCCCAAGGTTTCTCATGTCACCCCACTGCTGCCTTCTCTTCACTGGCTCCCTGTAGCTGCCCGCATCAGGTACAAAACCCTGATGCTCGCCTACAAAGCCAAAAATGGAACAGCACCATCTTACCTAAAGGCTTTTATCAAACCTCGTACCCTCCGAAACACAAGCTTGGCTCGACGCAAGATTCCTCCACATAGAATTAAAGGAAGACAAGCATCAAGACTCTTCTCCGTTCTTGCACCAAGGTGGTGGAATGAACTTCCACTGGCTGTCCGAATGGTTGAGTCTCTTTCTGTCTTCAAACTTACGTGAAGACTGAAAATGTAACTGTATAATTAAATAAAAAAAACGTTTGCTTGTGCATTATGCTGATTTACCCACATCAGATCCTAGCAGGTTCTGGTTGGATTGTGTTCTTGGGCTATTGCTTATTTGTACTAACATGAGGCTATACAAAACACTCCTTTAAGTCAGTCTGGATAAGGGCATCTGCTAAATGCTGTAAGTGTAAATGTAAATGCATTTGGTCTGGAGAAAGAAACACATTGGACTCAAGCATTAGGTTATTATCACATCTGTGAAGCATGGTAGATGTATGATCATGGTTTGAGCCTGTTTTGCTGCATCTGTACCAGGACGGCTTGCCATCAGTGAAGGAACAATGAATTCTGAATGATACATTTACAGCATTTAGCAGATCCAGAGCGACTCACAATCCAAGCAATTGTGGGTTAAGGGTCTTGCTCAAGGACCCAAAAGTGGCAGCTTGGCAGAGGTTGGATTTTAAATAATGAAAAATACCCCGTTGCCAATTTATCAGTAAATTACGTCATATACAGTACAAACTGGCAACTGGGTGTATTTATACAAATAATAATAGTGCATTACATGAACTGTGTCACAAATTATAAATGAGATATTTAACCATTGTTAAAAGTTTGATTCTTGATCTGTGAATAGAGTTTCCTCACCTTTGGTCATTCCTTCTTCACAGGAGTAATTCCCTCAAATCCAGCTGCTCTGCCTTTGCATTCATTAAAATCCAAGAATTATATTCATGCCTCTCCTGTACAAAGCATGCTTTTTGACTACCTTTAGAGATTCCAGAAGGAGATGCCGCATCCCTGAATGTAAAGCTGAGTTATTTTGCAGTAAAACCAAACACTCATCTTTTCTTTTTTCTCTTGTGGACACTCTGTATCATATTATTGTGCCTGCATGTCTTTCTCTGAGTTTCTGTGCCAGGCTAAATACTGTCAAACTGAAGTTAACACAGACACACACATACACATACACATACACACAGATGACTCTTTAAGCTACATAAAGGCACTGGGTAGATGGACGATCACACAGAAGCAGTGATATCTTCAGGGTATTGTAATGAAACACAATAGACCAAGTGGAGGAACATGCCACCCTCCGGTTCGCTCCCACGCGATATTGTGTTCATAAAGACCATTTTGTTACTTAGGGATGATGTCAACTATGTGATGTAATTCTGGATCTGCAGCCAGCTACAAAAAAACATTGCTTACACTGCTAAACATGACATGTGAGGAACAAAACTTGCATTGTAAATGCATGTGTAAGCATCTGAGAGAAGACCTAGTTTATGAAGGTCGTATACTTTCAAATGATCCTGTCACAATGTTACACGAAGTCAGAGCACTTACAGACATTGTGGCCCGAAAGTCTGAGACCACTAGTGAAAATTCTAGTTTGGATCACTGTAGAGAAATGAAATACACGAAACACAAGCAACATCTACTTGAAGACCAAGGAAAGTTAAGGAGTGTTGTCATGGACTTTCCACCACAGTCACCTGACATAAAATGCACTGAGCATTTGTGGGGACACTTGAAGACAGAGAATGCCATGCATTCGTAATATGACAAGATGCTATTTGAAATGTTGTCAAATAATGCTGGAATATCATCAGATTTTGCAGAAACTTGTGAAGTCCATGCCAGTTTGTGTGCACTCTGACATGACAGCAAAAAGGGGAACATACCAAATAGTAACAAATTCAGAAATTAAGTATATAATTTTTCAAATATTTTTGAGAAAATGCAAAATGGAAGCATTTTCAGTAGGGGTTTCAGACTTTTGTACCCCAGTATACAAATAATGGCAAACACTTCCAGATGGTAGATTAAGGTATGCTTCAAAAACATAAGCTTTACATATCAGTACCTGTCCTACAGACATAAAATTAGTGCATTGCTCTCACTGTGTTACCCCACTTGAGGGGCGATGCAATGGCTGGGTGGGTAGCACCGTCACCTCACAGCAAGATGGTCCTATTTTCGATACCAGGTTCTAACCCCACGTTCTCCATTTGCCTTGATTTTTCTCTATTCTCTATTTTTCTCTCATTCATTTGTCCTCTTCACTATGTTCCTCAGATCATTTATGTCCTTCATGCAGATGCAGCTTTAGTCATTTAACAGACATTCCTAACCAGAGTGACTTACAACTGAGGCAGTCCAAGTAATTGTGGGTTAAGAGCCTTGATCAAAGACCCAAGAGTGACAGCTTGGCAGATGTTGTACTTGGTCCATAGGCCAGAATCTTCTTACTCGCTAAGCCACCGTGTTGCCTGTTTATGTTCATTTAGTAACTTCTCATAATCCTGAAGCTTTCTTGCCATTTTTGATTTCTATTTTTTCATGATTTTCCTGCATCCTGCTACGTCAGTCATGCGCTAAAGCACAACTTGCCTCCAGTACCTTTTTCAGCAGCAATCTCATCTCACATTCATTCTTTCTGTATGATGTGTCTGTATTTCATCCATTTCTCCCTTCTCTCATTCTTCGTCTTCCATTCTTTTTGTTATCTCTTTCAAGTGTTCTAATTTTCTTCAGCTTCTGCGACGAATTCTTGGCCTCCTCTCTCTATGCTACCTCAACTTCTTACCTTACAAAAAAGAAGCTTATGTGTGCTATTAGTATACTTATTTTAACCTAAAAATACATATGAATGCTTTCACTTTTTATGTACTTATCAGAGATATACTAAACAATGTATACTTGGTTTATACTGACAAATATAAAGAACAGCCTAAGCATATTGGGCTCATACTTCTATAATACCTGATCTTATGATCAAGATATACAGTGGTGCTTGTAAGTTTGTGAACCTTTTCTACATTTTCTGAAAATGTTCTACATTTCTGCATAAATATGACCTAAAACCATCATCAGATTTTCACACAAGTCCTAAAAGTATATAAAGAGAACCCAGTTAAACAAATGAGACAAAAATATTATACTTGGTCATTTATTTATTGAGGAAAATGATCCAATATTACATATTAGTGAGTGGCAAAAGTATGTGAACATCTAGGATTAGCAGTTAATTTGAAGGTGAAATTAAACTCATACTATAAGTTCATTTATAGGATACTTCACAATATACTTTCAGTACAAAATAAAACTTAGATGTAAACTACTGGTCCTTCTCAAAAAATTAGCATATTGTGATAAAGTTAATTCTTTTCCGTAATGTAATGATAAAAATTAAACTTTCATATATTTTAGATTCATTGCACACCAACTGAAATATTTCAAGTCTTTTATTGTTTTAATACTGATGATTTTGGCATACAGCTCATGAAAACCCAAAATCTCACAAAATTAGCATATCATGAAAGGTCTCTAAAAGAGTATTAACGTAATCATCTGAATCAACGAATTAACTCTAAACACCTGCAAAAGATTCCTGAGGCTTTTGAAAACTCCCAGTCTGGTTCATTACTCAAAACCGCAATCATGGGTAAGACTGCCGACCTGACTGCTGTCCAGAAGGCCATCATTGACACCCTCAAGCAAGAGGGTAAGACACAGAAAGAAATTTCTGAACGAATAGGCTGTTCCCAGAGTGCTGGATCAAGGCACCTCAGTGGGAAGTCAGTGGGAAGGAAAAAGTGTTGCAGAAAATGCTGCACAACGAGAAGACGTGACCGGACCCTGAGGAGGATTGTGGAGAAGGGCCGATTTCAGACCTTGGGGGACCTGCGGAAGCAGTGGACTGAGTCTGGAGTAGAAACATCCAGAGCCACCGTGCACAGGCGTGTGCAGGAAATGGGCTACAGGTGCCGCATTCCCCAGGTCAAGCCACTTTTGAACCAGAAACGGCGGCAGAAGCGCCTGACCTTTGCTACAGAGAAGCAGCACTGGACTGTTGCTCAGTGGTCCAAAGTACTTTTTTTGGATGCAAGCAAATTTTGCATGTCATTCGGAAAGGTGCCAGAGTCTGGAGGAAGACTGGGGAGAAGGAAATGCCAAAATGTCTGAAGTCCAGTGTCAAGTACCCACAGTCAGTGATGGTCTGGGGTGCCATGTCAGGTGCTGATGTTTGTCCACTGTGTTTTATCAAGGGCAGGGTCAATGCATCTAGCTATCAGGAGATTTTGGAGCACTTCATGCTTCCATCTGCTGAGAGCTTTATGGAGATGAAGAGTTCATTTTTCAGCACGACCTGGCACCTGCTCACAGTGCCAAAACCACTGGTAAATGGTTTACTGACCATGGTATTACTGTGCTCAATTGGCCTGCCAACTCTCCTGACCTGAACCCGATAGAGAATCTGTGGGATATTGTGAAGAGAAAGTTGAGAGACGCAAGACCCAACACTCTGGATGAGCTTAAGGCCGCTACCGAAGCATCCTGGGCCTCCATAACACCTCAGCAGTGCCACAGGCTGATTGCCTCCATGCCACGCCGCATTGAAGCAGTCATTTCTGCAAAAGGATTCCCGACCAAGTATAGAGTGCATAAATGAACATAATAATCTGAAGGTTGACTCTTTTTGTATTAAAAACACTCTTATTTTATTGGTCGGATGAAATATGCTAATTTTGTGAGTATGCCAAAATCATCAGTATTAAAACAATAAAAGACTTGAAATATTTCAGTTGGTGTGCAATGAATCTGAAATATATGAAAGTTTAATTTTTATCATTACATTACGGAAAAGAATTAACTTTATCACAATATGCACATTTTTTTAGAAGGACCAGTAGTTGAGTACTCAAAGTTTACTACTCTTATACCTAAACTATACTTCAAAATATACTTCAAAATATACCTCTTATATACTGAAAGTGAGCCAATTTAGTCCCAAAAAGTATGGAAATAGTTCACTTCTAAGTATACTTCTAGTACATTGATATTAGTAAACTTTCTACAGAAAGCATACTTGGGAAATGTACTTGTGCTTTACTTAAGTATACTTAATAAAATGAACTTTAAGTATATATTTTTGATAAGGACTCTTTCTCTCTCTCAGCTCTAAAACTCTGCTCTGCTTTCTCTCGTTTTCCAGATCCATCATGTCCTTCCTTCTTTCCAGCTTCCACTGCTCACACTTAATTTTTTTTTTTTTTTTTTTTTTTAGCAAAACTAGCCTCCAGTTGTTTTTCTCATTAGTGTGCATCTACCTTGCAGCTGTTGGTGTACTTTGTTCTTATTCTTAAATATTTCGTACTTCGTTTTCTATACTGATCATTATATGCTCTGGAAAATTGTACACTTGAAGTTTCATGAGGAACCCATTTTTATCCTTATTTCAACACTTTCTTCTTACTTTTACATGACATATCGGTTCTGTTGAGTATCTTGTATCATAGAGATTCGTATCACATTACTGCCGCACGGTGGCGCCATCGATCCGTTGGAGAAATACTAATAAGCCTGTCAGGAACTGCAGTGAAATAGTAAGGAGCTAGTCAAACACATACAGCACAGCACACAAAGTTATTGATCAGCAGCTAAAAGTGTGATAATGTGTGTTGATGTTTTGGTGTTTGGTATCGAACCAGACTTTATGACAGCAGGACTGTATCAGGTTTTTTTGTAATACAACGTCAGACAAAACAACACACCATCTAGACCACTGTCTTTACATGTAGGCCTAGATATCAGCTTTTTAAATCTCTCAAATATCATTTAAACTATATACTGGCCTTGTTTTCTTGAGAAAGTAGATCTATATCGTTTTTGTGATTCATAGCTGTATGTATTGGTTAGCTTTCCTAGAGAAAAACTCGAAAGGAAAACGGGCACTTGACCGCTTAGCAGAGCTTGAATCTTTTATTTTGAAAAAACATGGCGTTTATAAACACGGCTGGTGTTGGTGGTTTGTGTCGTTAGGGGTTGATAGAATATCAGTTTTAAGATGTCGCAGATAGCATTTCGTGGGCTTGCGAGCCTTTCAATTGTAAGCAGTCGTTGCTCGCTGCGGACTTACTGCACTCAAACGGCTCCTCCATTAACCAAACGCACGCAAGAAGACGGAATAAGGTTTCAAATAAGTTTCATTTTCTGTTATTCAGTGTTTGTCGTTCACAGAAAGTCTTCTGAGCTTCTGTAGTGAACTAAACTGCTGCCTCAGATCTGTAGAAGTTTAGTGTGTCTGTTTAATTATATCCCATCTAGTCAGTCAGTCAGGTGAATAAATAGCCTACAGACAGTTCCTCACTTAAGGAAAAGTCCGAGACACAGAATGAGAACTATTCGTGGTACACTTAATGCAAAGCAAAAGCGTCATCCTGCAAGGCAAATGAATGAGGCTTGTTTGAGCCAGAAACACAGACAGTAAAATTTAAGATACAGTGGGGCAAGAAAGTATTTAGTCAGCCACTGATTGCGCAAGTTCTCCGACTTAGAAAGATGAGAGAGGTCTGTAATTTTCATCATAGGTACACTTCAACTATGAGAGACAAAATGAGATAAAAAAAAATCCAGGAAATCACACTGTAGGATTTTTAAAGAATTTAATTGTAAATTATGGTGGAAAATAAGTATTTGGTCAATAAATTTGGTTCAACTCAGTACTTTGTAACATAACCTTTGTTGGCAATGACAGAGGTCAAACATTTCCTGTAAGTCTTCACCAGGTTTGCACACACTGTAGCTGGTATTTTGGCCCATTCCTCCATGCAGATCTCCTCTAGAGCAGTGATGTTTTGGGGAAACATGGAGTTGAGTCTATGGGGTTGAGGTCTGGAGACTGCTAGCCACTCCAGGACCTTGAAATGCTTTTTAAACGGAGCCACTCCTTCGTTGCCACGAGCGGTGTGTTTGGGAATCATTGTCATGCTGGAAGACCCATCCACTTTTCCATCTTCGAGATGGCTGTCACTGATGGAAGGAGGTTTTGGCTTAAAATCCAATCTCCGTACTTGGCCCCGTTCATTCTTCCCTTAACACGGATCAGTCGTTCCTGTCCCTCTGAAGACAAAACAGCCCCAAGCATGCATGTTTCCACCCCCATGCTTCAACAGTAGGTAGGTGCAACTCAGCATTCTTCTTCCTCCAAACACTACGAGTTGATTTTTCCCCAAAAAGTTCTATTTTTGGTTTCATCTGACCCATTATATTCTCCCCAATCCTCGTCTGATCATCCATCTGTCTCTGGCAAACTTCAGACTGGCCCCTGGACATGTACTGGCTTCACATGGGGACAAAAACGCCTGGCATGCAGGATCTGAGTCCCTCTCGGTGTAGGTGTTACTGATGGTAGCCTTGTTACTCTTTGGTCCCAGCTCTCTGCAGGTCATTCATCAGGTCCCTCCGTGTAGTTCTGGGATTTTTGCTCACTGTTCTCATGATCATTTTGACCCCAAAGGATGAGATCTTGCGTGGAGCCCCAGATCGAGGGAGATTATCAATGGTCTTGTATGTCTTCCATTTTCTGACAATTGCTCCCACAGCTGATTTATTCCCACCAACCTGCTTGCCTATTGTAGATTCACTCTTACCAGCCTATTGCAGGTCTACAATGTTCTTCCTGGTGTCCTTCGACAGCTCTTTGGTCTTGGCCATGGTTGAGTTTGGAGTCTGACTGTTTGAGGCTGTGGACAGGTGTCTTTTATACAGATAATGAGGTCAATCAGGTGCCATTAATACAGGTAATGAGTGGAGGACAGAAGAGCCTCTTAAAGAAGATGTTACAGGTCTGTGAGAGCCAGACATTTTGCTTTTTTGTTGGTGACCAAGTACTTATTTTCCACCATGATTTACAATTAAATTCTTTAAAAATCCTACAATGTGATTTCCTGGATTTTCTCATTTTGTCTCTCATAGTTGAAGTGTACCTATGATGAAAATTACAGACCTCTCTCATCTTTCTAAGTAGGAGAACTTGCACAATCAGTGGCTGACTAAATACTTTTTTGCTAGACTGTAAAAGGTAAGGGAAGATGGGTAAGTCAAACATGACAAAAAATTAACATGCGTGAGCTTCTTTGGGAACTGAACTCCTAGGTAAGTTTTGAACTGTCTGTAATTTTTTGAGCCTAAAATCTAGAGCCATGGTTCCCAACTTGGGGTACGGAAAACATCACCAGGCAAGGCTTTGTCTGTTTTGAGGTGCACTGAGTTTGTCAAAATACAACATGTTAAATAAAAGTAAAGTAACACACTCCGAGGAAAAAAAATCTGTATATAAATTACTTAAAAAGATACTTTAACGGAGACGGCACTTATTACACATAATGAATCATTACTATTCTTTGGTAAAGATGTGATTGTCTTGAAAAGAAAAAGCTATTATTTAAGTAAACTTTTGCTAATAAAGATTTGCAGTGAATCGCTCCATTCTTTTGGTCTGTGTGTGTGCGGGCTGGGGCCAGCTTTTCGTAGATACTTGTGGGGGGTTTCCAAGGAAAAAATATTGGGACCCACTGATCTAGAAGGGAATACAAATGCATGCATTTATGTACATAGCAAAGGCTTACTTGGGTTTAGAGTTGTGAAGTTAGAAAGCTGATCTGGTATCTTGAATGCTATACGTCAGTGCACATTTTTATGTACTAGATTTTGTATGATCATGCTGTACTTGTAGGAGGATAACGTTGAATAACCCTAAGAAGCGGAATACGTTGTCTTTGGCTATGATAACCTCACTCCGACAGGACATCCTGACTGATATAGACGACAAGGACTTGAGAGTTATCGTAATATCAGGCATGTCATCACTATCGAAATTCAAATTCTGCTTAGACTGCCTTCCTTTGCTTAGAATACATTCAGTAATTTCTATGCATAATCTTATTCTCTCTATTTATTCCTGTCATAGCGGAAGGTCCTGTGTTCTCCTCAGGTCATGACCTTCAGGAGCTGACCTCAGCACAGGGCAGAGATTATCACACTGGGGTGTTCAGGGCGTGTGCAGAGGTTAGGACATTGCTACTACCATTTATCACTGTGTATGCATGCACAAAGTAATCCCATAACTTCTGAACATCAGACTTTGTCAGTAATCCATTCAACGATTTTACATGCACTTGAATGATCAAATAATGGGTAACCTCTGGGTTTACATAACTCTGGTAATAATTGGATGTCTACTTTGCAATCAGCAAATATGTGTAACTTTTTAACTTTCAGTAATCAAATTCTTAATTTTCTTGAGCATATACTGTCTGTCTTATCCAGAGCGACTTACAATTAATTGATACAATCCAAGGTTAAGGGCCTTGCTCAAGGACCCAACAGTGGTAGCTTGGCTAGTGTGGGATTTGAAACCCTGAACCTTCTGGTCCATAGTCCAGTACCTTAAACGCTAGGCTACCACAGGCCCAGTTGAGTTACTATCAAGTTGGTGTCAACAGACAAGGACCAACTCGTGCTCTTAAAGGCCCTTTTTAAAGGTGGTTTTGGCTGATCGATGTTCATTCACAGCATATAAGAGTCTGTTTATATTAATACTACGGTGGGTTGCCTGATGCTGTTTAAAAGTATGTTCTACTGTCTGCATTGATATGTTGTTTTTTATCTGTTATTTACCATTTGCATGTGGCTTCTTGTAGGTTATGACCCTGATTCAGGACATTCCAGTCCCCGTGATCGCCATGGTGAATGGCATTGCCACAGCTGCTGGATGCCAATTAGTTGCCAGTTGTGATATTGCAGTGGCGACAGAAAAGTCGACATTCGCCACCCCTGGGGTGAATATCGGTTTGTTCTGCTCTACGCCTGGGGTGGCCCTCGGAAGAGCTGTACCCAGAAAGGTATAGCTCCATCTGTGTCAATGCTATGGGACTGAAGCCTTAGTCTAGCACATTTCTTTGATCCTACTGAACCCTGCCTGCCATTTACTTTGTCCCAGGTCGCGATGGAAATGTTATTCACGGGCCGACCAATCACGGCTGAGGAAGCTTTGCTACATGGATTGGTGAGTAAGGTGGTAAGTGAGGAGCGTCTGGAGGAGGAGACGTTGGGGATTGCTCGCAGAGTATGCGAGTCAAGTCGTCCAGTGGTGGCTCTGGGGAAAGCAGCCTTCCAGAGACAGATGGCCCAAGGTCGAGATGCTGCATATGCTACTGCCACCACAGTAATGGTGGACAACCTGGCACTGCGCGATGGACAGGAGGGCATCAGGGCATTCCTGGAGAAACGGAGGCCTGTGTGGGCTAACAGCTCTGAGAAAGCCCATGACTGACTCTAGTACCAAACTGCGTATTTAGGAGGTTTGAGAAGAATCAGTCAAGACAGAAAATGGTTTATTGCTAAGTGGTGTACTGATTTCTCTGTCTGATAACAAGCTTGGAGCAAAATCACTGAAAGGATGCCATGTCAGTCTCAATGACAATTTAGTATTCCAGTTACAAATATGCTAATTATTTAATGTTCGTTTTGTCGGTATCCAGTCCGTAATCCAGTACTGTGAGACAAAAGCCATAACCAGACATTTGCTAATACTTTTTTCCTTTTTGCTGTTAATAAAGTTTATTTAATCTTAAAATCTTTACTAGCTGAAAGTCATCTGTTACTGGTACTTTTAAAACAGTGTTTGTACTATTTTGCCCATATTATTTGGCCCAAGTTTCTTTAGGAACACAATTTTACTGGCTTTTTCCACCCCAGTGAAACAGGTTTCATAACATCTTTACACAAGTAATCTATTCCAATCTATCTAAACATTATTCACAGAGGGGGAGCTTATAGCTAAAGGCTTTATATTTGTGCTCTTATACTTGTATCAATACCAATGTGAGATTCCCTCCTGGATTTAATGTGCATGTCCCATTACTTTCAATGAATATCCTTGAACAAATATTACATTTCATTATTTATCAAATAATTCTTACACCATCTACATTTTTCAGCATTTTAAATCACACCAAGAAAATAAGAGAATTGTATTACAGACACAAACTTGCATGTTTAGGGCTTTAAGACTCCCTTACCAGAGTAACCTGTTTTCCTCTAACCTGCCAGTCCAACCTCTGTTCCAGGCCTGTTGTGATAAACGATGCCTCCTGTGTGTAGTTATTGATTATAAGATGCAGACAAAAGTGTGGAATCTTGTGTTAAATAGCACGCCTGACATGTCAAACTAAATCGAGAAGTTGTAGGATGGCTGCAAAGCACAGATGGGGTGGCATTAATATGTTCTGTTAGACTAAAGCCACGAAGCAGCATAGTCTGTTTATTCAGATGAAGCCTCTCCTGACGTCTGCTGCTCGACTTCCGCCTGGTCTCAGGGAACGCCGACCAATGGGAAACCCCATACCCGGCTCATGCCCTGATAATGGACCAATGGGGTCGTAGCGTGGGCGAGGAAGGATGCCTTGTGGAATGGCTAGTCTCTGATCATGTTCTCCACCAATGATGCCAGGGGGGAAGAGGGGTAGAGGTACTGGAGGCATGGGCATTGGACTGAGCGGGTATATTGGAGGCACTGGGTAGGGGTAAGACCTGATCCTGTATCTGCCCATCTCCTTCTTTTGCTTGTATCTCTTTTTGTAAATCTGTGAAAAACAATGGGTAAAAATTTCAATGGTTACTTTATATGGTTTAGCTTTGACTGTTAAGTAACAATATTCATACAGAATATATACACTCAGTAGTATGCATGTAAAACTACATGCGTTCACTTGATTGTTATATAGAGAAACCTACTTTTTATCTACCCCACTGACCCCACTTACACTAGGTCGTTTGCATGCATCTTGAGTATCCGGATAGGGGTAAGCCATATAAAAGCCTGTGTACAGTGGGGCAAAAAAGTATTTAGTCAGCCACTGACTGTGCAAGTTCTCCTACTTAGAAAGATGAGAGAGGTCTGTAATTTTCATCATAGCTACACTTCAACTATGAGAGACAAAATGAGAAAGAAAAAAAAATCCAGGAAATGACATGATTTTTAAAGAATGGTGGAAAAAAAGTATTTGGTCAATAACAAAAGTTAAATTCAATACTTTGTAACATAACCATTGTTGGCAATGACAGAGGTCAAACGTTTCCTGTAAGTCTTCACCACACACTGTAGCTGGTATTTTGGCCCATTCCTCCATGCAGATCTCCTCTAGAGCAGTGATGTTTTGGGGAAACATGGAGTTGAGTCTATGGGGTTGAGGTCTGGAGACTGGCTAGGCCACTCCAGGACCTTGAAATGCTTTTTACGGAGTCACTCCTTCGTTGCCCGAGCGGTGTGTTTGGGATCATTGTCATGCTGGAAGACCCAGCCACGTTCCATCTTCAATGCTCTCACTGATGGAAGGAGGTTTTGGCTTAAAATCTCACGATACATGGCCCCGTTCATTCTTCCCTTAACACGGATCAGTCGTC
>JAJAGP010000713.1:0-11857 GCA_025084515.1 Ancistrus triradiatus | reverse complement strand
CCAGATCGAGGGAGATCATCAATGGTCTTGTATGGCTTCCATTTTCTTACAATTGGTCCCACAGTTGATTTATTCACACCAGCCTGCTTGTCTATTGTAGATTCACTCTTCCCAGCCTGGTGCAGGTCTACAATTTTCTTCCTGGTGTCCTTCGACAGCTCTTTGGTCTTGGCCATGGTTGAGTTTGGAGTCTGACTGTTTGAGGCTGTGGACAGGTGTCTTTTATACAGATAACGAGGTCAAACAGGTGCCATTAATGCAGGTAACAAGTGGAGGACAGAAGAGCTTCTTAAAGAAGTTACAGGTCTGGGAGCCAGAAATCTTGCTTGTTTGTGGGTGACCAAATACTTATTTTCCACCATGATTTACAATTAAATTCTTTAAAAATCCTACAACGTGATTTCCTGGATGTTTGTTCTCATTTTGTCTCTCATAGCTGAAGTGTAGCTATGATGAAAATTACAGACCTCTCTCATCTTTCTAAGTCGGAGAACTTGCTCAATCAGTGGCTGACTAAATACTTTTTTGCTCCACTGTACAGCACAGTTGCATAATGAGTGACACCAGCACCATTACATAACAATAGCCATGTCTGTCATTCACACAGGATTGGGGAATGGCTGTGATGGCGGCGTTGTAAGATGGTGAGAGATGTACTCCTCGGTTCAGGGATCCATGGCTATCTGCATATTAAACTGATCACTGGTCCAATTGTTATGTAATGGTGCTGGTATCACTCATTATGCGAAAGTGCTGTATATAAGATTGGGAAATTTTTCCAACTATCTGACACCTAAGAAGTCACTTAGATGAGTGAGGAAACATTTCTCCCACGAAAACTTATGTCCAGATGAACTGATTCAACTTCTGGGATTTTCTCACCTGGATTACTGAGTATGCATCAAGACATAAATTAAAGAATCTACAAACAAGGTTCGCAACATAACATCTTTTGGATAACCATTCATTATCGAAAATCGCGTGCACCCCACTTTATCTGACACTACCTACTTTCAGAAAGCTGAGTTGAAGTAGTCGACCACAAATATCCAGTGGACAGATCCAATTATGCATAGAAAAACTACTATTGTGTTTCTCACGTTGTCTCTAAAACTATATACAGTAATTAAGTGGCCAGTAGGTTTACATAGTACAACCAAATTCAATAAAAGAAAAAAAAAAAAAGTGACATTCATAACAAAACCAAACTAGCTAGGAGAAAACAATAATTGTATACTCACTGACAAAACAATAACGCACCCAGATAGAAATGTTGGATTACTGCAAAATTGGGCATGCAGTTCTGTCGCAGCAAGATATGTAAATGATTACAAATCGATATATGGTCTGATTAGACACTGGCTCTTGCCACAAGACAGCGCAAGTACTTCCTCTGCTGCCCTATAAAAAGGCTCTTAGAGGCTACTTTTGGGTACTGTACCTCTTGGTGAGAGATGGCTGCAAGGCATGCCTCTATGATGCACTTGAAGACATTTTTTGTCCAGCTGACAGACTTTGAGAGGGGGTGCATCATTGGAGCAAGAGAAAGATGATAATTTTTTCAAATTGCACACCATCTGACCTAGCAGGTAGGATATTTTGGGAGCATTGGTCCCGTAAGGGTATGCACACACAGAGAACAGGCTCCAGATGGCCCAGACAGACCACCAGTAGAGAGAATTACTGAGTCCGCTGACAAGCACGAGCAGCTCCCAGTTTCGTTTTTCCACCATCCAGGCACAGGCGGCACCTTCACTACACAACCCTGTCTCTGCCCAGACCATTTCCAGGCGCTTAGCAGAAGGAAATTTGTTGCCAATGCCACTGATATCCAGTCACCATCACCTTCGTTTGCAGTGGTGTCGTGAAGGAGAAACCTGGACTGCTTTGGACTTGAACCGTATCGTCTTTAACGAATCCAGGTTCTGTTTGGGATCCGACGATGGTCGGGTTCAATTATGGAGGCCTCATGGTGAGTGCCTTAATCCTGCCTTTACTGTGGAACGACACACTGCCAAACTGCTGGTGTGATAATATGGGGAGCCATCGCATACAACAGCTGGTCACCCCTAGAAGTGAGACGAGGGACACTAACAACTCAACGATATGTGCAGGATATCCTGAGGCCATGTGTTGCCTTTCATGGCAGGGCTTCCAACTGGCATTTTTCAGCAGGATAATGCTCACCCACGCACAGGAAGGGTTTCCCAGGAATGTCTCTACCAGATTGCCCACCAGAATTAACATCAATCAAGCATTTATGGGACCAGCTGAGATTCCAGCTTGGTCAATCTACGAGTGTGCAGGATCTACAGGCCCAGCTGCAACAGCTGTGGGGAAAGTGTGCCACAGGATACCATACAGAAACCTTTTCCCTCCATGCCCAACCGTTTCTCATCTTGTATTGAGGCTAGAAGCGGCCTAACAGGGTACTAGAGCCTCCTTTCAGTTGTCCAGTTTTCCCCAATAACTTTATCCTTTCGTTCTAATATTGTAATCACATATGTCGTCATTACATTCACACACACAAAATTCCAATCAATTCCAACAACTCCTTCTTGGCAAGTTATTTGTGTCTCCAGGAATATGATTTTAAATGTACTGTCAGCTGTTGTGTATATCTGCTCACCTCTTTCCAGTCTGTACCTCTGTGTTCTGCATCGGCTCGAATACACACTGCACAAAAGGACATGTAAAACTGCAGTTAGGCGTACAATTACCTCCAAAACTACACAACTCTTATAATATAATAATAATATTTCTCATATGGAGTGTCTTTTTCACAGATGCGAACCACTGCACTATCTAGCTTTTGGTGTACTTCTTGGGGGTATTTGTTAAGTTGGTTGAACAGATTTGTTGCGTTTCCACCAGACTAATGCTAATTTTGTCTTTGTGTACTCTACCAAGTTTGCAAATGATTCTGAAGCCATCTGTATTGTGTGTGCCTGGGTTTGACAATATTCTTGTCAAATGTTATATATTTACATTTACATTTACAGCATTTAGCAGACGCCCTTATCCAGAGCGACTTACAATTGGTACAGTCTTACAGTCCAAGCAATTGTGGGTTAAGGGTCTTGCTCAAGGACCCAACAGTGGCAGCTTGGCAGAGGTGGGATTGGAACCCTGGACCTTCTGGGCCAGAGTCCAGTACCTTAACCGCTAGGCTACCACAGTCCCACAGTCTCTTATCTTATTTTCACATTAATTTAAACAAGCCAAACACCTGGACAGATGTGTAGCTCTCTAGTGAGATAGTCGGTCAAGTGGACATTTCTTTTTATGTCATTACAAGGTGAACTAAACATTACAAGTTAAAACAAATATTGTACCCAACTGTGGACGCTCATAAGAAGCAATGCCCATAACCAAAATATACACATCTATACACCCACCATCAGCCAATAGAGAGATGGGTGACTAAATCTGGTACAGAACTGTGCGAGTTAATACCTCTGAAGTCACGGTGCAGGAGGTGTCTCCAGAGTGAGGGATCGTGGGTAGCAGAGTGAAGGTGTTTGCAGATCACGGACAGTGTAAGGAGTGAGTGCACATCTAGCAGTCGCAGAATCCTTAGCAGCAGCTCAGGAGGCAAGGCAGCCAGACCAAAGAGTGCTGGAAGTCCTAGTACTGCAGTGAAGCACACATATGGGTGTAAGGGTGTGTACAGAACTGAGAGCTTTGATGGCAGGACCTGAAGTGAGGACTGGTAATGAGAGACACTGTCACACATACCAACTTAAAAAAAAAAAAAAAAAGAAACGCACCTTCTCTAGCTGTTGCAATGAGCGGGTAAGCCAGCTGGTCCTTAAAAACGCGAGACAGCTTCTGCAAGTCTCTGTAGGCCGTACCAGCGTTGCCACCTAAAAATGGGAGTCTTTTTATTTGCCAGCTATACAAGACACCTATTAATTTAACTTGGCATCTCCAAATATGTAACACTATTGCAGCTACTGCAATACATAATAGTAAATAACATCTAAATTGAAGTGACAAATGTAATTTGTTGTAGCAATGAGTAATAGTTTGTCCTCCCTGGTGGGAGGAGAACCTGGAGTAAACCCACACAGACACAGGGAGGACCCAGACCACTCCACCTGGAATCAAACCAAGGACCCAGGTGACAGTGCTACCCACTAATCCACCGTGCCACCCCATTTCGTGACAGAGGGAATTGTGCCTAGTTGTCATTTTTATACAGAAAGTCATATGTGCTATTATATACAGTATACTTATATATGTAAGTAGAAATAAAAAACAGATCTATGGTACCTGCCCATTCCTCAGTCACATATGCGTCTGGTCTCAGAACCAGCTTCCGGCCACTCTCTATTGTGCTGCCCAGCTTTAGAGTAGCTGTAAGGCAAACATTGGTGAGCGCATCAACTACAGCTACAACACACATTCATTCGTTATCAAATCAGTGCAGCTGTGGGGTAACTTGTGTACCATTAATGACAAGTGTTTGGCCCATTGGCACAGCGGCCACCTGTGCTAGGCTGTCCTCACAGAGTGGGTGGGAATACTGCAGCCTGTAGATGCCACCAGCTGCGCGCCAGCTACTGGGCATATCTCTGGTTCTGATGTCACATCCCTGCACAACATGTAATACAGCAAAATGAAACATCAGAGGTAACTACAGAATAATCTTGCATAAAACTAAAAGAAATGGCCCCAGAACTTCTCATCAATGAAAATTGTGAAGAGGAAGACTGTAGGAACTGTGTAGATACTTTTTACACTTTACCATTCCACATAGTAGACATTTCTAAAGTGCATTTCCAAAGAAGGAAGATTTTGAGGAACCTTGACCACAGTTCCAACTGGGGAACCAGGGTTTAGTTTAATTAAAACATTTACAGCCAGAAGATTTAGCAGAAGCTCTTATCCGGAGCAACTCTCAACTGATACAATCCTCAGATATCACTGATACCAGATGGTGCCTTGAGTTAATAGCTGGTTCTTATTCTCTTTTGTGTTTATTTCTACACAAATGTTCGTGTAATCCAGTTCTAAAGTGGTACGTGGCTTTATAATGTGTTGTAGGGTTTGAAGTTGAAGATACAGTTTGGCTGTTACTGCTGTATTCCAGGCTGAGTAAAACGCCACCTAGTAATTAGGATTTGCGTTCACAAATAAGAGCCGGGGCACTCGGGTTATCCAGTGTTCTAGTGCATGTTTAAATCCTCAGAAGGTTCCAGAATGTGTCTAAACTCTCAAGAATTAATGCTAATGCAAACTGGCAGTGTGATCACAACATGGGTGAGGTCTAACCTGTGATACGAAGCCCGTCTCAAGCAGCAGTACGTGAGCTGCCAGCAGCAGGCAGTCAGAGCTGCTCCGGCATTGTGCATGTTGATACAGTGTCTCCAGAGAGTGAGGAACCGTCCCCTCCTCTGCCTCACAGCACAACATGGGCTCGGGGATAAAGGATCCCACTGCCTCCTCTTCTGCCTCATCTTCGTCCCTCTCCATCTTCTCCTCTGTAGTAGGATCACTCATAGTCTCTGTGCTGCTGCTGCTTGTACCTACCTGAATGACATGGACCCATAGGGGTATGGTTTATGGTATAAGCTTGCCACACAAGAAATAGTAACAGGTTGGCACCTGGATGAATGTAGCATTACACTGGACCAGCATATGGTCGGCTCTGAACACATGAATGCATGGCTTTCACAAGATGCTGGTGGAATCCTTATCTAACTGGATCAGTGAACCAATTAAGGGAAGGGAACATACCCACACCCACAGACACACTGACACACACCCAGCTGTGTTGAGGTGCCAAAATGAAGCAAAGCTATCATAGCGATTTCTCTTTCCTTTCAGTGGAACTGGATATGCTGTGCAAGGGGATATAGCAGCTATTTAGCCATTTGGCAGCTATTTAGCCGCACTCATGACACTGCACAGTTGTGTACTCGATACAGTACTCTTTTACAACCGCATACTAGCCAATGCCAGACGGCAAAACCTAATTAAAATCTATGAACAGCACACAAAAGGAAGCACACAATTTCAGCGTAAGGCAGTTGTGGCCAAATAATCAGTTATTACCAAAAACTCACACAAATTACCTTAGTTTTACATATTTAAGTACCTGTTTATTTTCATTTTAGGCTAAGAAAGACTGTGCCGGCAGTGTGCTTTTGTGAGCAGAGAAGGCTAAAGTCCTAGTCATGCCCTTTCAGAATAGTAACTCTCAATGTTTTAGTTCCATGCAGCGCTAAACAGAATTTTTATTCAACCATAATCCAATCGCACTAAAGAAAACAACATAATGAGCTCTTGTGCTCGCAGATTATTCTGTGTGCTCTGGTTCATTTCAAGTGTTCCTTGATAAAAAGCATACTGCAGAGCCCTGATTGCCTGTTTTTGTGCTGAATTTGTACTGAAGACAACACGAACAACATTTACTAAACATTCATGACTCAGCTGCACTAAAACCAGTTACAATATTACATTTCCAAGCATAAGGCTGATACATTGAAATGTTCACATATAATGCCTAGTTTTACCCTATAGTGATCTTCCTACAGTTGTCCACTCACCTGCATGTCTGGTCCTGTGCGAGTCTGCAGTGTATTCAGTTGTGTACTCTTCTGAACAGCTGAACTGTTGGTCTGGAGGGTGGAAGATGGCGGCGAGGAAGAAGAGTCCGATTGAGGCAGAATCACACTGATCATGTCGCCTGACACCACGCCGCACGAGGAGAGGGTCTGGCCTGTGTCCACTAGAGCCTCTTTCCCATTCAAGGACAGACGGAACTCTGTGTCGGCACTTGGAATGGAAAGAGAAACATTCACACAACACGAGACACCAGCTTTCGTTTCAGTTTCATTTCACTAGAGAAGAAAATAAAACTAGGGTTAGGCTATTTCTTCCCTTTCGTTTATGTGTGACAGAGGCAAAATATATATATATATATATATACATAGATCAGGCATAACTTTAGTGCCACCTCTTTGTTTCGACACGACTTGTCCATTTATCAGCTGCACTTACAACACAGCACAGGCGGCTGCAATAAGATAATATCCGTTTTGAAACCCCAGCCACTAATTGAAGCTCTGGGAGTCGCTGAAGCAAACATGTATGACTTACTGATTGATTGGTCAGTGTTTAACACCAGGTTCTTTCAATGGCAGGAAGTACCACTGCCTGGACATACAAGCTTTCCAAATTCCCGACTCTATTATATTTATATAACTCCTTGTGCAGCCGTTTTCTATCCAGGATAGATCCAGTGTGCCCTCTTATCCACAAACAGTAAGAAATGCCCTTGTATGAAAGATTCAGTTCTTGCAGTCTGACGCATGGAATTGCCTTTGTTTTACAAACAATAAGGACTGATGTGAGAAAGTTATTCTGATTTGACCTTGTTGGAACCCAAGGTACACTACATGAATCCAAAGAAAGACAATCTACTTGCTTTACTGAACAAAATAACTGTGACCAAAATAATGTGTCAACAATTACAGATGTTTCTCTAATAGCCAATAAGTCATAATTGACTGGACACTGGATCTCAGTTATACATGACTAATAAATCAGATTTTTTTCCTATAGCGCTTTTTACAATGGAGCATTGTCTCAGTGCAGCTTCGAAATTTTCTATTACCCAATAACAAATTGAGCAAGCCTAGGGCGACAGTGGAAATTAAAAAGTCCCTTTTTTATAATGTTACAAGGAAGAAACCTTGGGAGGACCAAGACTGAAAAAGGAACCCATCCTCCTTGGGTGGCTTAGATGTTATATGTAAGAATTAAGCTAAGTTATCTAATTAATAAGTTTATTTTACCCAGAGTGACTCCTGCAACTTTACAATCCAAGCAATTGTGAGTTAAGGGCCTTGCTCAAGAGTTTATAGTCATAGTTTGAACAAACAGAACCTGAATTAAGCTAAAAACCATAATATGTACCATAAAATATAATAATATGTAGACTATTATTTTAGAGAAGATGTAATATTATGAACAGCATAATACAATAGAGAATATAAAACTATAGCACAAAAGACAATATCAGTATAACAAGACAAAATCAGCATCAGTAATGTTATCTATATTTTTACATAAATTTAATGGTATGCTAACTGAGGTTCTGACTCTTTTAAAAAATACAAGACATTTCACAATTTACGCCAGTAACAAAATAGCAACTGACAAATCTGCCTCAGTGCCAATTCTGAGGCTATAAGCACATCTTGATGTCTTGTGAACTTGTGCTTGTTTTTTTTTTTATTACTTTGAATAAAAAGGGCCAATGTGTATAAACCTTCAGCGGTGAAAACGAACCTGAAGCCAGCTGAAGGCAGCACATCCTCTTTCACCCGGGTACTGAGTTGAGTCAAAGTTGGCTCGGCTCCTTCCAGCTCCACACGGCTGGTCTGTTTGTTCACCCTCACTCGCAACTTCATATTACCTAACAGTGAAAGCGAGTGTTAAAACAGCATGGAGTTCACAGACTTTGTTGAGTACCAGCCCAGCAATTGTCTGAAATACGCTACAAATTTGTCTACCCAGTTAGTCAAACCCAAATCAGCCAATAGATAATCAATAAGTCTCCATAGCAAGTAAAAGCTCCAATACTAAACTGTATGTCAACACAATGTGCCAAGTGGAATGGGCATTGTCTATTAATCAAGCAGACAGTGCTCTGAGATGGATGGAAACCTCTACAGTGGGTCAAAAAAGTATTTAGTCAGCCACTGATTGTGCAAGTTCTCCTATTTAGAAAGATGAGAGAGGTCTGTAATTTTTGTAAAAGGTACACTTCAACTATGAGAGACAAAAGGAGAAAAAAATCCAGGAAATCACATTGTAGGATTTTTTTTAACAGAAAGAATTAATTGTAAATCATGGTGGAAAATAAGTATTTGGTCAACCACAAACAAGCAACATTTCTGGCTCTCAGAGACCTGTAACTTCTTCTTCAGAAGCCTCTTCTGTCCGTCCACTCATTACCTGTATTAATGGCAACCTGTTTGACCTCGTTATCTGTGTCTGTATAAAAGACACCTGTCCACAGCCTCAAACAGTCAGACTCCAAACTCAACCATGGCCAAGACCAAAGAGCTGTCGAAGGACACCAGGAAGAAAATTGTAGACCTGCAGCAGGCTGGGAAGAGTGAATCTACAATAGGCAAGCAGGTTGGTGTGAATAAATCAACTGTGGGAGCAATTGTAAGACATACAAGACCATTGATAATCTCCCTTGTTCTGGGGCTCCATGCAAGATCTCATCCTGTGGGGTCAAAATGATCAAGAGAGCGGTGAGCAAAAATCCCAGTACTACACGGAGGGACCTGATGGATGACCTGCAGAGAGCTGGGACCAAAGTAATAAGGCTACCATCAGTAACACACTACGCCGAGAGGGACTCAGATCCTGCAGTGCCAGGAGTGCCCCCCTGCTTAAGCCAGTACATGTCCAGGCCCGTCTGAAGTTTGCCAGAGAGCATATGGATGATCCAGAAGAGGATTGGGAGAATATCATGTGGTCAGATGAAACCAAAATAGAACTTTTTGGTAAAAACTCAACTCGTCCTGTTTGGAGGAAGAAGAATGCCTCTGCTGCATCCCAAGAACACCATACCTACTGTGAAGCATGGGGGTGGAAACATCATGCTTTGGTGCTGTTTTTCTGCAAAGGGGACAGGATGACTGATCCGTGTTAAGGGAAGATCGAAGGAGTGGCTCCATAAAAAGCATTTCAAGGTCCTGGAGTGGCCTAGTCAGTCTCCAGACCTCAACCCCATAGAAAATGTCTGGAGGGAGTTGAAAGTCCATGTTGCCCCAAAACATCACTACTCTAGAGGAGATCTGCATGGAGGAATGGGCCAAAATACCAGCTACAGTGTGTGCCAACCTGTATGTTTCTACCCAGGTCAAAATACACATAAATACTCCTCTATGCTGTCTGATTAAATATGTCCTTAAAGACAGAGACAACATGGTAAAGTAAATAAACTTTGATAAATCAACTGTTGGGAACACTGTGAACTTACAGCACAGAAAGTGAAACTGAGTTATAAAAACACTTACAACACACATTACATGTATCACAACGTTAACACGTTTTGACTAGATATTTTCTCTTACAACTCTGTGAGCAATTTCTATACCGAAAGTGTTTTACTACTTACGAACCAAGCACTAAGCAGATCAGCACCAACACTGACAGCAGACGCTTGTATGCTTAAATGACAGTTGCTAGATAGCAAGTTAGCTAACTTGTTTCGTTTTGCTCTGCACATCTGACGCACTGCAATTTAACTTCTTAGGCTTGCCTTTTCATGAGAGAATCGTGCAAACAAAATAGGACATTGACTTAAGACATAAGACATGCTGGAACATTACCTTAAGTTTGTTTTGACGCTAACGCCCCAAACTGTCACCGTGAAGTCAGAAACGTTACGACTCCGCTGTTGTAAAATAAAGGTACAACGTCAGAGCAATACGAAAGCTTTAAAAACACTGAAGAGCATACAAAGACTGCGTCATTTTAAACAACCAACGTTAGATTTGTTGTGTTATTACAATTTCCTTCTTTTTTGTAAATAAGGGCAAATTCTGTCTCAGTGCTCCGCCTTGTGGATTCGTTAACACTTTACCACTTTATCACAATTTTAAAGGCACACTGGTGCCTCTTCGGGCGGCCTCACAGCTCCAGCGTCCCCGGTTGGATCGTGATTGGGCCTGTGTGGAATTTGCATGTTCTCCCCGTGTCCACATGGGTTTACTCTGGGTACCCCAGTTTCCTCATACATTCCAAAGACATGTTGTTTGGTTAATTCATTGGTGTTTCTAATGTGCTATAGTGTGTGCGTGTGTGCCCTATGCATCAGTGGGGATAACCTGTCAAACTGGAAAACATACACTTTAAGATTAAATAATACGATTTAATACAACAGCAAATCTTAAAAAGTTGGGATGGTAAGGACAAATTAAATACAAATTACCCAATAAAAAATGTACTGTGAATTTTCATAGTAAAACTGAATTGCTTGACAGTTTTGATGTGAACTTTCAGAGTTTGACCATGAAGTTCACATTTCTATTATGAATTTTTTATGGTAATTTGGCCAGTTCTGTAAAATTTCATAGTACAACTGTAAACTTGGTGGACTATGAACTGACCATGAATTATTTCACAGTTGTACTATGAATTTTGGTGGTAATTTGGCCACTTCATGGTTCTACTGTCAAATTTCATAGTACAGCTGTAAAATTTGTGGGCTATGAACTGACCATGAATTATTTCACAGTTGTACTATGAATTTTAGTAGGAATTTTGCCATGTGACAGATTAAATACAAATGACCCAGAAAAAATTTATTGGGAATTCTCATAGTAAAACTGTGAATTGCTTGACAGTTTTTATGTGAACTTTCACAGTTTGACCATAAAGTTCACAGTTCTACTATGATTCTTTGGTGGTAATTTGGCCAGTTCATGGTTCTACTGTGAAATTTCATAGTACAACTGTAAACTTGGTGGACGAAGAACTGACCATGAATTATTTCACAGTTGGACTATGAATCTTGGTGGTAATTTGGCCAGTTCATGGTTCTACTGTCAAATTTCATAGTACAACTGTAAACTTGGTGGACGAAGAACTGACCATGAATTATTTCACAGTTCTACTATGAATCTTTGGTGGTAATTTGGCCAGTTCATGGTTCTACTGTCAAATTTCATAGTACAACTGTAAACTTGGTGGACAAAGAACTGACCATGAATTATTTCACAGTTCTACTATGAATTTTTGGTGGTAATTTGGCCAGTTCATGGTTCTACTGTGAAATTTCATAGTACAACTCTAAACTTTGTGGGCTATGAACTGACCATGA